>CM065716.1:91319047-91401547 GCA_033310375.1 Conus canariensis
CAACACCTGATGTGTGATGCGGACAGAACAGCCCTGCATTACAGTTTACTTGACGTTTGATTTAAAAAAGAAGGGGTGCTTTGAAGCCTTTTCAGGCCACGCATAACGGTGAAGCAGTCGCCCGTGGACGTTGTACCTGCTGAACTTCTAACCAAGACTTCGCCATCACTTTCAGCTTCACAATTGCCCAGCCGGCGACCACGCTGTGAAAATATCGGGGAGATGGGGAGGAAGGGGTGTTTGTCTTGGGGATGGGTTCCCCATGACAGGAGTGACTTTTTCTGTAGCGGCGGCTGTCGCTACGTAAAATGTCACTCCTCTATCATCGAAAAACAGACTGACTCTCTCTCTCTCTCTCTCTCTCTCTCTCTCTCTCTCTCTCTCTCTCTCTCTCTCTCTCTCTCTCTGATCACCACGAATCCTGGCAGGGTATGAAGGCTGGGCCACAATATGTGGTTCCTAAAAAAAAATTATCTAGTACTATAGACTAATGGCGCGACGGGTGCAGCGAATTGAAAGAAATTCACTGTGTTGATCACATCATTGTGGAGGGCAAGCCCATTCCTCTCTTTTCGCCGTTTTACCATTTTGTGAACTGTATCACTAATCCATCCACTGAGGGTGGACAGAGGAAGGTTTTGAATCCATAAAAAATCCAACCGATCAAAAAAAAAAAATCCATGTGTTTTCATGAAAGAAATGCCGGCTTTTGAGCGATTAAAAAAAAAATTTAATGAATACGTACGTTTGATTTTTATAGAAACAATGACATGACAGTGTGTGTGTGTGTGTGTGTGTGTGTGTGTGTGTGTGTGTGTTGTTGTTGTTGTTGTTGTTGTTGTTGTTGTTGTTGAACGAAATTCTACATATCTGAACTGAAAAAAGGTAATTATAGATGCCCCTCAGACAGATGTTTTTACAACGCATATTCCGCTTAGAAGTAAGTGCACCTTGTGCTGCTAAAAGTGCATATTCTGTGCGCGCGCGTGTGTGTGTGTTTGTTGTTGAACGAAATTCTACATATCTGAACTGAAAAAAGGTAATTATATATGCCCCTCAGACAGATACGTTTTTACAACGCATATTCCGCTTAGAAGTGCGCCTTGTGCTGCCAAAATTGCATGTTCTCTGTGTGTGTGTGTGTGGGGTGTGTGTGTGTGTGTGTGTGTGTGTGTGTGTGTGTGTGTGTGTGTGGTGCGTGCGTGCGAGTGTGTGTGTGAAAATAATCAGCGTGTTGATTGTGGCCACACAACAGAAGAAGAAGTAGTGCGTGTGTTTGTGTGTGTGTGTCTGTGTGTGTGTGTGTGAGTGTGTGTGTGTGTGTGTGTGTGTGTGTGAGTGGTGTGTGTGTGTGTGTGTGTGTGTGTGTGTGTGTGTGTGTGTGTGTGTGTGACGCATGAATACGTCTGTTCATTTTCAGCGTCGTGTTTCTTGTGTATGATTTCGAAAATACTGTGTCTGAATAGCTCCAGACTTGCATAGAAGAGTTTAATTGCCTATGACTTAACACTTTCAGTCTACAAGCATATTCTTATTCGTCTCTTTCAGCCCATCTTTTAATTCAAAACAAAGACTGTCTGTCTGTCTGTCCGTCTATCTGTGCGTTTGTCTTTCTCTCTCTCTCTCTTACTCTGTGTGTGTGAGTGTGTGTGTGTGTGTGTGTGTGTGTGTGTGTGTGTGTGTGTGTGTGTGTGTGTGTGTGTGTTTTCGAGAAAGGGCCTGTGCATAGGCCTATTTGTGCCATTATGTTTGGGCACATTCCGAGATCCTGTATTTTTGCACAAGAAATGTTATAGCAATTTTTTCTATCTACAGTGCCTATGTTTGTAGATCTGGAAACAACAAAATGCCATAATATTGCGTTTGCCATAATGTACATGTTATTTCTTAACTCATTAATTTGATACGATGGAACTGGTTTACTATCTCTTGAAATGACAGTGCTTCGCGTGATATTGTTTGATGACATGATTATGAACATTAAAGTTATGTTCTGTACAGAAGGCTGACTGAAGTTGTGTGACTGAGATATTTAGCGCCAGCAAACAAACCACTGTCAACAATCCAACGACAGAGAATTTCTTTCATTCTTTACTGCCTTTTTCTCTTTCTTTTTTGACAGTCTGTCTGTCTGACTAGTTCGATCCCTATCATTACATGGTGACTGAACTCTTGAACAAGGAAAATACCACGCACGCACCCGCAAACATGTATGAAACGGACGCAATAGTTAAATCATGAAAAAAGAAAAAGTCCATAGTAAGGCTCTCGCTGACCAGCCTTGTTTTTCAGCTGTCAGGTGACTATCAGTTGGTTCTACTTAGCATCCGAGTCATTTCAATTATGTTTCCTACGTCGCTTTACTGCCTTTGTATTGTTTGATCGTGTTTAGGTCAATGCACTACGCTTTGCCCAATCACGTTTCACCTCACTGATTTTCGCCCCGTCGCATTTTCCGCTCTCACATTTCATCCTATCCGTCTTTTCTCCCAGGCTGCATCATGTTTCGCACCAAATTGGGTACAATGAAGTTGAAAAAACATCATTGAAGGTATAACACACCAGAAGGCAGATCAAGCGTTAATGGAGGGAGAGAGAAAGTTAATATGTCTGTTCTTGATCAGCAATCTTATTTTGCCCGCAAACCCCACTTTTCACATAATCAAATTTTCTCAACCAAAAAAATAGCTAAAAATCTACAAAATTAAACAAATTTAATTGCGTGAAAAGTGGGGTTTTGCGGGCAAAATAATTTTCCTGCTCTAGAACCGCACATATTAACTTTCTCTCTGATTAACGCCCGCGGGATTGAGCCCTTACTATTTTTCTAGTACGCTCTTCTACCTCAAGCACTACTAATAAATCAGAACAAACAACTGGTTTTCCATCTTGGTTAGTTATTTTTACACACACTGAATTTATAGACCCTGCAACTAATTCTTTAAACCGACTGTTTTCACCAAATGTGCTTAACTGATAATCGCAAAACCCCGCCTTAATTGATGGTAGTACTCTTAGAACTGTAGATGGATGGCCATCAAATAAATTAGTATCTGTTTTTAACTCTTGTAAATGGACATACAACATTGGGTTCACGAGAAAATCAGATGGTTCATTACTTTCAAATTGATAGATGTCTTCTCTTGTGCTAAATTTATAAGCTCTGCTAGTACTGTGGAAGCCCAAGATTCTAGCAAGGCCTTTAGGAAAAGTGCATTCTCTTCTTTCTTCTGGTGGAAAATGCATAGTAATTTTGAGGTTTGCTTCGTTAATTTTTAGCAATATGCCAAATTCGTTAAGTACTTCTTTTAAAGAACAAAAGTTGTAATAACCTTCTGGTATTTTTTCATGAGTTATTTGATTGCCCCCCTCGTTACTAACATTAATCCAGTTATTCTGAGCTTCTTCAGATATATTAAACCACTTAACTTTAAAACCAATTTCTCTAAGAGCAACCCTACTATCACCGCGCCTATTGTCAATTGGATACTTTAAGAACACACGCGTGTTTTGTTTAGTTATATAAATGTGCATCCTTTTTAAATCCTTTTTTTTAAAAATCTATTTAAAATGGAACCTTTTAAATATAATGAAAGTGCCACTTACGACGTAGGGGGGGTTTATGAGCCCAAATCTTTGGACTTTAGTAGCCTAACCATCGCAGTGGATGAATCATATGGCTTTCTAGTCAGGCTTGTAAACCCCCTAACTAGATATTTAAATCCTCCAATAAAGAGTGATAGAGTGCCATCAGCATGGTCAACTCATCCCATGGCTTTTTACCAGAATCAGTTAAATTTTGCAGTTTACTGCTCAACCACTGGCTGCGGTGTTTCATATACAAACCATTTAAACCACCCCAACCTCTTAGTAAGGTCAGTATATAACTTTCATGTTTATTATCAGTATAGGCGCATACTAACTGAACTACAAGTACGCCTCCCCAATGACAACGCGTTTAATCCATTTCTCAGCCCAATGGACAATAATGCATATGAAAGAATCTGCAACGAATTTAACATTAACCCTTCAAATAACTTTAGACAAAAGTTAGACCGCAATCACGGGTTAGGCACATTGTATTTGTGGGGTCAGCGTAGAGAATATAATTTTGACTACTGGCCCGGCCACACCTCTTTTAAGTCAAACTCCCAAGTTAGATTGGGATCAATAGAACAAAAACACCCCAATGCTTGGGCAACATTTATCTTAGATGAAAGTAAAGGCCTAACAATGCCAGGAGTGCAAAGGCTCAATGACTCCATACGAACGTACGTTTGGTGTTTATTAGGAGCACAAGCACAGACCAAGTCTAGCATAGTAGATCAATCTACAGGCTTTGACGCCAGAAAACAATTTCTAGCAAATTTAGAAGATGCTATTAACTCTGCTGTTGATTTGCCTTCCAGCATACAAAGGTACCAAAACGTTCTTTCACATGCTAGGTCAAAGGTTGACTTTGCTGTGGGTCATGGATTATACATGCTGCCTTCTGACCTCAGACTGCAGATTGGCATGATACAGAATTATAATAATGAAATCCTCATAGCCGGAGACGATCAAAACTTAGGACACAATCAAGGCTTAAACACAAGGCCCGCGCCAGCCATTTTTAAAAAAGTATCTAGCCCAGAACCTGTAGAAAGCGACCCCCACCGCCAGTTATAAGCAGCCCAGAAAGCGACCCCCCACCCGTCGATGTGCCTCACCCCGACAGACACACTAGCGAAAAGACGGCCCTTGTTGTGTTTTTAACTTTTACTGGACTGGTCATACTTTATTTTACTAAAAATTAAACCAGCGGCCAGCACCCCCAAAGTCCACAGATGGTTAGCCATATAACCAACCACTTTGCCTATTGTAGACAAAACCCAACTAACAACACCGCCTATTATGCCAGGCAGTGCACCAAGCGCTTTGGCAGCTAACTTCTTTAATAAGTTTGCCAGATGGTGCAATTGTTTTCTAATCCAACTTTTACCAGGCTGAGGCGTTGGAGGCGCTACTGACCCTGTTGGCGCACTGCCGGTTAATGCATAAACCAGTGTAGAGATAGCAAACCCAACGGCCGTTAATATACTAACTATTGTAATCCCCTGCTCTCTGAACAGAGTCCTTATTCTTTCTGCTAGCGTAGTATTTTCATAAATCATTTTGTTTATAGTTTTTCTGATTCTGCTTATTTGGGTTGCTATTTTTTCTCTGTTAATATACAACGCCGCTAACACGCTTGCTTTTTCTTTCATTAAATCCTGTATTTTCGCCTGTATTCTAGCCTTTTCTTCTTGTCCTAAATTGTTATCATCTGCATCAGCCAGCTTATTTTTTTCTTCGTCTATCTCTCTCTTTAGCTCATTAAATTTTGCCAAGTTGTTTTTTAGTTCTTCGTTCGTAGTTGCTAAAGCAGACTTAATATTCAAGAGTTCACGCAGAGCAGTTCTAATATCCCTGAGTTCACTCGTAGACAATGGAGGATCATCAATTGATTTTAAAGCTGTTTCTTCTTCAGGACTCAGCTCACCTTCTCTTTGCCTAGGCGAACCGCCAATTGGCCCCTCAATAAAACTCGTCTCATCAATAAAACTCGCCTCAAATTCTGTTATTGCTTTATCTGTTTTTTGACCTACCTCTGGAATAGTGGCGATTTCTATTTCAGATCGTGTTGGCAACAACCGCCCCATTTTATGTAAAAGTCTAACAGCATCAGACCTTAAATTTGTAATGTTTAATCGTTCTGCATCAGCAGCAGAGAGGTCTCGTCTAATTGTACTTAGACTTAAAAACTTGGTCGCGTTTGGCTTTGTAGTAACTCTTACGCGGCCTCCTTCACTAGTCCTAATATACAAATGGCCGCCATCTTCTTCAAAATCGTTAAGATCAAGTATTTCTGGCAGCTCCCGTTCTATATTTTTATAGAATGATTCAATTCGTCGTTGCAATAGTTCGTGACGCTGTCTAGGGAGTGAAGAGCCTACTCCTAAAAGTTCTTGACGAGCACTAAGGAGTGAAGAACCTACATCTTGAGGCTGTCTAGGGAGTAAAGGACGTGCTTCTGCTCCCTCAAGTTCATCTTGCAATGAACGACCCGGCTCTATTTCATCTTCATCTTCTTCAATAGGACTAATCACATCATAATCACCCTCACCAGACATATTTATATATTTATTATTTTTTGTTTTATAAAAAATGAACCCATACGGCTGCGACCTTGATCCATTCAGGAAAGCGAAGGAACCCCACGGCATAAAAGGCATAAGACAGACTGTGCGGGTTGTAAATAATCCATCAACAATTGAGCCTAATGAAATATTAACAGTAAGATTTAGTGACCTCGGGCCTGACGATGTTATAATGCCAGGCACTGCCAGGCTGTCATTCAAAATAGATATTGAGTCGACGGATCCTAATGCTACTGTCGTTGCTAACCTGGGCAGGGCCATCATTAAAAATATGGTAATTAAACTGGAGGGTAGAGAAGTCTTCTCACTGAGTAGCGCAGACATTTTTAATCTCTATTCTGATCTGTGGCTGCCTAGAACAGAAAGAAAAGACAAAATCTTTCAAGGAATCTAGAGCCCAAACGGCCTTAAGCACAGGCTTAATGCTGCAGATGCAAAGGAAGACGAGGGAGACCAGGCAATAGCGCGAGCATTTAAGAACAGATTTTGCATTCCTCTAGATTTTGAACTGTTAAAAACCCATCAGCCATATTACCAAGGCGCACTAAGAGACAAACTTACTTACGAACTGACATTCAATAACAGCGGGTCTGTTATTCTATCAGACGATCCCTTAGCCAAATACACTGTTAGTAACATCTCTCTTAATTTTGACGTTGTTACTAACCCTGAACTAGCTAGAATAATCTTAAATCAGTATAAAAGTAGGGCGGTTGTTTACTTTGAAAGAGTTTTACACCACAGTCTAGCGATTAAAAACAAGCAAGACACTGTCTGGGAAATAGCTATAAGCAATTCTTTAAGGTCCCTAAAGGGGGTTCTCTTGCTATTTACTGAACCCTCAGCTCCTTTTCAGAGAGAATCTGAGGTGTTTTACAACCCAAAAATTGAGCAGCTGTCTTGCACAGTAGATGGCAAGCCTTTTCAGCTGTATTCAGCTGGACTTTTACCCGACCAACACTATGATGAAATAAGAAAGTTATTCGCCGGAGGCAGACAGACAAGCCCCACAGCCGATCATGTGTGTAAAAAACTTCACCTTCACGATGTAAGACTCGAAGATTATCTAACAGACAAATATGGACTATGGCTGGATTTTAGATCCACGTATGACAACAGACTGCACGGGAGCGGAAGAAGGGTAGGGTCAGATGGCATACTCATACAGATTAATAAGGAAAAGGAGGAAAATGGTCAGATACAAATGCACGTTTTTGTGGTTTATGACGCCCAGCTAAACATTGAAGAAAATAGACTGAAAGAAATAGCCTATTAAAACAGATGGATTGTTTGAACTTTTTGCCTAAAGACCCGCACTGTTCGCTTATTTGTGGGATTACTGGGTGTGGGAAAACTGTCTTCGTGCTTGATTTGTTACAAACAGTCTACAGATTTCATTACGAGTACATTGTTATATTCTGCACAACCATTAAGCACAACAAGTCTTATAAAGAAAGGCAGTTTGTTTGGACAGACGAGAATATATTTTTAGTTGATCCTACTGACAAGCTAAGCGACTGTTTAGAACATTACTATAGGCTATTTGAGGGAACTGAAACGCTGTTTATTATTGATGACTGTTCAGCTGAACAAGACATTGTTAAAAAAAGAAGGACTCTGTCTAAGCTGGCCTTTAGCGGAAGACACGCATTAGTTTCTGTTTGGCTCTTAACTCAAAAATACAATGCTGTCTTAAAAGACTTTAGATCGCAGTTAAAATCAGTCATCTTATTCTATACTAAGGACAGGGATAGTTTTGAAGAGTGTTTAAGTGAAAACTATATAATCAGGAACAAGGATGAACTAAAAAAAATAAAAGAGCAGCTAGAAAAATCTAAGCATGCTAAACTATGCTTACGGACTGACCCGCCAGTTCAATACGTTTGTTTATAACAAATTGTTTATAAGAAATTGTTTATTATAGATTGCTTATTATAGATTGTTTATTACAGATTATTTATTACAGATTGTTTATTATAGATTGCTCATTATAGATTGTTTAATAATAAATTGTTTATATTAAAAAGAATGTCTCGAGGGCCAGAATCAAAAGCAGAGTTAGCTCCTAAATGCGCTGCAGTAGAGCTAAAAGATCTAGCAGACACAACTGACTTTGATCTGATAGGAGTGACAGGAAATGTTTATGGATTTGAGTACACCGACGATGGGGTTTACAAACGAATAGAAATTGAAGATAAAAAACGGCAGCAATATCCTACCCTGGAAGAGATAAGAAATCTAAGGGCAAACGATTTTGGCAAACATGAATACAAACTTCATAAACGAGAGAATGCCTGGGCGTTGCTTCCTGACATTAACTGGCATTTAAAGTTTGAACTACGAAGCCCCTATGTATACTTTGATAAGAAATACAATTTTAGAAAAGCTTTGAATGAAGGACGCCTTCTTGCTAGCCTAGTCCCAGGAACACAACAGAAAAAGCAGATTGAAATAACTAAGCAGGGCTCTGAATATATGCTGCGGAGAAAGAAGTCCTTAGCTGAAGTGGGGGGCGACACCGTCGGCTTAGAGTTTAACCCAAAACTAGAATCACTGCCTAGAAAAATGACGATGCTTTTTCGCTTATTTATTACTCCAAGGGAGTCTGATCCTAGTTTGCCAGAGCATACGTTAATCAGAGGCGTGCAAATAAAGTCTGAAAACTTGGGTGGTCCTCTTAGGCTTGTTATTGTTATTACTAAAAACGGGGATGAAATAAACACTTCTGTATCTTCTGACAAAGTTACTGTGATGGTTGACAAAGACAATCTAACAGTACTCGATTTTATTTTCATTAAGTATGTTGATTTTATTGCGTTTTACTCTGTTGATGAGGTGCTGCCAGAAGGGTTAATAAGAAGATATGTACAAGATTAAAAAAAAATAATCTTGTTTTTAAAATGGAGGACGGCCAGCAGTTTAGATTAAAGCACATGACTGAGCTTGAAGAAGAAATAGAAAGTGACTTAAATAAGTATAGGGTTACTAGAAAGAAATATGCTAAAGCTTTAAATGTCCTTTCTTATATAATCACCGGCTCATCGGTTGTATCCGGCTTAAGCACTGGGTCTAGTGTCGCTCTTTTAGCTACTGGAGTTGGGACACCGATATCCATAGCTTTTGGGAGCGTTGGTTTGGGTTTAGTTGCCATGTCCACGATTGTAAGTGCTGTTTTAAAGAAGCTAACGCCCAAATTACAAAAGCACACTGTCATTGTAGCCCTAGCAACAGCAAAACTTCATTCATTAAGGCTGATTATAAGCAATACATTACTGGATGGAAAAGTAACAGACGAAGAATTTAAACGAGCCATGGCTGACGGTGATGATTACAGACGCCAAAAGATCGACCTCCAAAAGAAATGGAGAAAGACTTTTACTTCACAGCAGGTAGACGCTGAGGCAATCAGAAAGAACATTGCAAAGCAGAACCTTGCAAACCCAAAAACGAGCCTGATTTAATTATTGTATTACTTATATATTTGATCTTAAAAATGACGACCAAAGTAGTTACAGAGCTTAAAAATATATGCTGCGCCTTAGAGTTAATGATGGAGCGGGGGGTTAATGAAGAAGAGTTAAGAAACAAGTTTGGCGAATTAATTGCGGATCTTTTTGAGCACACAAATATTCGTGAAAGTGTAACCGACTTAATCAGTAAAATGCCAAATTCTTGGCCCAACCCAGTTATAAAGTGTATTGCAATTTTAGTTAATATTATGGCTCCTGATGGCGTTGAATTGTCTATTTTTACTAACCCTGAAGGAGTAGCTATTCAATTTAACTAAATTTTAGTATTTATTTTTTTTGTATTACCTCAAATTAGTAAATATTAGCTAAATTTTAGTATTTATTTTTTTGTATTACCTATTTATTTGATCTTAAAAATGACGATCACAAAAGCGATGGATGACAAACCGTCGGGCAATATGAACAGAGTACTAGACATGGGCATTATTAACCCTATAAACATTCGCGAAAGCGTGACGCATGCTATTTCTAAAATCCCAGAGTCTCTTCAAATTGACCCGCCAGTGAAAGTGTTGTTGGCCATTAAGATTGAATATATAACCCTCGATGATAGTAGTATACTAGTCTGGGTTTCAACTAGACAGATAGAAATAATGAGTTATCGCGACTTTAATTCTGACTGTGCTGATTACATGCTCACACAGTTTAATCATGCGATTGAAAAAGCGAAACAGTGCGGCTCTGGCTGGTCTAAAGGAACAGTCATTGAAATCACATTAAGACAAGTAAAGTTCTATCCTATAGTCGGCAATTCTTACATTCCTCTCCCGAGAGAGTTAGTTCTTAAACGAGCAGTCCTAAACATACATAATTCAGATAACTTATGTTTCATGTGGTGTGTTTTGGCGCACTTACACCCAGTTAAAAAATAATGCAAACAGAGTTTCTAATTATAGGCAGTATAAAGATAGCCTGAACTTTGATAACATAACCTTTCCAGTGAGTATAGAAAGTATATCTCAGTTTGAAGAACAAAACAAACCAATAACCGTGAGCGTATACACATGGTCTGTAGTAGACAATCTAGTCCCTCTAAGGATCTCTCCCAAAGCTCCCCCTTTAGGCGAATCACTTGAGAATCATGTCGACTTGATTCTGTTTACAGACGGTTCCAAGAGCCATTATGTATTAATCAGATCAATTAGCAGACTTATGGCCTATACTACAAACAATACAGCTAAACAAGAGCTTTGTAGAAGATGTTTGGTCAGAATTCCATCTATTGAGGCAGCTGCTGAACATAAGAAACATTGTAAAAGTATTGTAGACTGTAAAACCGTACTTCTTACGCCCCCGCCCGGGTCTAAAGTTAGTTTTAAGAATGTACGAAAAATGCAAATGAGCCCATACGTAGTCTATGCTGACTTTGAGGCGATCTTGCCACAGTACTACGGCCCTCAACAAGAACAAAAAACAACCTTATTAACCCACCATCAGATTTGTTCTTATGCTTTCGTCGTTGTTAGGTCAGACGGTCAACACACACAACCGGAGATTTACCGAGGTCCCGACGCAGCTGGTCGATTTTTGGAGCAGATGAAACACCTTCGCAATCAATTTTCCAATCAGCTGAACCTTTCAGGCATTAAGATGACCCTCGAAGACCAAAGGCGCTACGAATCAGCCACCCACTGCTGGATATGCAACAGAGAATTATCAGGCGATGCTGTAAGGGACCATGATCACATTACTGGAAAATTCAGAGGGGCAGCGCATAATAGCTGCAATCTTCAGCTTAAGGTTGACCCCAAGACATGGAAACTGCCAATCTTCTTTCATAACTTACGGGGCTACGATTCTCACTTTATCATGCAAGCAGTAACTTCTAAATATAAGAGGGTTAGCTGTATTGCACAGTCATCAGAAACGTATATGACCTTTACTGTAGACTGTTTATCCTTCTATGACTCTGCCCAGCATCTGATGGGGAGTTTGGATAAATTAGCAGGATCTCTGCAAGACTATCCAATCACTAAAAAATATTTCGATCCATCTTTAGTCCGTAAAGGCGTCTATCCTTATGAATACATGGACTCGTGGGAGAGGTTTGACGAGCCGGCGCTGCCAGCAAAGGAAGACTTTTACAGCCGTCTTAGAGGCGGAGGCATATCTGACGCCGACTATGAATACGCACAGAAAGCCTGGACAGAATTACACTGCAAGACGATGGGCGACTATCACGATCAATATTTATTGGCCGACGTGTGTTTATTAGCTGACGTCTTTCAGAATTACAGATCCACTTGCATGAAACATTACGGCCTAGATTCGTCACAGTACATCTCTTCCCCGGGCCTTTCTTGGGATGCATTCTTGAAGTCTACAAACGTTGAGATTGACTTAATATCTGATCTGGATACACTCCAGATGATTGAGGATGGGCTGAGAGGAGGCATTAGTATGGCCTGTCATCCTTACCGCAGAGCCAACAACAAGTATTTAGCCGATTATGATCCAACTAAGCCATCCAACTATCTAATGTATTTAGACGCCAACAATCTGTATGGGTGGGCCATGAGCCAGGCACTGCCATTAAGAAACTTTAAAATGATAAATGGGCCTCATGAGGTTAATAAAGTGTTGAGTATGCTATCACAGCTTACACCCGATAATCCAATAGGACTAATCTTAGAGGTGGACTTAGATTATCCTAAAGAATTACATGACCTCCATAATGATTTCCCCTTAGCCGCAGAAAGATTAAAGATGAGTCCCACCGAACCGCCCAAACTCGTGCCTAATCTTCGACACAAAACTAAATATGTTTGTCATTACCGACTGTTACAATTTTACTTAAGACACGGGTTAAAACTAAGAGCCGTTCACAGAATAATTACTTTCGACCAAGAGCCTTTCATGAGGCCATACATCATGAAGAACACCGACCTTAGAACTAAGGCCACAGACGCTTCAGAAAAAGACTTTTTTAAACTAATGAACAACAGCTGTTTTGGCAAAACCATGGAGAACGTACACAATCGTAAAGATGTAAGATTAGTTACAAAAGAAAAACAAGCAATTAAGCTGACCTCTAAACCTAACTACCAAGACTTTAGACGGTTTAGCGACAACCTGGTTGGTATTATGATGAAGAAACAGAATGTGAAGTTGGACAAGCCGGTGTTTATCGGATTTGCCGTGCTAGAGCTGTCAAAGTTATTGATGCTAGAATTTCTATACGACTACTTTAAGCCGCTGTACCCAGAATCAAATGTCGTTTACACAGACACTGATAGTTTTATTCTGGACATCCCAACTGAAGACTTTTACAAGACAATGGAAATAGAAGTGGCCAAAGGAGCTGATGGGTGGTACGACACATGCGACTATCCAAAAGATTCGCCTCTACATTCAACCGTGAACAAGAAAGTGATTGGAAAGATGAAGGATGAACTTAATGGGACAATTATACAAGAATATGTTGGCTTACAGGCAAAGATGTATAGTATTGCTACCCAGACTTCTGTAATGAAGAAAGCTAAGGGCATAGGTAAAGAAGTTGTCAAAAAAAAAAAGTCACGACGACTACAAGCAGGCTCTCTTTGAACGCAAAGTATTTTATCACACAAATGTTAATCTGCGCTCTACTCTTCATCAAGTAAACACAACCGCTGTTAATAAGAAGTCGCTAGACTCTACCAATAGCAAGCGAACTTCCGTTAACCCCGAGTTTTCATACGCTATAGACCACTGGAGAATCGACTTGACCGACTTAACTAGTACTTAACTAGTACTTTACTTAAGAACTTAACTAGTACTTAACTAGTACTTAACTTAAGATGTTAACTAGTACTTAACTAGTACTTTACTTAAGAACTTAACTAGTACTTAACATGACTTGCACTTAACTTGTACTTAACTTGCACTTAACTTGCGCTTTACTTACACTTAACTTGTTATAACTGACTTAATCAGTACTTAGCTTGTACTTAACCAGTACTTAGCTTGTACTTAACCAGTACTTAGCTTGTACTTAACCAGTACTTAGCTTGTACTTAACCAGTACTTAACAATACATTAAAAAAAACTAATTTATTAAAAATGGGTCTACAGCAGGAGGTTGTACTTTTTTTGCAGAAGCTGGTTCTTTTATTGTTTTTGTGGGGGTTTGTGACTTTGCTGCTAAGTATGGCTTTAGGCGCTTGTATGCTAAAAGCCCCCCACAAACAACAATACTTCCCAGTACATAATAATACATCTTACAGTTTGATTGTGTTGTTGTTGGTGGCGGCGGCGCTGGTGCTGATGTTGTATTACTATCTAATAATTTTTGTTTTGCTGCTTGGTTTGCTTTTTGCAGTCTGTTCCATTCAGCTAGTTTACGACCGGCCTCAACACGCCCAGCACTTTTAGCTTTAGTAACACTACTCACCTGCGGGACACTCACTTGCGGGACACTCAGTTGTGGATTCACTTGTGGGGCACTCACCTGTAAATTCACTTGTGGAGAATTCACTTGTGGGGCATTCTGCTCCTGTGGGACATTCTTCTCCTGCTCGCTCATTTTTTTTAGTCTGATTAAAATTAATATGATTAAAATTAATATGATTGAAAGTAATTAATCCCATGATGAATGGGCATAGCAACGTCCCAAATCTATAATACATGTCACATGCAAGAGATTCTAGGGACTTGGTTAAAACCGGATCTTGTGTTAAGTCCTATTTTAAATCTTCTTCTGAATCAATCGGCGCTATCTTGCCTATTAACTTAGCATATAAACTAATCATTGTCTGCCCCACCGATCTAACCATTTTTGATCCTAGCTGTGCTTCGTACCTGGCGTAATACTTCTCAACGTCTGATGTAGACAATTGCTGAATCTGTTCGATACTTAGTTCAACGCCTAAATACTGCCTGGTTTTCCCGCACGCAGCCAGAGAGTATAATCTTTCTTTATGACAGAGGTCTGCTGCCTCCTCACACTTTAATAGCTCGTCGCAATCCATTTTTAAACTCTTTTTAAAAAACAATAAAAATAATAAAACCATGAGTTTAACGCTGGTTAATTATGCAGTGCCCATTGTCGGTGTTATAGTTTATTCAACCCTAGCAAAATGTTTGTTAAGAATAAAACCACCCAACATAGGAAAGATAGAAGATTCGCCGAAACTAGTTACAACCTTATTTTTAGCTCTGGCAACAAAAGATTATCTGATTAAAAAGCACATAGACAGTCTTTCATATTATGATTATTTTAATTATTTTTTTAGTTAATAAAAAACATGAGCGAAAAAAAGATTATTAATACGATTTACCACTCTGCTGTAATTGGTGGTCTTAGTATTGGATATAGTATGTTAGCAAAAAACATGTTTAAAATGAGGCCGGCTGATCTAGGAAGGTTAGACATTGAGGATGTTGTTAAGGTTATAGCTGTAATAACGGCAGGGATTGCCTCAAAAGACTTTCTTGTTGCACAGGGGATTATCCCAGAAAACATCAATGCATAGAAAGATTGATTTATAAAAAAGATTGATTTATAAAAAAAGATTCATTCTAAAAAAATTCATTCTAAAAAATATTCATTCATTTATAAAAAAGATGTCTGGAATAGTTCTGATGGTGGGCGGGGCTATTGTTAATGCATTGGCTTTCTCTGGCAGCAATTATATGTTTAGTAAATTGCGGTCTGATGAAGAGAGAGAACGCCATAACAAGGCAATGGAAGATTTAGCTAAGGCAAGAGACGCTTACGAGAAAAGGAGAATTGCTCACTTAGACTTTATTAATAAAAAGTTAAGAGAACAGGGACATGCAGAGCACACATTTACAGACGTTGATGATGCAATGAATGAATATTACTTAGTGACAGGAAAGAAGTTTCTAACATCGTCGCCGCCAGAACTGTCTGACTTTTATGAACCATCTGAGGATCAGAAAATGGTAGAAATAGGCTTTATTATAGGTGCTATGGGAGCAATCTTTCTTCTTGCATATTCAATCTAAAAACATTGTTAAAAATGTAATAAAAACAGTCCCTTCTTATGGACGATACGAAGTACAAAATATATTATTCTCCTGGAGGGTATTGGAAAGGAAAGGCCGCTATTGATAAACTGAGTAAAGCTGCTAGGGTGTCTGAATCAGAAGCGAAAGACTGGCTTTCAAAACAAGCGATCTGGCAAATATATCTGCCCGCCCCAAAAAGAATAATAAGGCCTCGATTTGTTAACTCAGTTCCTAATGACACCCACCAGATGGACTTGTTGTATCTTCCACATGACAAAGTTAGAAGAAAAAAGTTTAAGTATGCTCTGACTGTTGTTGATATGGCTTCAAGGTATAAAGACGCTGAGCCTTTAACAGATAAAAGCTCAACTGCTGTGGCTGTGGCTTTACAACAAATATACATGCGAGGTCCATTAAAGTATCCTAGGTTGATCCAGGTTGATGATGGGAAAGAGTTTAAAGGAGCTGTAAACCAGTTGTTTTTAAGACATCGGGTTACAGTTAAGAGAGGGATCCCAGGCAACCATCGCTCCCAGGCTCTAGTAGAAAACTTTAATAAGAATCTAGCTGAGCGTCTGTTTACCTATCAATATCATAGAGACCTTATGGACAAAACACGCAACACAGAATGGGTCAGGAGATTGCCAGCAGTCTTACGCGCCATGAACAATGAAGAATTTAAAGCAACAGGCCTTAAGCCAGTGAACGCGATCAAATTTTAAAAAATTAGCATTACTGAAGACATCCAAAGTAATCAAAAACTCTTGCCTTTTGGACTAAAAGTAAGATACTTGTATGCGTCTGGAGAGGCGGAGGCGATGTTAGAATTAGAGCCACAGACCCTATATGGAGCGTAGATGTATATGAAGTTGAAAGAATTATGAAAACAACCCCTCCTGTGTATTATTTAAGAGAAACTCTCTCTTCTAGCGGTGCTACTACGTCTAAAAAGCCTGCCCCTAAAAGATCGTTTGTTCGCGAAGAGTTGCAAGTTGTCCCACCAAACACAGTGCCTGTTAGTTAATCAGAGAGAAAGTTAATATGTGCGGTTCTAGAGCAGGAAAATTATTTTGCCCGCAAACCCCACTTTTCACATAATCAAATTTGTTTAATTTTGTAGATTTTTAGCTATTTTTTTGGTTGAGAAAATTTGATTATGTGAAAAGTGGGGTTTGCGGGCAAAATAAGATTGCTGATCAAGAACAGACATATTAACTTTCTCTAGGGGGAGAGGGGGGGGGGGGGGGGCGAATCCGAACAGAGATCAGGATACAGCGACCTGTTTTGAACGAACTTCAGTGCATAAGAGATGATTCGGACTTCTAGTCCACTGAAGCACGGAAAATACAGCAAAAGAAGAAAGAGTAAACTATTTTGGTAACGAATGAGCAGTTTCTCCCACGTCTCTTCAGTAAAGTCTACAAACTTTTCAACCAGATCGAGATCATTCCATTTATTACCTCTTCACAGCTACCGACCGAGACACAACAAGAAACAGCCTGGTGCTGACAAAATCTTTAAGAAGTGCTGTCATAGGGGGAGGGGGGGGGGGAGGGGGGGGAGTAAGGAACCCCTGGACTCCCTCTAAATCCGTCCTTGCACACACACACACACACTCTCTCTCAGACACACACACACGAATGATAACAGAATCAGGGAGTGGGCGGGGATAATGGTAATGTTGCTTATAGCCCAGCCGACTGCAAAGGGCCATATCAGAGATGTCACCGCGTTGATGTGGGCTGGGGTAGGGCTGACAACAGATGAACAGAGATCTTGATGACCACCATGTGCAGGGAGTTCCTGTAACCTGAGATACATATTGGACAATGTTGCTACAGTTTATTTCAAAGTTAGGTGACTGCAGGCGGAATTGAAACAAACTTAAAAGAAAAATTACTATGCCGCCAAACGAAAGAGACAAATTACAAGACAAACAGGTATATTGGCTCCCAAATCAAAATCCACCACATAGAAGTTGAACCAGTGGAATTTGTAGGCTCATCTGCCTAAGATCTCATGAAACAGCTCTAGTTTTTCATGTGAAGACCAGAGCCCATAAGACAATGTAAGAGGCAGATGTAAAGATTCCATCGATCCCTGTGGTACAATGGTTAGCGTTGTGCATGGCCAATTGCGGGGTTGTGGGTTCGATTCCCATATGTGTGGGATTTTTCGGCCTATGACAAGGTCCTATCCAAAGTTGTTTGTTATGAGGTTATCTGGGAAGATTGGAACCGTACAGTCGGGTTTCAGCCACTTCATGGATTTGTCTCTGGCAGTGTTGCTCACATTTCATGACCAACACTACAGATGTCTGTTCTGTCTTTGGCCTGGTTAACGCCAGGATATACTATGAAAGTAAGTGTAGAGTTCAGCCCTGACATGTAGTCTCAGGCCTGAATGGAACTGCATAGCATTATCTTCGTCTATCAGAATGAAACAAAAATCTCTGGCTCTTCGTGCTCAGCTCTCATTGTGAACCGAGTTTCTGTGACCTTTGTGAGTTCATGTCAAAGTCGCCGGTTTAGGGGACTCTCATTCATGCTGGCTAAAGGATTCAGAAAAGAATGTTGTCTATAGAGAGTTAGTAGGTGGTGTCCTGCATATGTTGCATCAGAACCACGAAACACCATCTGACTTGGCGTCAGTGCATCGTCTTTTCTGGAGGGCTGCCACATCACAATTTGACACCAATTCTGACTGTAAACCGCCTTCGCCGAGGCTAGAACTGGACAAGCCAGGGTATGGCTGAGAATTGTGAAACAGGAATAACAGGGTTGGCGCATGCGCAGCGAGTGGACGTGTTTTCGTCTGTCTCCGTGTCACTGGATTCTTTTTCCTACGTTTTTCTGTGTCTTTTTCCCCTATAAAGTTGAGATACAACGTGGCTGCTTAGGTTTAGTCATTTGAAAGGCAGTTTTAGTGATGAGCAGTGTGACAGACTTCTACTAGTACAAACTTGGCTTGTTTTTCTTCTGTTTGAACACTGCTGAGAACGAAACCAACACTTCCGGTAAAACCGACTTCGATCTTTTTGCTACATAACTCCACCTCCGAGGCATATATCAAGCTATCTGCCAGCCTATAAGGGTTGAGGAGTAAACTACACACACCATACTATAGTTTAGAAATATAACTGTTTAATTAGTGTTACACGTCAAGTTCTAGTTTTCGATTGAGCACTTCCGGTGATATCAAATGTAAACAAACATGGCTCCCTGATAACGTCAGCCTGCGAGTCAAAGACTTTCCTGCAAAGAACAGGTATGCACGTGCCGTAGTCTACCTCCAAGCTCCAAATCAAGTGAGTACAACCTTGATGATTTATGTGTTCTACCACCCACATTGATTGTCATGCCTAAACATCCAACGCCATGACCAGCTTCTCTTTCACCATCCAACTGCTGGGCCACAAGGACTTTCACGTAGACTCAAGGTTCCCATACACCTGTCAGGACACTAGTAACATCAGATTTATGCTGAAGACACTCTTCCGCACAGTAGACACAGCAGAAGTGGGTATTTTCACCCACACCCTCACGAACAGTTACCTGAAAAGAGCGAAATTTTGTCGTAGGAGACTAGTACTTTTGTACTTAGCAACACTTCTCCTTCTCACCTCTTACCAGCCAGAGCCAAACCCCGGACCACCCACCTCATCGGATAACTCGAGCGACATCCATTATCCCTACGGAACATGTGATGTCACAGTGACATGGGAAGACAGAGGGGTGGAGTGCGAGACATGCGGCTACTGGTTCCATGCGCGGTGTCAGAGCATCGACAGTGCCAGTTATGAGAGGCTGAATGATGACGACGAACACTGGCACTGTGCTATTTGCGGCAACCCCAATAGCCGGACAGTCTTCGTCCTTCATGGGGTAGACTGGCCAACAAAACACCCAACAGACTTGTCTGGAGTCTCCACCTGCACCACTCCAACAGAAGCAGACTTCCACCCACGGCATGCATCGACGCCAACCAGAGCCAGCCAGCAGAACAAGTGGAAGGGCAGACCACTGCGCCTCCTCAACGTAAACTTTAGATCTGCGGTTGGGAGAAGGGCAGAGATTGAGTGCTTGGTCGAAAGCACAAAGCCAGACATAATCTTCGGAACAGAGACATGGCTCGCTCCCTCCATCCAAGACAAAATCCTGCCGGACTTTAATCAAGTCTACAGAAAGGACAGAAACAGGGAGGGAGGAGGAGCACTTCTGGCTATCCGCTCAGACTTGAGGAGCTTCGCCGTCCCAGAACTGGCAACTGATTGTGAAATGGTGTGGGCAGGCCTTAAACTACTTGGCAGGAAGACCCTATACCTCTGCGCCTATTACCGACCAAATGTCTCGGACGAAGTAAGCATGACTGAACTTCGAAGATCACTGGAAAGAGCAACAGAGATTTCCAATGCACACCTTATGATTGGAGGAGATTTCAACTTTCCAGGATGGGACTGGCCACACTCCACCCTGAAACCAAAGGCACCGTACCCTAGTCTGCATACCGATTTCATGGAACACACCAGGGACTGCGGACTGGAGCAGATAGTCATGGAGCCAACAAGACAGGACAATATCCTCGACCTCATCTTAACCAACACACCTTACCTAGTGCCGAGAGTTGAGATCATCCCTGGACTAGCTGACCATGACTTTGTCTATTGCGAATACACCCTAGCGGCCCAGAAAGAGAAACAGCCACCCCGCAGGATTCCTCTGTGCCGCAAAGCCAACTGGGACGGAATGAAGAAAGCAATGACAGAGCTCCATGCAACATTGGAGAGGGAAAAGGGCAGCCTTTCTACAGAGGATCTATGGAAAAGATTCAAAGAAGCCCTCAGTACCGCCATGGAGACCTTCATACCACACAAGCAGGCCCGCCCCAAGCAGAGCAAGCCATGGGTTACCCCGGAGATAAAGAGTCTCATCAACAGGAGGGCCCGAGTCTACAAGAAAATGAAGAAGATAGGGACAGAGGAACTGAAAACTGAGTCTCAACAACTCCGCAGAACAATCCAGAGGAAACTGAGGCGGGCATATTGGCAATATGTTAATGACGCACTGACTCCAAGCAGCCCAGACGAACCACCTACAACAAAACGCTTCTGGACTTACATCAAGAGTCAGAGATCTGCGAAAATCGGAGTCTCCCCCCTGAAGGTTAATGGTCAGCTGGTGTCGGATCCCAAGGCGCAAGCAGAAATCCTGAACAACCACTTCCATTCATTCTTCAGTGAGGGTCGAGTCTACACCCAGCAAGAGTTCAGTGAGAAGTGCGGCATGGACAAGGGAGACTATACGGAGCTCAGTGAACTCTGCATCACGGACTCGGAGGAAGGCGTCAGGAAGCTGCTGGTGAAACTTAATGCCAACAAAGCATGCGGTCCAGATGGCATCACCCCACGAGTGCTGAAAGAGTTGGCTGATGAAGTGGCTCCGGTCTTGACCTTGATTTTTCAGACTTCCATCGATAAAGGCACCATTCCATCAGACTGGTGAACGGCAAACGTGACACCTGTTTTCAAGAAGGGGGAACATTATGATCCTGCAAACTATAGACCAGTATCGCTGACCAGCATCCCATGCAAGATCTTGGAGCACATTGTGGTCACCGCCCTCATGAACCACCTCGAGGAGAATACGATACTGACCCCCCGACAGCACAGATTTCGTCAAAAAAGATCTTGCGAGACCCAGCTGCTGGAATTTGCCGAAGAACTGTCCGACAACATGGAGAAGGGAGGGCAGACTGACATCGTAGTGCTGGACTTTGCCAAGGCCTTTGACAAAGTAAATCACAGCCTCCTGACCCATAAACTCCATCACTACGGTGTCAGGGGGAAAGTCAATAACTGGATCAAGGGTTTCCTTGGAGACAGGCAGCAAGCAGTAGTGGTCCAAGGGGCGAGGTCGGATTGCGTCAGCGTAAGGTCAGGGGTTCCACATGGTCAGGACTTGGACCCAGTTTGTTCCTAGTATACATCAATGACCTACCGGACCAACTCACCTCGATGACGTGCCTCTTCGCTGACGACACTTCTGTATACCGGCTGATAACATCAGGCCTGGACCAAGAACAGCTACAACAAGACCTCCTCAAACTCGAACAGTGGGAGAAGAGCTGGGACATGGCCTTTCACCCAGGGAAATGTACCACCCTCCCAGTGACCAGGAAGAAAAAACCCTTGCCAAACAGCTACCACCTACACGGCCAGAATGTAGCCACAGTCAACTCGGCGAAATATCTTGGCGTTACCATCAGTCACGATCTCAGCTGGGATGAGCATATCAATAACATCTGTTCGAAGGCCAACAAGACCCATGGCTTCCTTCGCCGTAACCTTCGAATCAGTGCCATCCAGCTGAAAGAAACAGCGTACAAGTCCTTCGTGAGGCCCATACTGGAGTACGCCTGCACAGTGTGGGATCCACACACGAAACAAAATATCAGCAGGATTGAGGCAGTACAGAGTAGAGCAGCCCGGTTTGTTCTCAGAAGATATCACAACACTTCAAGCGTAAAAGCTATGACAGACAAACTGGGCTGGGATCCACTCCAGCAACGCAGGAAGACCTCCCGCCTCGCCATGTTGTACAAAATCTTGCATGAGGAGGTCTGTGTGGACGCTCCAAACTGAAACCTGCACCACCAAGACAAAGAAGAGGACACTCCCAGCAACTGACCCAGATCCATTGCCGCACCCAATACCGACAACAGGCATTCTTTCCCAATACCATCAGGGACTGGAATGACCTGACTGAGGCAGCAGTATCAGCCAAAACCCTCGACACATTCGTGTCAAGGGTCCGATTAAATTAGAGTAGGAACCAGAGTAGGGATATAGGGATAGGGTTTTTTTTTTTTTTTTTTTTTTTTTGTGGGCTTGGCTGCACCTTATGTGTAGTCAGGCTGGCTTACCCCCGAGGGGTGACAGGGTGACCGTGGTAGCCTGCCAGCAGATCCACGCATAGCTAGTTAGCTTTATTCAATTTACTGTGTGTTGTGTAGTGAGAGTGTGAATGAGTTTTTTGTTTGTTTGTTTGTTGTTTTTTTGCATCAACCCCAAAGCGGCAGAGTAATCAACCTGATGATTGTGGCCGCTCAACGGGATGATGATGATGATGATGAATGAATTGGATGCGGGTAACACAACTGGACTGACAAAGAAGATGAAACAGCCAAAGTAAAGAAAAAGAGAGAGAAACAGAGAGGGAGGGAAAGAGTTCCAGCTTGATCTAGCCAAGGAGGAACAAAGTGAACTACATCAGGCTTTAAGAGGAAGTCTCTGCGTGACAACTATGTGGATAAAGACACCCATAAAAAATTAACAAGAAATTAAAGCGCTTGACCATGTAGGAGGTGTACATTCCAATAAGGGCAATGCTGAATAACTTGTTGACAGCAGAAGAGTATATCATTAGGGACATGACCTTACTGTGATCCTGCCCCCTTAAGGTAGAAGCAGATCAGTGTTGAAACACATCTATGAAGGCCCTTCTCTGAAAACCATTGCTGTCAAGTTTTCTGTAGAGTTCCTTTGTACTGAATCCTTTGGCTTCCTGATGAGAAGCCTTCAGCTCTATTTGAAGACTTACCCAACCAGCCTGCATGACCATGATCTTAGGGTTCAGAATAATCGGACTTGGTCACTGACACTATCACAAATAAGCTTTAATCTCCATTACCACACGAACACCAAAAATGTGATTAACTGATGTGTATGATCATTGAAAAACCTTATGAACTGTATCTCTGTATGTGTATGTGATTGTGCATGTATGTTTCATCTGACTTTACACTTGAAATATTCTTAGTAACATATATAGGCAAAAGCAGAACATTTTATGAAATTTATTTCATTAATTTTCAAAAACAATACACAACTAAAAGCAAATCATCATGACTACAGGAATCAAACCTCCAACTGGGAAGACTTAAGTTCAAAGGTGATGCTCTAGTTCCTCTCTGTCCTACCTTGTTCACCGCATCTGATGTGTGACCTGTCTTTTTTTCACAGGTCTGTGAGATGCCACATAGGTTCAGGTCACCCCATCACATTCCCAGCCAAGGAGGTGAACAATATTGACCAGTCTTACATTACCCACCACCCAGTTGTTCCATGGAACATTGCAAGGTTACTAAATCATACAGAGACAGAACAAGTTCGATCAGGTTAAATTCAGTAGGGTTCAACTTTATCAGCCTTTTTTTTTTTCTTTTACATATATGAAACAAAACTACTTAAGCCCACAGTGGTAACAGCTATTTAACAATATATGGTGAAAATCAGCACAATTTCTTCTTTCTTTTTTGTGGTATTTCACCTTACCTGTTCTTTCAGTGCCATTTTATTTTTGTGCTGATCCATAGGCCTGTCTTGTCACAGTCCTAGCAGTATGCCTTATTTATCAACATAGGCTGTTACACAGCCGCTCACAGAGGAAACCCCACTCTGTTGCAGAGTCACCTCTGTAGTGTCCTGTAGTGTCAACTCCAATTTGTGTATGTAGGACATCACCTGTGTTAGCCTTAACCAAAAACAATTATTACCCAAGTCATGGAACCACACCAAGTTAAAAAAAAAAGAAAAGAAATGTTTGTAACCATCATAAATGTTCAGTCATCAAATCTGTTCAACGCCCCATAGTTCATATGACCAATTTTGGCCTTTGGTACACTGCTCTTGACACAAGTTGACAGGTTCATAAGTTTTTTCCTCCTCGCTTCCAGGCTACTTCACCACCTTCATTTGTTGTCAACTGTTGCTGCTATGGACTTGTGGATACAGGTCAAAAACACAAAACAAAGCAAAAAAAAGGCATTAACATGCGAATAAAATAAAAACCAAAAGTGAAAAAGTGCAAAATTCTACACACACCAAAGATCACATGGAATCATTGACCACACTGTGCAGTGCAATTATTGGTAACCTGGCTGCATTTGCTTCACTTTTAGGGCCTTTTCCCCAACGTTTATTTGGTGAACGATACTTTTTTTCATCGATGAAACATATTAAAAATTGATTTATAAAAAAAAAAAAAAAAAAAAAGAAAAACCAAAGCCCCCCTAAAACATTCTTACACCTTCGATGTAAAAATGAAAGCACTGCAATCAGGAAGAATAGTATATAGAAGTCAGTGGTATGACTGACGATTGCAAGAGCTGTACATAACTTTCCGTGTGCAAAATCTTTTCTTTTCTTTGTGGTTGTAGAAATAGAACAATATACCTTCCTTAACCTGAAATAAACCAATATGGAGCTTGCAGCATCCTCTTTTATCTGCATGCTGTAACAAGATACCACATCCAGACCAATAAAAACACCTGTCTTCTAACAGATGAGTCATGGAGCCAGTGCATCCCTTTGTTTCCCTGCATTACTACACTACCATCATCATTCATGTCAGAGTCAAACAGATGACTTTTGGTTTTAGCACTTGGTAAAACCAAATGGCAAATCATGAAACAGCAGGCACAACCTCACAGTTTTGAGGCTGCATGGATTAAATGATGAAGGAACAGCATTAAAATTTATCACAGCTAATTTCGCTCATTTTCTCCAAATGTTTCAAATGCACAGAATCACTCTGTAAAACAACATTTATGCAGGTAATTTTCATTTTAGAATATACATACACAAAAAAAAACTTATTCCACTCAAGCCACACAGCATGCACACTAACATATGGCAATGTGTTTACAAAGCTTGAATGCACACTGGTTTACGTCTTCAACAGGTTAATAAAGCCACTCTGCGTAAATTGCTTCCAGATGCACAGCTTTCATTTGTAATTTTAAAAAAAAAAGGGAAAAAAAAAAAACCTACTGCACAAATGTTCTCATATTTCTGTGTACACTTCAATTAAGACCAATTCATTTTCACAAACCATACTCTATGATGGATATGCTTGAATTCAACACATTTAGTTACTTGAACTTTACAGCTAGCAAGTCTTAAAAAAAAAAGAAAATAAAAAGGAAATAGTATATACCCTAAAATCAACCCACTGAAGTATGAACTCTCAGGATAGCAAAGCAGAGGTGTCACACACATATGATGAAAATGGCCTACTGTTGTACAAATTTAGCAGATTTAACATTTCATGTACTTTAGGAACAACTTTATTCATATTAATTTACACGGTTTCTTTTTTCACTTTTCATGAATAACTTGCACCACTTTCCACTTCCAGAAAAATGCATGAAATCCAGATGCATTGCCATGGGTCATGAGTTTTGGGAGATATTAGCGACAATGAAAAACAACTGTCTCTATCCCCTGCTAGATCTAACAGCAAACTGTGTGAACATGTGCACAGCCTTGTGCTAATTTGCAACTATCTATAAGTGTGTGTGTGTGCATACCCGCATGTATGTGTGAGTGCTAGGAACTTTATAAGTACTTAGTTGACACTGCATGAATATCCGCTAGCATTTTGTTCGAACTGCTTCTCATGGTTTCCTTTCAGTGTACATGTCAAATGAAGTTGTTTCTCACTGACCAATACAAGCTTTCCACTCACTGCCATCTGGTTTACCCCAAAGCTGTACTGATCGGAATAGCTCTAAGGACCTAAGACAAATGCAAAATATCCTGAATTTTTTTTTTTTTTTAAATCAAGACAACAGCTCATGTTATAAGTACAGTTTCAAACACCAGCCCGAGACATACCTTTATTCTTTGTTGGGGTCACTGTTCAACAACCCCATTTTTCGTAAAAACAAAAACAATCCATCATCATAACAGGTGGGTGATGGGGGATTAAAAGCAACCCTCAAACATACAAATGTAAAGCAGGCTTACACAATCCAAAGCAAAAAAAGTTTTCCTGTGAATACTATGAACACATATCCATATGTGCCATTAAAATTCATTTCAATCGTTGGTTTATGCAGGTAGTTCAACCCATGTATTGCAGTTAGCCAATGAGCTGCCTTTGGCAATCAATAACAATCAATGCCAGATCATTTTGGAGGACTGAAATGTTGGGAACATTTTATTCTTTGCAAGTAAACTGGTGTTACTCTCAAGAGTCATAACCTCTTGTACACAAGAAAGCAGTAATAATTCATTCCACATTGCAAATCCACAATCTCTCCCCCCTCGTGCACCTTTCCAAATCCTTTTTTTGCACACTCCCATTCACTTTTGCAACACATACACACATCTCATCCCTTTCCAACTGGTCACATAACCCGGGACAGAAGTAAGGGGAACTCTTGGCTTCAACTGCACATCCAGTATATTCAGAACAGCTGTGGGCTAGACTGAATGAAGGAATTTTATTGTCGAGTTTCAGAACACTGACTCCTTTAAAGTGAAACCAAAAACTGCCAGTGCTTAAGTAATCTCAACATGCCTGGGCAGTCTTGTTGTGCCATTCTTGGCTGCATGGCTCAGAGGGCAACACACTAGATACAGGATGACTCTTTCACATCTGCGGCCACAATCACAACATGTTCAATGCAACTTTCATAAAACTGCATTCAGCCCACCTTGCAGATCAATAGCTTTGACCATCTGTTCAATCCAGGCTACCAACATTTCACACAAACACACTTCAAAATACTGTTTCAAATAATCACTTGTGAATCAATCCAGGCTACCAACATTTCACACAAACACACTTCAAATACTGTTTCAAATAATCACTTGGTGAATTTATTTGCATTCTGGCTCATTTTAATGACGCTGGCGTCTGTTTCAGACTTCTTTTCATGCTTTTATTTGCTGTTCCTACTAAACACACTAAAAAAAAAAATAAAAAAAAAACAACCATCTGTCAAGACTTCTAGTGCCTATTTTGAAAACGACCTTCCAGTTGTTAATTTGCAAAAACTGGACTGGGCTCAGCCAGGTGATCGACTGACACCTTACTGAAAACGTCATGACTGGAGGTAAACCTCCACGACTCCTGTCCAAGTAAGTCTGTCGGCAAGCCCACAAAAGGCCCAGTCAAAGTTGCTTGCTACCATTGGCTATTCCCTCTGCTATGCTCCCTGATAAAAACAAAGCAGCCAGACATGTACGCAGCTGAACCTGTGCAACTGTAACAATGCTGCTGCCTTGTCCTCCTGCTAGAACACACTAATGGAAATGTAGAATGCGCAAGGCATTTTCCGTACAAGAACTCGCTGATATGACCTCTCAAACAACACACATATAACATGTCTGTCTCTCAAACAACACACATACAACATCAAACAACACACAACATCGCTTCATTTCTCTCCCTCTCTGAGCATTGCCAATGACAGACTATATCATGAATCACTCTCTCTTTGAATTCTAATCTTCCTCCTCCTCTTCCATTTCTTCCAGGACAGGAGTGAGGTTAGCAGTGGTGACCGACTTGAGGGAGGGGCAGTTGGCTCTGATGGTGTCCACCACTCTGGCGTGGACCCCCGTGCAGTCCAGGTTCAGCATACTCAGATAAGGCAGGGCCAACTTCTCCAAACCTGACCAACACGGAAACATATCAAAATAGTCAGACTGTTTCTAGCCCAACCAACTACAGAGTCACATCAGAGCTCAGAACTATCCACAAAAAGGGTCAATGACAGTGTTAGATGTGACAGACATTTTGCATCATTCGTTCGCATTATCCAAAAAAAAAAGGTTAAAAAATCAATTACATTTAATAAAAACTTCAAGTAGAACACACACAGAGAGAAATTAAAATAGCCCTCAAGACAAACACTACAACAAAACGGCTGTCAGTTCTAATCCCACTGTCCAGTTGATAAAGCTGAGCAGAACAGAAAGACCTGAATATTTTATGTATTACAAATATAAATGACTGGATTGACAAGGTAAAGAGAAGACACAAAGGAAAAGGAAAAAAAAAAATAGCAGAGGGATAAAGAACAACAGCAGTAGAAACTTCTGGCGCAGAATTTCCTGAGGGCAGAAATACTGTTCCTGACCAACTGAATTACACCACCCTATCATCCATCCATGTCATCTCACTGGGGACAATATTGAAGACAAATGTATGACCTTTGTTCAACATAAAACTTGAATCTACTGTGATGAAAAAAATGTATGATTTGTGATAAGATTTAAGGACAGTCATTTGACACTGCATACGGTAAATACAAGAACCATCACACTGAGCAGTGTGAAAGTAGGGTATAACATTAAGTAACACTGTGTTCTAAAGCTAAGCAAGAAAACAAGTTGTCAACAACAATAATAAACAAAATTAGGAAACAAGTACACCTGACAACTAAAAGCAGATCTGTTTCAGACTCCATCAAAAAGGCAAAATGGTAAAAACGTAAAACACACCTTTGTCTCCGACATGAGTCCGGCTAAGGTTGAGTTTGGCGAGTCCCTGACAGGAATGCAGAACTCCTTGCTTCAGAAAGCGATTTGTCACACTGCACAGATGTATCACACACCATCAAGACAAAAATCAACCACAATACTGTTTCTGTGCCTAAACTAACCTTCAATCACACCTGTATGTCATTCTTCTGATAATATTTCATCTAAACTGATGCCTTAATCCTCCCTAGCATGGCCATGACCGGGCTCTCTGGGATCTCTCTCTTACACATAACACACACGGGTGAGCAAACAAGCCTCTGTAAACAATTCCTTGACTGGTTTAGCTCCTTTGATCAATACATCCTCTGCCATGTTATTGGCTCTAATAGTTCCGCACTTTTCCCCAAAATAAGGGGGTTTGGGACCAATCAGTATTGCTAAGATTTCTTTAGAAATATTCCTTTTAACACTGTTCAGCCAGGATGTTGGTGATGAGAAACCCTTTCATTATTTTCAGCTATTACTTATCAGTTGCGCAATGTCATGGAGTAAAGAGGAACCAACAAGGGTTTCAGCAGCATCCAAATAAAAAACAAAAACAAATAAAAAAAAAAGTCACCATCCATTCAAACAAGTGAATTACATTTGTAAATGACCACTCCTCCTTCCCGACCCAATCAATTTCATCATTCTCAGACAAAAAATTTCAATTTATCTGTAAAAACATTATGAACTGTTTGTTAAAGTCACAGCCAAAGAGATTTCTGTTCAATAAGGTAAACTTCAGTCACAATGAGATAAAAAAAAGGAACTCACTTTGTTGCAGACAGACTGAGTTCAGTCAACTCTTTGAAAGCTGCACACAGAGAGACCAAAACAAAAGGTTACAGTGTGCTTCATTCTGTTGTCAGCGTTCTCCACATCTCTCTGCCCTCTCCTCCCAGCATAAACACACTCACAAAAACATACATGCAGGCACATACACAGGCATGTTCATACACACATCAGACAAACAAACTTAAGCGCATGTAGAAAAAATCAGAAAAACACAGGAATAACAAAAATGTAATTAATATCTTATTCAAACCCTGTCAATAAACAACACTTGGAAAAGCTTGGGAGCATTCATGTGTGCACGAGCAAGAGTGTGTGTGTGTATGCGTGTGCATGGCACCACAACCACTGTTCACATCTATTGTTGCCGCAGCAATGTATGATCAATTTGAAGGATACCATAGTCCAACAGACTTTTCCGAATCTTTTCTGCTTCATACTATACTGACCTCTGACAATGGCCACACCTGTGTCAGACACAGTGGTGCGATCCAAGTGTAGGATCGTCAACCTTGTAAGGCTACTCAACTGCTGCAGGCCTGCATCCGTCACTTTGGTGTTGCTCAACATCAGCGTCCCTAAACTGCTCAGCACAGACAGCAGGAACGATAATCATCAGGTAAAACCAATCACACACACACACACACACAAAATGATTACTATAGAAATGAATGAAATGTGTAACATTTTCCTGCACAACGTTTCTCAATCTGGCCATCAAGCAATCACCTGCACAATCTGCTGTCCTTAATCTCTTGATATAATGAGAGTTTTACAGACCCTCCATTTCTTATTTATCAGTTTCAATTATTTAATGTATGGCTGCTTATTTCAACTTTAAATGATTCATTTGCTTCTGATTTGGAATTATCCACAAACATACATCATTCATTAATGTATGTTTGAAATTGTCTTCTCCCCTTCCTTCAGCAAATCATATACAGTCTCAACAGCACAGCAACAATACTGACGCATCATCTGTTCAGTCTCCATAGAATGGACAACAATACTGATGCATCATCTGTTCAGTCTCCACAGAATGGCAAGTAAACTATGATTAACGAATTATTCACACAGTCTGCATTGAATGAAAAGTAAACTATGATCAACAAGTTACTTATACCACAGAGATCATTACGATACAAACTGGATCAACCAGGCAGATCTTCTCAGTCATATGATGCATGCCATTCCAGATCATCTTTTAATGATGTGATCTGATTAAGAAACTATAATGAGGGAGCATGCATACCGACAAGCAGTGCTGAAGACTTATAATAACCATACGGAAGTTTTACTCATATCTGTTTCTCAGTAAGTTATGAGTGGACATTTCCACAAAATGAGGATTTTGTTGTTGTTTTTGTTGTTAACACGTGTGTGTGTACTCTCATGGGTTATTGCAATGCCAGGCAATGAGAAATTCACCAAAATGGGCAATAATGAAGTCTGTCTCATAGTAACTGCAGTGAGTGTCCATGTTTTCAATGCATGGCTCACCAGCAATACCTGGAAGAAATTTCAGCTCTCCCACCATTCTCTTTTTCCTTAACTTCTTTTCCTCTAGCCCTGTAACCCCATTGCTTTTCACACACTGCAACATGCTGAAATAGCAGGCTGGATACGACGTGACTTCCCATGTGCAAAAGTTAAGCAGAGTCACTGCTCGTCAGCCAGAGCACTTGACCTGGCATACTGAGACAATACAGCAGTAAAATCCCATTGGTGCAATTATCGCTCATGAACTTCTTGTCTAGATTTTACAATTTCTCGGTCAATTTTTCTTTTTCGTGTTAGCCATGTTTCAGTCAAATGTGTGCACAGATTACACTGAAATAGTACCAATGAACCTGTCTGTATATAGCTCAGAAACAGAGTCCAAATTTCCACCGACAGGACCCACATTTATCCCTAGCTCCCCCTCAGTGAATGCCTTCTGACAGAAACACTGACTGAGGACAGCTCACAGTAACTCACTGACCTGGTGATCTGGCCCACATACTCCATGCCCTCGTCCCCGACGTGGATGTAATTGGTCAGATCCAGGGTATGTAGTGGGAAACCAGCAATGTGAGCCAGCCCCGCGCTGGTCACTGTATGACGGTCCGGCAAACACAGCGTCTTCAGCTTCAACCCTGCCACACAATGACATCTATGTCATCCCCCACTGCTTGTTTACCAGCGCTGTGCTGAGCAAGAGTATTCAGGACCTCTAATCTGTTGTGCATGGCTTTGGAAAGAATGCTGTTGAGATTCCCGATTTGTCCACCTGTTCTAGCACACCTACAATCTACAGTCATGGCACAACACTACCACCACTAGTAATGATCATTATAATAATATCACTACCACTAAAACTGAATTTCATAAATGTTGAGGAAAGTAGACACGATCTGCGTTTTGACTAAAAAAAAAAATCATCCTTGAGTGAGCAATTTATCCTGATGTTTGTGCAGCATGTGTACGATAGTACTGAGCTTTAAATCCAGTCTGAGATGAGATCATTCTATCTAAGGTCAAATAAAACTTGTATTCAAGACCATGGCAAAGATCATCAAAATCAGATTTAACACCAACTAATCATCACAACCCATACATTAAGTCATGATTATACATTCATACACATTCAACGATAATGTCTTTTTTGTATACTAACCTCTCAGCATGACAGAAGGGTTTGGAGGGCAACAGAATTTTTTCTTTTTTCAAAACGCTGATCAATATATATGTAAATAATGAAGATGATGCTATGAAGTTTCATTCTGGCTTGAGACATTACATTACTCTACGCTTACTTTAATGATATACCCAAGTGTCAACCAGACCTGAGAAATACAGACACATGCAGTGTTGGTAAGGAAATTCAAGTGCCTGTGCGGTCTTAGTCTTCCCGACTGAGCCTATAGTGAAGTCAACTGTAGGTTGGAGCCTGTCAGGGCTGAAAAAAAACATGACTGAATGGCTTTGAAGGGAATTCAAGACTTATCTTCCAGTCTTCACAAGGAAGCGGACACAGCTGATTTTCCCATAATCATCTCATGAAGGCTAGCTAAATAAAATGCCCATTCATGCACTTGCTCACTACAAAGAGATCAAAACAATGAAAACAACTACAACATGAAAAGGGAGGAAACAATTCACCCCAAGTGAACAATTACCAGCCAGATAGAGGAGAGCGGTGTCTCCCACAATGTTCTCCGTGCTGGACAGGTTGAGGTGGGACAGGGCAGGGTGGTCCACCAAATGGCACAAGGCGTCTGCTGTGATGAGGGTGGAGGCCAGATTCAGACTGGACAGCTTCTTCAGGTCTCGGACACCCTCCAAGGTGCTGATCTGCAGAACATTCACAGCCTCTACATCATTTCGGTTTACTTGAACTGCTGTCAATGGGTGCATATGAACCTGAGGTGGTCTGCTAGATAATGTATTTGTCTGGGAAGTGAGGAGATCCACGACCCAAGTTTTCCCCCATCTCAGCTTGATCTAATGCGGGTAGTATCTTTTGGAAGAGACAATACATGAGTCAGGCAATGAAAATAACCACTGCAACAAGAGAGCTGCCTATGCCAAAGTCCTGTAGATATCCATTTTGCTGGATAAAAAAATCAGACAGACAGAATAAAAGGAAAAGGATAAGCTCTCTTTGGGGAAAAAGATAAGCTCTCTTTGGGCAGGACAGTCTGTACACAAGAGAAATCTATTATGACAAGAAGATTAGTTATAATACAATACAAATCACACAATATATCGATCACACAGTTCAATACATGGATAATCCTTATCATATTTAAAGTGGGCAAAAAGTTCAAGAATTAGCAGCTACAAAAAAGAGGGCTATCATCCACAGAGTAAAACCTCAGGTTGCAGCAAGAAGCAGAGACACCACCTCCTGCAGAAACAGAGTCTACCACCCTTACAGAACAGTATCCTCAGTCACACCATATCTTGATTGACATCCCTGCACCCTACATGTGTTGTTGATTTGTTTTCCACAACAAATGAGAAGGTGTTTTTGTGTGTTTCGCTTTGTTTTTTAAAAACTGGAATATTTTGAAAATGTCCATATGACTGTCCAATGATTTGCTGAGGCTTCCTGTCTACATGACATGAGTTTACCAGCCAGGAGAGGATGAGAGTATTTCTTTTTGTTTGTAAAGTGCCGCAAGTTTTGCTGTACAAGGCACTTTGGAGTATACCATGCATGTTTGATCTTTTCCTTAAAAAAACTATTTCATCCATAGTCAAGGTGCTCTGGAATCAAAAAGCACTGATGCACAAGGCCGTAGTTTACAGCTGTATGCATGGTGTACTAAATATGTAAGTGTGATTACACCTGAGCATGTAACAGGTGAAACACATGCTGATTAATGCACACACTGTAGACCCCGATCATGACTGCAGGTCATGAGTACAGGTTGATTAATACAACCCACTACCAGCGCTAATTCAGCCATGTATAAGATGCTTCAGAATACAAGACAATTTGGGCAAAATTGAGAAATAAGCATCACTTTGTAGTATAAAATTTGTAAGAACGTTCAATATTTATAATCAACGTAAGAATGCACACCTCAGTTGGTACTCTTATCACTTTCAAAAGTAATCAATTATCCAGACACTAACATCACATGCAGTTATTATCAAAGCAGCGCAAGCTAAGACACACAGAACTGTCTTTCTTTATATAAGTTAAACTAATAACATTCACAACACTTGAATAGTCACTTCAAAGTATATTTAAAAAAACAACAACAAGAAAACAAGAAAAAAGAAGAAAAGGAAGAAAAACCACCAGCACAGAGCGGAAGTCCCAAACAATTCAGACAGTTACTGTGACATACACGACACAAAGCTTACATGCATCTGTATTACAACCTTACTGACCTTTGTCTCTTCTAAACACAGCGTTTCCAAATGTTCCAAATCTGTGGACAGAGAAAAAAAAAAGGGTTTTAAGAAAAGAAGCATACAGCCAATCTACTAATATTATAGATGGTACCATATGACCTTGATTAAGAAACAAATTCCATTTCTGGCAAAACATCTTAAGATCAGGAAATAACAGCTTTACAGATCTGAGATCTAAATATCACAATTTTCTTCTTTCTGTCCAGGGTTCAATATCAGCAGCACCTGAACGGAACTGAAGAAAGTGTTCTTGAAACTGCTGGCTATCTTTTTAAGTATGTACACATCTTCACACCAGTTGTGCTGTCTTCGGCCTCTGCGTCTCTCATCCTAACAATTCCTGCAGCAGTTACACAGTATTACCACTTGGCTCCTGGAGCTGGAAACTTGTGGTCTTGTCTTAGCTATTGGCTCTAACCAGCTCTCTATTACACTTCTCACTCTTTGTCTGGATTTTTGAGTGAAGTATTGCATCTAAACTTTTCATCAAAAGTAAGCTCATATCATTCAGATGATGGTTTGATCTTGCAAGTTTTTTTTTTTTCCCTGTATCGTTCCCCCAACATGTCTTTCAACAGTTTACAGATAATGACAAAAGGATATCATCATCTTGAGTTATCATTATCATCAACATGGATGAACAGACTATAAATGCACTGACCAACAATAGTTTATGTATAACCCAACAGCAGTACAGATGAATAGCCAATTGATATCCGACCAAACTTATGAAGCAAAGTCTTTCTGAAACATAACATCATGTTATGCACACAACTACTGAAATAAAGAAGCACAGCAACACACAAGCCAGCTAACCCCTTATCAGACTTGACAGGAATATTTTCCAACAACAGAGAGGAATGTGCAAAGGTAGTAGAGAATCTATATGTGGCATCACACCTAAAACTGAATCCCCCCCCCCCCCCCCCCCCCCTCCATTTTCTGCTATTACCCATCACTCATTTCAATTTTGGAGAGTGGCTCCCTCTTCATAGTTGAGGACCATCAATATCTTTGTGGCGTCTTGACCCAAGAAAGACCAAAAATACAGTCTGGTTTTTGCCAAGTTCATGCCAGGATGCTGATCATACTGACATCTTCCAAGCAACATTTCAAAGTCCAAGACGCAGACTGTGCATCAAGCATGGCATACAAGGACACTGAATCAAACAATGTGTGTATATTTTTCTGCATATTCTGATCAAAACTTCCATTACCCGTGCGTGCGTGCGTGTGTGTGCCTGTGTTCAGGACAATGTGAATCAGATCCATGCTTCAGCACGATGGTAGTGGCAATGAAGTCAACAGAAATTGCCAACCGGCGCTTAAAACTGTAGATGGGCTATACACACAGCAGCTGTGTAGACTAAGTGATCACAAAACAGTTTCTTTCTTTTTTTGTTTTATCTTTTTCTTTTTTTTTGGCCAAGTTCCACCAAAAATGGAAGGGTTGGCAAGCCTGAGCTCTTCAATCCAGTTTTTATTCCCCAGTATCCTAACCATAAAAAAACAAAAAAAAAACAAAAGAGGTGTGTGCTTGGGGCAGGGGGTGGGGAAGCCAACACAGGGAAAAACAGACACATATCACTTCTAGTACACTCACTTTTGAGGTGCTCAAATATGGCATTTGTCACTGCCGTTCGGTTCAGATTGAGGTTTCGAAGACAGGGCTTCGTGGCCAGGTACTCGACCAGACCACTTTCTGTGACTCCCGTTTCCTCCAAGCTGAGAGTTTGTAACTTGCGGAAGCCTGGTTCATAAAGCAAATGGAGTGTCTATTTAAATCCTGTTTCACTTTCCCACAGAGGGAATCCTTTTAACTAACCTTTGCCCTATTCACTGACAAAACATCCCATATGAATTGGTAGTGATATGAGGACAATCTGTCTGCAAGCTTGTTCATACTTATCTGGGATAATCTACCCTACCTGTCAGATAATATCCAAATCTTCTGGTGTACAACATTAGCTGAGGACTTATGATTGTAATTTCATTTGATTCAGACAATGAAACTCTAACACTTAAGCTTTCCCTTGTTTCCTGAAACCTACTAAGGACAAATGCATCAAAATAAGCAGCCAATTCCTTTATCTAAAAAACATGACTTCCATGGTTTCTGTTTTGTGTCCTACACATAATCTGATAAAAATGCAGTTGAAAAGGCATACCCATCCACTCCGTCCCACCTCCCTTCCACACACACATATACACACAAAAACACATGCACAAACCTGCACACTCACAAACACATGCACACATATATACAAATACACACACACATTCATACACACATACACACACGCACGCATACTAAAAAAAATTCCAATGACTTGTGAACAGCATGCCGTGAAAAGGTAAATATCTTAAAGCCCTTCAAACAGTTTCTGAGGACTTCTACTGAACACGTGTGTGTGTGTGCACACCATTTCTAGGGACACAAACACAGATTAACACATATACAAACAATAGGTTAGGCGACTTCTTTCACATACTTTCTCTACTCCAGGCCACACACACACACAAACAGACACACACATGTGAGCATGCACTCATTCACTCTCTCATACACACACACATACAAAAGTGATTTTAAGCTCAACAGAGAAAAAAAAACGCACACAAACATACCTGCAATGACTTTTAAACACTTGTTTGTCATTTGTTTGCAGAGACCAAGATTAAGCACCTTCAAATTCTTCAAATCTGAAATCAGTATTAAAACAAAATCAGTGTGTGTGTGAGCGTGTGTGTGCGTGTGTGTGTGTGTGTGTGTGTGTGTGTGTGTGAAGTCAAAATCATCTTTACTGTGGGTTCAAGAATAAGCTTTGCAGCTTTTCATCATCCTGTCCTCACGTACGTGTGTGTGTGTGTGTGTGTGTGTGTGTGTGTGTGTGTACATGAGTGTGAGTACATGTATATGTGCAAATGAATGACCTCCCCTGATGTATATCCATTTGCAATCTTTATGTATACACATCCACATGACTCTCTATTCTATTTTGTCAGTCAGCACATCCATTATTATAAACCCACTGCTGATCAAAAAATACCCCCCCCCCCCCCCCCCCCCCCAAAAAAAAAGAAGAAAAATCAGAATGGTCAAGAAAAACAAAGGTTGTCTCGAATAATTCACTTTTCTCAAGGTAACATTCCATCAAACATAGAAATATGTATCAAAGTAACAAAGGCTACACTTAAAGTTCAAATGGAACTCTTGAGGAAGTCTGTTCTAACTTTGGTATTTCTAGCCTTTACACCATTTGTCATGGGATCATTCTTCAATACATTTTTTTTTTACTACTTGAGGATTTTAGGATGCACCACACATATCCAGGAAAGCTTCAACCATTGCACACAGTATTTCCACAAACATATTCCTTAAAGAAGACGTATTAAACATACATGTCAGTTTTGACTGATTTAGGAACAATATATTGGGTATTGTACTCTGAATCACTAAACAGAAAGGACCCACACTTAACCACACAAATAAATTATGTTTCACCAATTTGCAAAGTGACAGAAAAACCACCACCAAGATAAAAACGTACACACCCTTACCAGCGACATGCTCGATGCCTTTATCACTTATCAATGGACAGGAATGCAGGCTGAGAACCTGGAGAGTGGGATGAAGTCTGCACACAAAACATCTCACTTCATGTCATCCATCCTTGGTCGACACAGCGAAACATGACAATAAAGACTCTCTGCATGTCATCTCCTTTTCTGAACATGTTTTTTTCTTTTGAGTCTGTCTCGTCTTTCATGTCCCCTCAGCGCTACTGCTTCCACTCTCCTCATTCCGTCTCGCCTATACACAGCCCCACCCATAGTCGTCTTGTCGCTGCCCCAGCAACACAGCTCACAAAGCACAGTCAATATCATATCATCATGAGGCACTGCCTCTACTGATCCAACATACACCGGACATCACCTTCAAAACCCCCTACTGACCACAATAATAACTATGTAGCAGAGTCAGTGTGAGTGAGCATCTTCCTTCAGTGGGCACCACCGCATCTATCCAACAATATCCATGAACTCACCATTCCAACAATTCTGACACACCCTCACTACATACACAGACGTTAAGAGAAAATTGCAAGAGCTTGCATGAACAGGGCACAGTATCCCTTTCTCTTAAATGATGAATGCAGATGATCACTCAAGATGAAAATATCAACGATGATGAAGAAGCTATGATTCTGATCAGTAATGACATGACAGGGCTGTACTCTTTGTTTTCTTACATAATATATCCCACAAACAACAAGACCCTGAGAGGATAAGACACATTGAGCATCGCTCAGGAAATCTGAACAACACTCTTGCCACCTTGGGCACAGATCTCAGAGATGCATCCATGAAGTGCATAAACTGGACTGTGTGCTTCCAGTCTACATGTTTGAAGCCTAATACACTGAGCTCGGGGTTGGGTCTGGCCACAGCAAAAAACAACAACAACAACAACAAAACACAACAACAACAAAAAGTAAATGCCCAAATGCCCCTGATGAGAACTGAACCATATCCTCCCAGTCCAAGTAAGCAACACTAACCACTGCACCACTGTGGGAGATGGAATATTTTTGTCTCTGTTATCAAACTTCTGCACACAAAGGCAGGAATATTTCTGTCTCTGTTATTACAAACGTTTTTTTTTTTCTGTCTCTGTTATTTAAAGTTTTGTTTCACAATAAAGACTTAAATGACCCTAATGTAAAAGATTTCTGTGTGTAATTATTTATTGGTTCCAATATAGAGATCACAGATATCTGATAATCTATCTGACCTCCGGTTTTGTGATGTTAAGAACATCTCTCTTTCATAAAACAAAGTGTAGCGAATGTCAAGCCCAACCACACTTCATTATATAATAAATATGTAATTAATCAATTCTGAAAGAAAGATCAGGGCAAGTCAAGCCAATCACATACAAGAGTTTGCTCTCTTTTCAACTGCCATGATATTCTAAAAATTCTCACTGACCACTCAAGACCACTTTTTAACTTCTAGTCCATCTCAGTATATAACCAAGGGCACAGATCTGGCTGTCAGCCATGAAAATGTAAGGTGATTACCTTGCCGCATATAACAAGTCATTTGTTGCATAATTGTATGTATCCAAGACCAGTTTCCGTAGACAGCTGAAAAAAGAAAACCGAAACAAAACCACATCACTATAATTGATCACAGAAATACATAAATGGTCATCAAACGAACAACTGACCATATAAATACACATACATTCAAATAAGACACACAGAGCTTTCAAATCTGGAAGCCAAACTTTGAGTGTTCAAATCTGTAAGCCAAACCTAAATAAGACAGGCTAGGGATGGAAACTGATTTCATAGACACTGGCGGCCACATAGGCTGTAGTTTTTAAGAACTTAGACTGTTTTAAATTTTCTTCGATGCTCTCAGCAAGCAAGCTATTAGTGCCGTCAATTTAAAACCCACTAAAATCTTTGATTCTATCAGCATGCAAACTATTACTGTCATCAATCTAAAATCCACCAAAGTCATGTCAATCAAAATGCTGTTTTCCCCAATCGTATCTCCTGCTATAACATGACCACTAACCATGAGCAGAAAAGCCTGAGGGTCTTGCCGTCCAGTAGGTGCTTCTGCAAGAGACACTGAAGGATCTTCTCTGACAGACTCTCTGGCAGACGCCCCAGGGAGTGCACAGTGCTAGCCTGGGTGGCAATCCGGTCTATGACCACGGCTATACTGAGGTCCTCCAGCCGCTGGACCTGCACTGTGGGGGCAGCCTGCCTCACTGGGTTGACCTCAACCACTGGGACTGGCTGGGCTAACCTTTGCTGGGCTGCTTCGGCTATATGCAAAATCATAATACAAAATAACCAATTATCAACCATGTTTTATAAATGTTATGCAGTCACAACTTTTTTTGTTAACAGCAATCTGGATATCCTACAAGCCAAACTTGAGATTATTTTGAGACATCATGACTCACTGCTGGAAAGTGAAGGGGTAATTTTGAAAATGATAGGTCAGTTCAGAATTATTTTATTTGTGGGGAAGATGAATAAGAGAAAGTGGGTAACTTCAAGCTTTGTGGAAACTGGAAGTAGAATGAAACAGAATAGATTTCTTTTCTTCTGTGGCAGTCACTTGTTAAGTTTTGCACATCTGAAGAACTAATTTGAGGCCCCATGACTGAACATTTGCCAACTGATGTAGGTCAAAACTGCATTTGCCTAAACACCACACACACATATATGGCATACATAATTGAACTAAAAACTGAAAGACAGAACATGAGAATGCATATTTATCTACTAAATTGGTTTTAAAAGAAAGCTTGTTGTAGCTTATATTGCTTGAAACAACTTTGCTTTCTTCTTCTGAGGTATGGTGCAAATGATTTGTGAGACTGTCAATAAGCAAAGCGAATACTGCTTGTCCATGAGAACTTAAAAAGGCCTATTGAAACAGACAATGTGATGCATCTACACTTCAAAACTTTCACATTCTGAAACAGCAACATCTATCCGCTTTCGCAGAATATCTCATTATAAATTTAATCAAAATTTAAGGAATGATACAAATCAATCAATAGGCATGTTAATAATGATATAAACTAATCAGTGAGTTTTTTTTTGCAATTGACAGCCCAGATCAACTATGCAGTTCAGGGTTCTGAGTATTTCATAAATCAAGCACATGCCTTCTGTTTCCATGAATCAAAATAAACTACAGATCGGCACTGCAAATGACAGGCAACTCCACTCAGTTCTAAATATTAATGTTTATCTAACTGAAACCTGAAAACCCTCCTGACAAAACATAATAAACAAAAATGTTCAGTACTGTCGACTAGTCCTTGTTTACCAAGGTCTTGTGTCTTACAATTACAAGACTGTGTGTCTTCAGTAACAGCTCACCTGCCAGATCACCCATAGGCCGATTGATGTGGTTGTCTGCCCCTGGCACACCTTCAGGAATCAAACGCTGTCCCACTCCCATGAAGACCTCTCTCGGATTCCATCCCCCAAATCCTCCACCCCCATATCCTCCAAAGTTTTGGCCCAGAAAACCTGTCATAACCAAAGCCAAAGTCTATCATAACACCATTCAGATTAACTTTTCTTTATTTTCAAAGCAAAATATACTCACACACGTTAGCATCTTAAACTAATCACACAAACACAACATAAAAATCTGTTGAAAATGATTCTGAGGCTGCATGCACACACACACACACACACACATAGCAATAGATAGATAAATAGACGGATGAACTAGGCTCTTAGACACACACGTGTGTGTGTGTGTGTGTGTGTGTGTGTGTGTGTGTGTGTGTGTGTGTGTGTGTGTGTGTGTGTGTGTGAGTGTGTGTGTATATACATATATACATATACTGATAGACAGATAGACAGACTGAGAGAGAGAGAGAAGGGAGAAGGGAGAGCTCTCATACCAGTATTTGCACCAACATCAGTAATGAACACATCCATGATCAACTTTGGATTTGCATACCATCTGAGTGCACCAAAGTCCTGACAAATCTATAGAATATAATCATATATGCAGTATCCCAGAATCAACCCATCCACTCTTGCTTTCAAGAATCAATATGTCAGCAACGTCTTTCAGAGAAACACAGTTTCGGCTAGAATCAGAGCTTGATTCATGACATTAGCCAAAGATGATGGCAGAGCATATGACACTGAAGTTGTCATAACAGCAAAAAGAGGACGGAAACACTGGTCCTGAAGAACACCTGGTGAAAATATACTGAACATGCTGAACACTATGAAGAAATGTCCCCAAGAATAGCAGGCATAGATGAAGTAGGAGGAGATCTCCCCATGCATCCCTAATGCTGAAAAATACTGACAGCACAGAAGGGCATCTGTTTTTTGCTAAGAAAAGGAAATATACTGATTCAAAAGTGCTCACTAATGGAAGAGCAAGCTGATCAAGGGAGAACATTCTGCGGTACAGAGGAAACTTTAAGGCAGCACAGCGAGGCTGGAAAAAGTAGTTATCCCAGAGTCAACCCAACCATCCTTGCTGTCAAGAATCAACAGCTCAGTAACATGTTTTGGCCAGTCTAATTTCACATGAAAGAGGGTCTGAAATAATCCTAACATTGATGCATGGGTCCTGTACTTGTATGCTGAACACCAATCTGCCATCAGATTTTTGTCCAACACAAAATGAGCAGCTCATGTCTTAAAAATGTTGAGCCAGTGTCTTTTGATCCTGTGGGACCCTACAGCTGTGTCACCGGGTAAGACTGGAGCAGTTTCTGCTGTGGTTGAAGACTCAAGCAGGAGTAAAGCTGCTGACACACGAGCCTTTTCGTCCATACAGTCGAGACGAAACATTTGAACCTGTGCGGTCCGACCAGTCAGTGTCGAACGGATGGAATGCTTCACGATAGTTTTAAAACCTTCGAGTTTGATCCCACATGCCGCTTCAAAGGACTGTACAATTGAATACAAAGCTTTTTCTCGAATATTTAGATTTTATAATTTTTTGAGTTGACATTCCAAAGCATATCATGGCCTTGGTACGATTCAATCAAATGTTTGGTCTCCGAATCGACAGTCTGACCGCCTTGCTGGACGACGCCATTTTTCCTTGTGTCATGGGTGTTGGCTCAATGCTGAGCGTTGACTGGTTGGAGGATACTGTCTGTTTCGAACAGATCATGGTGTATCTCAAACGGTTGGGTTTAACTGGATCCCAAAGTCCGTTTGAGATGTACGTTTACTATGACAGACGCTATGTTTGGGATCGGGTTCGACCGGTACTTCCGAAGCGTACGGGCGGGGAGGCTCGTGTGTCAGCCGCTTTACAGTCTCTTCTGCCTGAGCAGATAGGAAAGTCTGTCTGCATGGAGCCAAGCTCATGGATGGAAGTAGTCACTTCTAATCAGACTGGAAAGTCACCTGAGTAACGGCAGGGGATCAGGTGATGCCTCTCATGAGATGTATGCATTTGATTTGGCCTCTATTTCTGTGAAAAACTAACTGATTTCAGTCTTTTCAGTGATAATGGCATCAATTTTAGAAACTGATGAAGTATGAGTGGAAGTGGTCAACTTATGCATCTGGGCATGACATCTGGGCATGACATTTCTGAACAAGGAAGGACTGCGGTCTAGTAATTCTTAAACTGATTCCAACATGGGGAGTTTGTGTTATACTCCCTGTTTGGCTAGTATACTTACCATGTCAGACCATAGCATTCAACGGCAGTTAGCCAGCTCTGTCAGGCCGAATTTTTTCCGTGGCCAATGCAGTCATAAGACAGTCACGTGATGTCACCCCACTTCCGGCCCTGGAAGAAGCCAGTGTCAACTTCCTATAAGTCATTCAGCGAGGCCTGGTGTATGGTGACCCCGAGAACCTTGGCGCCAGAGGGGAAGGTAGGGAGGGAATTAGAGTCTGACATGGTAAGTATACTAGCCAAACAGGGAGTATAACACAAACTCCCCATTTTGGCGTCATATACTTTACCATGTCAGACCATAGCAGAATTTAAAGGAATCGGAGGAGGGCGAGCGCCCTAGTGGTTCTTGGGGTTGACCGATATGGCTGCATTGGCCGCCACAAAGGAAATCCCCTTAGACCCATCAGCTCTGGTCATGCGGATATCCCTCAGGTAAAAATTAATGAAGGGATTTTCCGAACGCCAGTAGGCTGCCTCCAGCAGGTGGCGCACGGGGACAGAGTACTGGAACGCTGTGGAAGTGGCCAGTGCTCTGACCTCGTGGGCCCTGGGTGATAGGACAGGGAGATCCTTGTACGCCTGAGCGTAGGTAGATCTCGCCGTCTTGGAGAGCCACCTGGAGATAGTTCCCGCCGAGATATCTCTAGTATTGTTGGGGTTGAGGGAGATAAGGAGTCGTCTCTGGGAGGAGCGCCTGGGGCGTGTGCGTTCCCAGTAGTACCTGAGACACCTGGAGGGGCAAAGGTCCATGTCTCCATCTTTTTCTCCCTTTCCCAAGATGTCAGAACTCCGGAAGGAACTTGAGAGAGACTGAGCCGTCCCTGTGGAAGGCGATATCTGTGGGGTCACCGCTGAGGGCGTGAATCTCACTTCGTCTTCTGGCCGAGGCCAGGGCGAGGAGAAAGGTGGTCTTAAAGGAGAGGAGGTCAAAAGGAATAGAAGCAATGGGTTCAAAAGGGGTTTTTCTGAGGGCATCGAGGACCGTAAAAAGGTCCCAGAGGGGAATGCGCCTAGGGGACTGAGCTTCCCGTAGAGCAACTCCTCTAGACACCTCTCTGAGGAGAAAGTCATTGTCAAAAGAAGGGCCCCCCAGTTGACGAATGGTAGTGCAGATAGCTGATCTGTAGCCCCGAATGGAGCCAGCCGACAGCTTAAGGGAAGAGGATAGGTGGGAGAGGAAATTTCCTATTTGGATGTTGGAGGGGCAGTAATGGGGAACAGAGTTATCTGAGCACCAGGTTATCCATCTCTCCCAACGGTAGTTGTAGAGGGATTCGGTGCTGGCTCTGCGAGATGCCGAGGCGAAGTCCCGTAATCCCTGAGAGGCCCCTGCCCCGGCTAGTGTGTCTAGGACGGACTGGGGTCTCTCCGAGTGGGGGGTAGATGCAGATGTTCGCAGTTGGGCTGGCATAGAAGCCACGCGTGTAGGCGAAGCATCTTGGGATTGGAGTGAGGAAGACCTGACCGGGGTTGTCTCAGCATGTCCCAGCGAGGGCTGAGCCGGAGGGGGGGGAACGTGGGTGAGGGACTTGGGGTCCGGGAACCAAGACTGGGTCGGCCACCATGGCGTTACGAGGATCAGCCTGGGTCTTTCCAGCCTTGCCTTCCTGATCACCTTGTGTAGGATGGGGAAGGGGGGAAAGGCATACGCCAGTAGGCCCGTCCCGGGGAGGGATAGTGCGTCGACTGCATCCGCCTGGGGATCTGGAACGGGAGAGACGTACAGGGGCAGGTGATGGTTGAAGCTGGTGGCAAACAGGTCGATCATGGGCACAAACCAATGGTTGCGCGACACCAGCGAAGGAGGGCCTCTGTTCTGAGGGAGAGGCCTATGGAGCGGGCCTCTCCCCCTTTGTTGACATAGCAAGCTACCGACGTATTGTCCGTGAGGAGGAGAACAAGTCGGTGCGCGACCTTGTGCTGGAGTTGGAGAAGGGCTAGCCTGACCGCTTCCAGCTCCCACTCCCCGAGGCGTGACTGTCCTCCACGTGGGCCCCCCAGCCCAAGTTGGAGGCGTCTGTATAAAGTTCCAGTGGTTGGGTTGGGTTGGGAGGGAGATGGGGACCCCGGTGGAGAGAGTGGCTGGAGTGAGCCGCTCCTCCGTCGCCGAAATGAACCAGTGTCCGAGGGGAATGACCTGGTCCCAGCGGTCGGAGGTCTGTGACAAACGTCGGCGGAACTCCCTCTGAAGTTGGCGTTTGGGGACCCGCCGCAGGGGAATGAGGGGAGACAGGGACTCCATCATTCCTAGGAGGGAGGACAGGGTTCTGGCCGAGGTGTGGGGTGCCTGTGACAGGCAGGAGATGAGGTCCACTATGCGTGCAGGCCTCTCCGGGGTCTGCCCGACGAACCGTAGGAATCGTCTGTGGGCCGGGTGAATCAGGATCTGAAAAATAGGCGTCCTTCAGGTCTACGGATGTGGCCCAGTCGCGATGATGGATGGAGTCTCGGATCTGGGTGGGGGTCTCCATCTTGAACTTGGTGGGCCTGAGGAACTTGTTGAGGGGCGAAAGATCTAGAATGGGCCTCCATCCTCCCGAGGCTTTTGGGATCACAAAGAGTAGAAGCCGGGGTTTGGGTGGGAAATCTCCGAGATGGCCCCTCTTTTGAGGAGGTCTTGGACTTCCGTGCGAAGAGCTTCTGCTTTGGCGGGGGAGGGTTCGTTGGGGGAGGGAGGGGGAGATAGCATGAGGGGGGGGACGCTCGTGGGCCCAAGGAAGGCGAAACCCTTCCTGTAGCACCGCCACTATCCAGGGGTGAGGCGTATGCGTCTCCACTGGTGGGCATGCCGGGAGAGGCTGCCCGCCAGGGGGGGCGAGGGTCTGGGCTGGTGGGTGGGGGATAGGGCGAGGGGGGGTGCTACCTGATCTAAGTCCCCCTCGGGCTGTCTCCCTAGTCAGCTCCGGGAGCGTGACTGTTGGCCTAACCGAAAATTTTGCTGATGGGGTTTTGGCTTAGGCCTTGGGAGAAGATTAGGTCGCTTGGGGGCCGTGCGGTGCGGGAAGGCGATTGTCTGGGATAGGGTCTGTGCCTGGGGAAGGAACGAAGTGGGGGTCTAGCAGGGCGTGGCGGTGGCCTGGGCGCAAAGGACACAGCCTGCTTGCGTTCCTCAACTGCTTGTGCTATGACGTCAGCCGAGTAGTCGCCAAAGAGCGACTGGACCTGGCCCGGGATGCATCGCAGGGCTGCCTTAAGCGTCGGGGAGAGAGAGGTCCGCGCCAGCACGGCCTCTCTCGCGACCAACAAGCAGTTGAAGTGGCTTCTGGCTGCGCTGTCCGCCGCAGCCGAAAGGTGATGCGAAATCCTGTTAACTAGGTGTCGCATGAAAGGATCGCTGAACAAGCGAGGGTCAGGCTCTTGGTGCGCCTCAGAGCCCGGGTCCCCCGGTACTGGGATGGCACCATCGTCCTCCGGCCATAGAGCCTCCGCTCGCTGAAGGGGCATGTCCAAGTAGGTGTGTCCCGCCGAGGTGTGGAGGATGCCCATCCTGGCTACTCGGACCCATTCCTTTAGGTTCTTAAAGGAGATGGCGCCGGAAGTAGGGGGGGCAGGTGGGGGATCAACCGACGGTCCGACTGGGAAATGCCCATCTCCCTGGTCACGGGATTGTCCGTAAACAAGGAGGCGACTGAGGGGTTCTAGGGTAGATTGGTCTAGATCTCTGGGCCGGGGGAGAGGGAGAGAAATTCGTCAGCGGGTGCGGCCTCCCTCCTAACGAGGTCTGGTCGCCACCGTTCTATCGTGCGGACATCGTACAATGAGGTGGGGGCTAGCTCCTCGTCATCGTCCGCCTCAGGGAGGTACTGGTCCTGAGAGGGTTCATAGCACCCGTCTTCAGGAGGTAAGTCGAGGGGTGCCTGTAGTGTGTCCCCGGTGGCCCTATAATCGGCGGCCGGGACATCGTCCTGCCGATAGGACAGCGCCCGAGGAGGGAGACCAAGGTCGACCCAGGTAAGTGAGGCCGGGTGCCACATTCGACCATGTAGCTGGTCGTGCTGGGTGTTGGCGTTAAGCCACTGGTCTCTCTCGGGGGCATAGAGCCACCGGTCCCCGGGGAGGTAAACGGGCTGTGGCGGCCCTGGGGAAAAACCATGGTAGGTAGGCCGCACTCAAGGTCTGACCAGCGCGTTGGGCGAATGCGTAGGTCAGACATCCGCCGAGTCGTAGCCACGAGACCCTCTTCTTCTTGTAGGCAGAAAGTCCCCGGGGACCCGGGTAACCTGAATCACTGTTGGGGGGGGCTTGAGAGGCCGTGGCCTGTCGTCCCCGTCCAGGTCCGTGCACTGCACCATACACGTCCTTGGAATGGGCCTGGGAGGGCCATAATGGTATGGAGGAGGATGCGGAAGTCGAGCCCCCAACCCGCGAAAGTGCGGATTGGTCAGGATGCGGTCCCGTGTTCCTCCCCCTGGAGGAATATGTCAGGTTACCCTTGGTCCCGCTGGTAGATCCTCCCCCCGGAGGAGCGGGACCGCGGACGTTGCCCAAATGGGGATCCGAAAGGTCGGTTCCCCAACGTCCAATACCCCTAGGGAAGAAGGTGACGTTCGATCGGGGTAGGTCGACCGTCCTTGTGCATGGGCACGGCCGGGCCCATGGCGCGGCGTGCCCGCACGCCCAGGATTATGGACACCACCGAGGTCGTGCGTCGGGGTGACCATAAGGCTGCTTCCGGAGTCGAAGCGCTCCTCGAGCTCAGGTGTTGGCTGCACCTGTGCCCGGTGGGGCCGAGCGCTATGAGTGCACGTATCAATTTGGGGGGAAAAAGAGATACGTGACTCATCAAGGCGAGTGACGGATGGTGATTCCATCCCAGATCCGTCACCCGTGCTGGTCCGCGGCTCGGCAAGGTGCCCCGGGGGCCGAGATTCGCGTGACTCAGCATGATAGTTAGAAGTCTCCGAGCGAGTCCGTAGGCTAGAGGGCAAGCTGGCCGATGGAGAAGGGGTGGGGGAGGGCGAATTCCGTTGGCTAGTCTTTGCTCGGCCGGGCCCCTTGAGGGGAGCCTTGCCATTAGACTTTCTGGGCAGCACCTTGAGGGGAGCTTTGCCCTTAGACTAGCAGGCAGATCAAATGAAAGGCATTTTGAAATGGTGGCCGCTTGCCCATCAGCCTTGGGACGCCGCGGTCGTGCGTCCGTCGGTTTGGTAGACGAGGAAGATCACGCGTCCCTTCCGCGGAGAAGTCGTCTCTGTCTACCCGAACCGTACGTTCATCAGTGCGAACGGATTGCTCCGAGATGGAATCGACCCGCGGGTTCTCCGGGAAATTGAGCGAACTCCGAGCAGTGGAGTGGCTCGACCCGGCGGTGTCCTTCACCATGTTGGGCACAGGTGGATAGAGCAAACCCGGAACACACGACCGCAAAGAGGAGACAAGGTGGCCGATCGAGAAAATCAATCTCGATCGTCCGTGTGGTGTCGTGCAAAGTGCTCGAGAGATCGACTGAAAACTCGAACTACCCGTACACGCCACCGGTCGTGTGACTGGTATGGCTATTAATAGCAATCTCTACACGTGGAGTATCACTGTGTATAGGTGTGATAGTTCTTGGGCACTAAATCTTAATAAGCAGATCAGTGTCACACACCCTTACTCGAACACGTTCTACCTGTGAAGGGTAAAGAGTACAGGTGTGATAGTTATTGAGCCCTAAACCTTAATAAGCGGAACCAGCACAAAATGCGTGCTGAACCCGAGGCTCGGCAATATGGTGGGGGAACACGACCGGCGAGCGGTGCCGACGATCGCGAGTAACAAAGTCGCGAGAGTGCCGGTAAAAGAGACAAATCTTTAATAAATACGCTCCCGAGAGTGCCGGTAAAAGAGACAAATCTTTTAATAAATACGCTCCCACCAAGAGCCTCACACGGCAAAAATACTCAGGGTCTAGTGCAAGCCGGAACCAGCACAAAATGCGTGCTGAACCCGAGGCTCGGCAATATGGTGGGGGAACACGACCGGCGAGCGGTGCCGACGATCGCGAGTAACAAAGTCGCGGGAGTGCCGGTAAAAGAGACAAATCTTTTAATAAATACGCTCCCGAGAGTGCCGGTAAAAGAGACAAATCTTTTGATAAATACGCTCCCACCAAGAGCCTCACATTTGCAAGCCACAACTGAATCAAGTATAGAACAAAACACAGCAAAGTTAACACAAAGGCAAGTATAGGCGAGACAGAGCACAAGACTTATCTTGCTTTGACGGCAGGCCGAAGATGAATGACTTATAGGAAGTTGACACTGGCTTCTTCCGGGGCCGGAAGTGGGGTGACATCACGTGACTGTCTTATGACTGCATTGGCCACGGAAAAAATTCGGCCTGACAGAGCTGGCTAACTGCCGTTGAATGCTATGGTCTGACATGGTAAAGTATATGACGCCAAAAGCTTTATTACAGGGTTCCCACAGATGTGACCAAACAAAATTCCATACTTTTTCCAGACTTTTTCCAGGGCTTTTCATAATTTTTCCAGACCCCAGAATGTGTGTGTGCGTGCATCCCATACTGCAGTAAAAAAAAAATCACCTATCACAATCCTTGGGCTGAAAATAATCAGTCACGGTCATTTTTGGAGTCCAAGTCGTTTTGTCTGAAAACTGCATCATTTCTTTGTTTCTTGCCTGCCGCATAGCTTTTCAGAGCAGCTTCGCCCATGTTCCCGATGTCGAAGTCTTTCTTGCACAGCAGGCACCGTGCTTTTGTCTTGCATCCATCGGAAGCAGGAGCAATCCATTTGCGATAATTTGTATTGTCTAGCCAAGCTAGGCTAAACACACATTTTCCCATGTTTTCTTTAATACTTAGACGCTATTTTCCCTCGCAGTGCTGTTGACTCGAAAGGAAGTTAAGCAATGGTACCAACTGCGCATGCGCAACGCTGTTTCGCAGTAAAGGGAAGCTACTCTGCAGAAAAAAATGTCGTCTGCTAAACCTCCGGCCAGAGGAAATCTGAAAATTGTGCGTGATTTAATTTCTGTTTTTATTCCTATTTCAATGTTTTTGTAAAGAAACTTAAAGCAAAATTCGACATCATGAAAAAGTTTGCACAGCTTTTACAAAATTCCAGGACTTTTCCAGACCCATGGCCACAAATTACAAAATTCCAAGACTTTTCCAGCCCTGGAAATGATTTTTTCATTTTTCCATACTTTTTCCAGACTTCCAGGACTCTGTACGAACCCTGTTATTATTTCTTAAACTGATTCGAACATCTATACTAAATAACAAATGTCCATATGACATTTGCAGCAGTGTCTGTACTCTCTATCAGGTTGTCCTGAACTGGTCCAGTCTTCTCAGTATCTCTAATCTCTATCTCCTTTGTCTCATACAACTGTTTCCCAGGTGCCAGTGCTGATGGCCACTTTCGTCTTCAGGTCCCTCTTGCAAAGTATCTTTAAACCACAAGTGGAGTCACCCTGCTGGCTGTTCTCCTGTTGCATGCATAGAAATTGCATGCATTCTCAGGACTACAGAAAAAGTCCTAGCGGGAGACCTGATCCAGCCAACATAAAATGTGTCTACTTTCGTAGAGTGTACTTGAGGTGATTTGTTCCCTCTCTACTTACTCCGCACTAAATATATTTGTAATCTCTGAATGATTACAGACAAGCTCAAGCAGTGTAAAAAAATGGGTCATGCAAAGCACAAGACAATTACCTTGAAGTATAGGGTTGACAGCACCTCCTTGAGCTCCTCCTGCATTCAAGCCTGCCATCAGGTCATCATCATCATCACCACTGTCGTCGTCTTCTCCACCATTCATGTCTTCATCATCATCTGCATCAACACAATTCTTAAGAATAATGAAGTATGACATATGCCAGTGGACTTACAAAAGTATACTAAATAACATCAACAAGTTAAAAAAATGGTATCTTTCCATTCACCAACAGACTGTACCAAATCACACTGCTCAGCATGACAAAGAAAGATTCAGAATACAATGTAATCAATCACGCAAGATAGCTGAAAACGTTCAGCAAAACTTCCTTCCTCAGACTGACTGACAGACACAGCAAAGTCCAGCAGTTATGGTGCAGAGAACCACCACAGCAAGCTGGGAGGGTGCAGGTTCAAATCCATTCAAAGCATGTGAGATTTTTAGCCTTGGTACAGTCCAACCAAGAACTGTCAAAGTCTACTAAACTCAAATAGAAACACTGGAACCACACCCGAGTTTCAGCTATGATAGATTGTCGCTCAGATTTTCTGAACTAAACTGCAGTGTCAGTGTCTCTTGAGCCTCGTCAATGTTGGTACAAATCTTATGAAAGGGAACACAGAGCTCAGCCCTGTCATGCATCTCAGACAAAAATGGAACTCCTTAACATCATCCGCGTCCTCAGTGATCTCAACACCAAAACAATATCTCCAATTCTTTGAGCCTTCATGCTCTGTTCACAGGGTAACCTTGGTTCTGATTTCCTCTCTGTATCATACCCGTGGTGAACTACCATTAAAGTTCTTGGTGTCGGCAAATTCATGAATGGCTGTGGAGGTCTCCCTCCACACATACTCCCTCCCACTGTCCCTATCTGAAAAACAATGACTACTGTCAACATGTGGTTTAGCAGGTGGTGTCCTGCATATTCTAGCTCAGAGCAGGTGCTACTGAACATCACTAAACTGACTCGATAACAGTAGTCTCTTCTGGTCAGTTGTGTGATACAATCTCATGTTCATAGCTCCCTGTGGACTGATGTGTGGGAACTGTCACAGTATCATCCTTTGTGTGGCCGAGCCTGGGGAAGCAGGAATGAGCAGAATGAGAGTACTGCACTGAGACAAACAGAAAAAAAAATGCCTTCACTAAAAGTGAGCAATAAACTGTTCTCTCTCTTTTTTAAACATTTTGTGTAACACCTAAAGCAAATTCCATTTCCAAATCTTAACAGACACTATGGTTTCTGAGATAATTATTTAGATCTGCAAACAGCATTTGATTTGTGTATGGATAAAATTATAAAAGAAAAATACTACACACTTTTGGAGTTCATTTTATCAGATTTCTATCTGATAATGTCTAAAGATTGCAACTCAGGGAGTGTTCAGTACACACTTACATCAGCATGTACATAAAACATATACTTACATCAGCATGTACATAAAACATAAACAAAACTTTACCTTCCGGGTCTTCCAAGCGCCGACCCCTTCCCCAGTTCTCCCTCTCCCCTGGCATCTCCCCGTTCTCATCTTCTGCTTGAGCCTCTCTCACTAAAACATGTCAGTAAGCCCACTGCTACTAAAGCATTCATTCACCCTAAAACACATCACTAAGCCCACTGTTACTAAAGCATTAATTCCATTTTCAATCATACTGGGTCTTCAGAGGCTGTCCCCTCAACTCCCCTCCCCCCTGAAAACAAAAAAAGAAGAGTTTTTTCCTGTCATCCCATTATGACTTGCTTCGAAGGAGTTGCAACAGTCGGTATGCTTGATCTGAGCAACACAGCTGTTGTTTAGGATGTTTCAGTGGGTAATGGGAACTACCTAACAATATCCATCTCCTCAACATGCATTCTGGTGCATAGAGCCCCTTTCCACAGCCCACTGAATCCTGACACATGGTACTGACTGTTTTCCTTGCACATCCGTTCTTATGCATGTGCATACACAAAAGGGATCTGCACCTGTGAACCTCAGACAGAGAGATCAGCGTTGTAACCACTCAGCTCACACAGTCATATGTAAGAGCCAACATTCTGAATACTCACCTCCCACAAGGATTTTACATTTTGATGCAGCAGATTCATTTTCTAACACATTGTTCACAAGATTATACTTGTTTTGGAATACATTTAGTCTATGATTCCCCTTAACAAGTCATTATTTTCCTTTAACTAATGTTTAACTGTAAAAAAAAAAAAAAAAAAAAATTCTGGCACACACACAACCATTTTTCAATACAAACATCTGAACAAAGAGTCCTATCACTAACAGCAACTCCTTATATCTCACACACAGTATGGCACAGCAGAAACTGGTATCTGTGTAAAGTCACAGCAAATCAACAGTGAAACCCACTACATTATTACATTTATACTAGTCAGCTGGGTGAGTGCATTAAAAATTCCACTGGGCTGGTAGTGTTTTTACTACACTGGGATTTCAAATATACTGACATAATTGGGTGCCACTGTTAGAATAACAATGAAGTCACATTTTTCAATGCAGATGACAATACCCTGGGCCTATTTCTTGCATATAACCCTGCCTAAATCTCCCCAATTTTGCTTATTCTTTTCAAACAAACTGTAAAAAAAAGATTTGTGAGATTTCTTCATTCTTCTTCAGTTACAAAGTGAAAAACATGGCAGTGAACTGGCAACTGATCTCACAGGCAAGAATCAAGGGACAACATCGACTAGAGGCTGCTCTACAACTTAAACAAAGCCTCTGGAAATCCTCCGATGAAAAAAGGCACTGCATGCAACAAAATGTTTGAGTCGCCTGACATGCTATACAGTTTCTGAAACCATGTGCCCACCTGCATTTTCACATGCCTGGTGTGCCTAGGTGACTGAATTTTTCTGCCCTGACTATGGGGTAAGGAACCTGGTAACACCATGGAACACAAATCTCAGCGCACACACAAACAATAACAACAAATTTCGCCTGAACCGTCATAAATTACCTTCTTCTTCTTCAGCAGGCTCCTGTCCTTCCAATGACCTCCCAGGTCCCCACTGGTGACTGCGGACCGGCGTCCATTCACCATATGGGTGCCTTGGCTCCTCCATTGGCTCTGCTTCAGGGCGGGTTCTTGCACAGACTCTGCTTCTGGAAACATGCTGCAAATCAGATACTGGCTCTTGTTTCCTGTTAGGTGTTATGTATGGATAACATCCGCAGCCTGTTTGTTCTGTCACTATCAGTTGCTGAACTCAACTATTCCTACCGTATCACTCCTACGAATACGTTCTTTTTGTGTTTTCATATGGTCAAGGATAACTTGCTACCTCATTCCACATTTTTCATCTGATAATAGATCTTTTTGACTATTCATATTCAATCATACTGGACTACTCTTCTAATAAACTGATTTGATCAATCATGGGTGTATCGATTCAACTCAACTTAGTTTCAATAAATGAGGCCATAATTCGCACAAAAAAGCTGTAAGCACAGATATAAAATAAACATCTGTGAATACAAAAAAAAAAAAAGAAGATAAAACTTAATCTGACCTGACAGCAGTAGAGTTAATAGTTTTCTAATATGTATGATTCAAAAATGATCTTCATGGTGGAAGAATACATCCGACATGCTCTCACTGGCAAGTAGAAGCGCTTGAATACTGTTTCTGAAAGGACTTGACCGAGTTAAGCATAAACCAAAAATGCACCAAAAATAATGAATTCTAATATGTCTAAACCTGAAGTAACCTGTCTTCTGTCTCAGCATCCCAAATGTAATGCAATCTGTTGTCTGATCACTCAAATACTTAAACTAGTCTCACCTCTTTCAGGTTCTGCTGCAGTGTCCTTCTTTTTCAGAACCAGGGAGCCAGATGGCACCAAGCCCAGCTGTTGTAAAGTCTTGTTCATCTCCGAAGCACTAAATTCTCGACGAGGAAATGGCTGTGCAAAAGTTTAACATATACATATATACTAAACAATGAAAACTGTATCTAAATGGGGTGCTAAAAGAAATGACATAAAAGCAAACTGTATGTAACTACTTTGGGTGCTCGAGAATGACAGAAACACAAACTGCAGGGTCCAGGATAAAATGTACACCAGCTATCATCTGCATCTCAAGAGTCTTTACAAAACTGATAGCTGTTGAGAATGATGTAGCAGACTCTAAAAAACATTTTCTTCATCATACAGATAAGGCTCAGAAACCATGTTCCCGTTTTCTCTGAGACCAGATCTGCATGCAATGGGAACTGAAAATTAAACTATGCAACAATTATACGCATCTCCTGTGACTGAGTATGGCAGCTGAATGGTAAAAGAGTAGAGGTTCTGGTCTCTCGCTGTGAAGAGCTCTGCGGTCCTTTGTTCCATATCAGCAGTCTCTTCTTGGGTTTTCTAGTGTGGGTCAGTGTAGGGACTACATTCTTGCAGGCCTTCATCGAGACATGCATAAACACATTTAGGGGTGCAAATTAAAAACGTTGAACATCTATTATCCCACCAATCACTTTCAGACTTTACACAGTTACATGACCTGAGCACTTTGGATGTGTTCAGTGGCAACACAATAAAGTTCACTCTACTGATTTTTATGACAATGAGACTCTTTCCCTTTTTCTATTTTTGTCTTTCTCGTCATCTCTGTCCAAACTTTTATCAGTATAGCCAGGTAAGTGACAAATCCCTAATCAATAAACCATATGCTAAAAAACAGAACAACAGAACCTCAATCTACAGCATACACTCAAAGATGTTCGAAAACAGTGCACACACATCCACAAACAAAACACACACACGCACACATATATAGCAACATTACATAATATCTTGAAAATAAATTTACAGATTTAATCCAACATTTACTGTCTGTTTCCAAACTACTATAGGTTTAGCTGAAAACCATGAAATCTAAAACAAATAAATGAGTGAATAACTACACACACACACATACATGCATGCACACACACACACACACACACACACACACACACACACACACACTATTACCTACATTTCATAGTTTCTCAAAAATAAAGTTATAAATCTAATCCAATAACTACCTTCTGCCTCCAAACTACTATAGGGTTAAACAGTAAACAAGTGGGGTAACTGAAAACCATAAAAGCAAAAAGCAAAGTATCTAAATGTGCCCAGTTAAAACTGAACGTTCTTTGTAAAATTTGGCACCACAACAAAGGACAAGTTTGTTTTTTTCTCAGCTTAAAGTGCAACTCCTGAATGCCAGTTGCTATACTTTATGCCTTAAACACAACACTTATTAACATACCACCAGAAAACTATTGATACCACCATCTTGATCATACCTGCATGAAGCCAAAGTATCCCTCTGTTTCACTTTCAGCTTCTTGAAGAACAGTCAGCCACAGCTGCCCTAAAGTTGTGGCACTGTCCAGCTTCTTACGCAACTGTTTACCACTGGGTAGACGGATCTGCAGTAGAAAATACAACTTATCACACATTTCGTATACGGTGGGGAAGCGTAGACATTACATCTAAATGTATGAAGGACAGAATCTTTTTCCATACACTGAGGAAATGTAGAACTTGCCTCGCATTTTCCCTACAAACCAGAAACTGAAGCGACTATCTCTTCTTATGATTAATGGAATGCACCAGTATGTCTAAAGTAGAAAAACACCTCTTACTCAAGGTTTGTTAACAAAACCTTCATGAACACATACAATACCAGTGTCCTTATCACAAACAAGCATTTTAGCATTATGGATATAGATCAAAACCCACTCTGAATTACATCAACTCTGCTGAATTGTCATTCTGCTTTTTTAGTTTCAGGCTTACTGACTGTATTTGTCTGGGAGTAGCTGCAGAAAAAGTGGGTATGGCTGAACAAAAGAACAACTTTTAAATACTGTTCCTGTCAAATGTGTTGTACACCAACAGAAGCTGCATGATTTTATTAAATGGTGATGCAGATATTTGTGATGCTGTGTTTGCCATCCTGGTTTATTGATAAATTGTATGTGTGCTTGTCTGCCTACATAATTTTTAAACACACTGACACACACACACACACACACACACACACACACACACACACACACACACACACACACACTTACTTGTTTTATTTTTGATCCATGAATTCAAAGTTGACAAATTTGCACAAGGCATCTCATTTGCTAATATTGTTCAACAAGTTTGAAAGACAATTCACTGAACATCTCTCAGGTAAATACACTCAAAAATTACTTTCCCACTGAAGCTGAAAAGTACATGATGCACTTTGCAGAGGATCCCTATCCCACAGTATCCAAACATTGTCAATGAGACTCTCATAGCATTGTCAATTATTATACGGAGTTATATTTTTCAAATTCAAATCATTCAAAATTCCTCTTAGCTGCCCAACTCGAACAGTTATTGGATCACTTCTTTAACCCTCTTGCATTCGTTTCGCCCGTATCCGGCCGCTGTGTTTGTCTCCCCTGCTATTCGTTCCGGCCGCAACCGGCCGTACGTGCCGCGTTACTTTCCCTCACACACTGCGACCTTGTTTTAAGTCAGGGCTGGCCAAAAATAAACGTGCATTCCTGAGAGGTGTCCAATGAAATCTTAGTAGTAGTATGGGGTGTGGGAAACAATTCATTCACAAAGACTGGGGTCGTGAACTGACCGCATTCCATTGCTGCAGACAGCATCGCCTTGTTTCTGAAAATGGCGTCTGCTAGCGCTTCTACTGACGGTGATTTTTTTTATTATACGAAAGAGGAGTTAGATGATATATTACAAGAAGTAGAAAGATATGAAAGAGAGGAGTTAAATAAAAGTGATGTGGATGTTTGAGAGGAAGAAGAGGGAGAAGGCGGCGAAGAAAGTGATGAAGATGATGATGCGCCTTTGTTTGTGTTTGTGACCACGTGGCGACCGGCGACTTCCGCACCCGTGGTTCAGCCTTTTGAGGAGGAGACTGGGCCAAATCATGATTTGCCAGACACAGCTACACCTCTGGATTATTTTTTTCTCTTCCTGCCGCAGTTGTTTTTTACTACAACTGCTGACCAGACGAACCTGTGCGCCAGACAGCAGATGGCAAAGTGGGGACAACCTGACCCACTTTGGCAGGATACGACACCTGCGGAGATGCGTGCATACGTAACTGTGCTTGTCATGATGGGGATCAAACGTCTGCCAAGACTCTGGTGCTACTGGTTGACTGATCTTCGGTTTAGCGAGCCATGGATCAGTGGGGTGATGTCGAAAACACGGTTTCTGCCATGCGGCAAACACGGTAGAAACCATGAATCAAGAGTAGTGTTTACCATACTGGTGACATGTGACAGTGGTGACACTTACCTTCCTGCTGTGTGTGACCAGACACCACATTAGCATGTAAATAATGGATTTTACTTCTTTCTGTGACTGTGTATATTCCGGTGTTAAAAGTCATTAAGTAGTGACAAACACACCTTTTAGGATAAAAAAACCCCAAAAAACGTAAAGTTACCTGGCCGCATGTTTGAGTATGTGACAATCGTGTGACACTTAGTGACACCCCAAACTGGATTTACTGAACCAGGACTGCTGTTTTCAAGTTGAGGTAGGCCACCCTTTGATGATTTTACTAACAAATGCATGCCGACAATGTTATTGTCTGTCTGGTGTATCATAGTAACATTGTCAACGTTTGATGTCCCATTGTTTTGTGACAAACAGGGTGACAATGACACCAACATCCATCCCAAACATGTGACATCTCTGCATTATGAAATATGGTGTATTAGAATTTTGCATACTAAATTTGACAGCGCTGCAGTGGAAACTTTGTCCACTACAGCCTTTCAAAGGCAGTAGGTGAGTTTTAGCTTAAATTTCTCAAAACAATGCGAATACTAGGAGCAGTTCTAGGCTGGAAAATGCGAATGCAAGAGGGTTAAGCATGGGACGAGAGTTTGTTGGCAAACAGCCATCTTCGACCCCATGATTGAAGTAATATACAATATTGAACAAGATCAGGGCTACTGATTGGTATTCACTATTGTGATCATAATATTGATCGGTATTGTGATCATCATGACATGGTCAGTTATCACCTGAAATCAGATCTTCAAGTCTAATCCTTCAGAATTCATCTCTACTGCCTGAATCGAACTGATTCTATCAGTTCTTCATGCTTAGGTCCAGGCAGCATGGTAGTCTTTATACTGACGAAAGAACACGTCACTCATGTCGGATTGAAACCAAATTTCAGGTGAAAACCAGAAAAATTCTCACTACTGGTTTCAATATGTATCTGGACATATGTATGCTGCGTTAAGCTTGCAAGATGAGGATCTAATAGTAATTCATGATAGGCATATGATGACTCAGTCTTCCTGCCACACAATTCTGAGAAGTGCACTGCACTCAAGGGAGACGTGGAAGAATAAAGACGGAATGGATACCAAAGACATATTGGAAAACATCTGGTTATAACAACAGCACATTCTGACTTGGGGGGGGAAAAACATATATAAATATAGAAAAAAAAAAAAGACAGAATGGTCACTGAGCAAAAGTGGACAAGTACCTGAATGGAACACTGAGCAACAGCACTGCTGACACTGGAACTGGCCTCACTGGAGCTTGTTTTCGGAGCTGCTTTGGGGACATCTGATGGCTCTGAAGAGGGCTTTGGTGGGTTCTGAGTCTTCATTATTTTGGACATTTTGCGGTCTTCAGCTATCTCTTTCAAGACTCTATCCCGTTCCTTCAAATATTACACACAAGACCATACACTGAGTGAAGAGAAATAAAATTAACTGAAATGCAACCACAAGCAGATTAACAAAATTAGTGACAATAACAAAACAATCATAACAAAATTAGCAACAATAACGAAACAATCATATTCCCCACCCACCATCCCACTCGCACCCATATCTTTCCTACACTTGCCTACAAATGTCTTTGATCACACCCATGGATAAAAAATTTGCTCTCAGAGTATTCTTTATCTACAATTATATTCCAATAAAAAAAAAAACGTGTATTTAGAAGAAAAAAAATACACACAAAAATTCCGTCTTCACAGTTTGTCTGCAAAAAAAAATTATTCGGTGAAAGCTAAAGATGACTTGCATTTGACCATGTTTAGGGAATCAATTAAACATAATTTTGAACACACACACAGTGAAAGCATAAGCATACAGCTATATCAAGAGAGAGAGAGAGAGAGAGAGAGAGAGAGAGAGAGAGAGAGTGAGAGAGACAGTGACTACGAGACAGAGACAGAAACAAACACATTACCCAAATAATATTTTTACAAAATGCATAATTTGGGCACAGTGGTGTTTTAAGTGGGTTTTTTTTTTTTTCAAATGCTGTACAAAAAGCATCAGAAGCATTTGACAGTACAGGTCTACATAACACGCTCCTTTCCTACAAGTCATTTTGTTCTTACTAGACTGCTTACCATTGTAATTAAATGAAGCCAATTGCAAACAACAAACACGCACCCGCTTTGCCTGCATCTTTTCCAGTTTCATTTTCTTTTCCAACTCGGCCCGCACTTTCTCCTCAAAGTTTTTCTTCTCGGCCAGCTTGACATCACTCAGGTGCAGGCGACTCACCACCTGCTGTTCCATGTCAATGTCTGAGGAGGACGGCGCCGCAGTGGCGGCAGAGGGAGGGGAAGTGGGCAGCTGGGCACTGGCTCCATTGCTGGAGGCGGAGGAGGCATTGCTGTTCGATATGGGCAAGGGGTTGATGAAAGGGGCGCCTGTGTCCGGGCGAAGGTTGGGCATACCTGTGTTCTGTCCCTCCTGTTACACAGCACGGGCCTCAATAACTTCTCTGAATTGAAATTTGATTATCATCGCACTTACATGTACAATTGTTACTTCAATTGTGATATGATTCAGTCATTAAAACAAACAAAAAAAAACACCAGTAAAATGACAATGGCACTTTCTCAGAAATTCTGTGTACAAGAGCAAACGCTCAACCACTTTTAGGAATAGATACTCATACTGTATGAAATGGAAAAAAAAAAAAAAAACATAAAAAAAAGAAAAGGAAAAAGCATGATATGGCCAAAAGGTAGCAATATTCAAACCTGCATAAGCATCCACATTTAACCTAGGACATTCAGGAGAGCTCAGATCTCTGCCAAAATGGAACATACCCCGGACTCTCACTTCAGTGCAAGTGATTTATTCTTGAACCAGACCCCATTTTTCACTATCGTTCTTTTACCTTGGTTGAGTAGCTTTTGCCTAATATCGGTTGAGAAGCTTTTGCCTAATACTGCTGACAAGACAGACAGGTATCCAAACAAAGAGATGTGGATGAAAACAAAAACTCCTTGGTGGCGTTAACTATACTCAGTTATTAAAAAAAAAAAAAAAAGAAGAAAAATTGCAGCCAAAATCTAAGTCGATGTTGCAATCTGAGAAAAGATATCTACAGGTGTTGCTTTATAGCTGCGGGTGTTTTTTCTTTTCTTTTTTTTTATTTAATTATCATAATTACAAACAAAAAGGGGAAGCTGTTACAAAGAAACAATTGCTCATTCTAGGCGAGTTTTCAACCAAACTCTTTTCCCGATATAATGCATTTGGCCGTTTTCCTGATGAAACGGATCCATCTGCGCATCTGTTCTTATGATATTCCCATCTCTGTAACATGGTCTGTGTTCTCTTAAAATGGGTCTTCAAGTTCACAACTAATCATACATACTTTCAAACTTGGTGTAGACATGGTCAGTGTTCTCTCAAACGGGCCCTTAGATTCACAGCTTATCATACTTTCAGGATTTGAATAGACTAACACACTTTACTGTCATCTATGGCGCGGACCATTTGAGTCAACCTTAACAATTATCATTACTTACTGTTAGTTTTAAAGTTGGAGGAGCTGATCCTCTGGGTGCATACCCAGGTTTCCCCGCCAAAATCCTGAAACAGAAGAGAAGAATGCAAGTCTTGTGTGTGTGTGTGTGTGTGTGTGTGTGTGTGTGTGTGTGTGTGTGTGTGTGTGTGTGTGAGCATTTCCATTTCTCTGTCTGTATGACTACAGCATCACATGACTCAAAGCTGCAAACATTCCGGATTCCAAATCAGAAATAAGATGGAGGGCAAGAGCAGCAGGTAAGGAAAATTCAGTTTTAACATTTCTCCCACTCACCCCCTTGAACAGCGCAAACATAGTTAGCTGCAAAACCCTGAAGCTGAAGAACTCTGCAGTACTATGATAAAAATAATGAATAACCAACAAAACCATCTGCAGCGCTTGCACATAAGAATCAGAATTATAGTACATAGACACATAAAGCTGGTGTGACCACTCACAATTTAGTCACTCAAAAAAGGCAAAATATCTGTAACATCCATTTTATTCTTATTAAGAGACAAAATGACATGACAAAATTATAATTAGAAATTGACAGTTGTAATTGTAAGCACTGTAGTACACAAGAAGCATACCATTCAACTGCATCTTGAACTGTTATTTTGCCGTACTGTATGGCATCCTGGGCATCTTGAAATTCAAAGCCCATGGACAACAGAGTCATCACCGTCTCATCCAGAGTCTGGAATCATAAAATAATACATTCTTACTTTAAGTGTCCATAAAACTTTTTCTACATGGAATCCCCCAAAAGATTTCAGTTTCAGTGTGTGTGTGTGTGTGTGTGTGTGTGTGTGTGTGTGTGTGTGTTGTGTGTGTGTGTGTGTGTGTGCGTTGTGTGTGTGTGGTGTGTGTGTGTGTGTGTGTGTGTGTGTGTGTGTGTGTGTGTGTGTGTGCATGTAAGTGTGCAGGCATGCCTGTATGTGTGTATGTGTGTGCACCTGTGTGCATGAGTGAGTCTGTTTGTGCATATGAGGGTGTTTTCTTCTGGGTATTTTCACATATAGAGGCCAGCAATTCCTCCATGTAGATCTTACCTCATTGAAGCACTAGAAGAAGGAGAGGCAAATGCCATTTTATCTAAACAAATGGACAATCATCAGAGTTGTACCCAAGAATCAACAAAAGCGTTTGTGCAAACCTGCATGATGAAATACTACAAATTTCTGACTGAAGATAGATCTATATCTTGGATCATACCAGTAATCTCTATCTATCTCACCAGGTCCAAACACAAAGATGACAGACATGAAAAATCAAATGAGTCAGACTGCATTATTAAGATGGCTACAGGCAAACTCAACAACTGCCCTGACCCAAGCCCAGTCACAATGGCAAGAGTGCTGCCCTTTGAATGCTGAACCAGTAGCTTCTATGAGACAGAATAAGGCACTAAACCTCCATCAAGTGCCCACTGGGAAGGTAACTATTTCAACAATGAAACAAAAAGAATAAAAGCTACTTACAGTATCCATCCAGGCACACATAGAAACAAGGGGTACACTGACCAAAGAAAACTTTCCTAAAATGAATATTCCTAGCCATAGCGTTCGGATTTCATTTAGTGCAGGGGGTTGTGCACGCAAGAGCAAACTGAAGAAAAAAAACAACACCGGAGATTCAAGATTTTAAAATTTTTTATTATTATCAGCCAATGATATTGACACAGGAAAACATTTTTGCCTTTGCACTGTTTCAACATAAAAGCACCATGCACATGGACAGATGAAGAATGCGCAAATAAAATTCAGGCAACACCTGTACATGACATGAGGATGTACAGGCAGTAAAAGCCAAGAATTGTGGGCGAGCATACATGAAACTGAAGAACACATATGCATGTAATCACACCCCATACCACAACACACACACACACACACACACACACACACACACACACACTTAATACAAATAAGGACTAATTATGTTAAATGACAGTCTTTAACACTGTAGCACAATATGGAAAGAGTCTGAGACACCTTGGCAGGGGAAGGCAGGGTTTACCAATGGACCAATTTATTGGTCAAGAGGTAGAATCTGTTCTTCAAGTTTGTTTTACATTAAACAGTGGTATCTTCTACCGGAAAGAGGAAGTTTGAACAGATGATAGGATGAGTGTGTTACTGGATATGATGAATCTTGCCTTGTATTATGTGTCCATATTGTGTTTACCATCCAAATATAGTAAACTTGACTTTAAAAACTTGAATGATTAGACCTGTTCAGTTTCCTAACCTTTGACTGGCAAAGGTGAAGGCAGAGCTTTTCGTTGTTTTTTTTTTTCCCCTAAAAAACAATTAGTTTCTTTGGTTCTTGACACATTTTCAAGCTTATTTGATGAACATCGGGCAGCTATTTTGCCAACTTCTTCTCATTACACTATCTTACCTGAGAACTTAACAACAGCAACATATGGAGTTTTTCTCACTCTCCCTGTTTTACCCTGAAGGTAGTGAATGAACCTAATGACACATTCCTTTCTGGCAGGTAGTTCCACTCTCTAAGGGTCAGTGGGAAGAAAGATTCTTCACTGTAGTCTGCTGTGCAGGATGGAGTCTGGTAGCATTATGTGATTCAGATAAATTTACTTTTCAGTAGAACAAGGCAACTTCCTTTGGGTATCATTATATGGTTGTTTGAGATCTTATACATCACAATAAAACAAGCATCTTTTCTCCACTCTTCAAGTTCAAGAGATTTCCAATGGAGGGTAGTGACCATAGCAGTCAAAATGGACATCTTCCAGTAGTTATTCTTGACATACCGAACTGGATGTCATTCTCCAAGTAATGTTCCTTGCGAGAATGAGATAAGATAATGTTGCTTATAGCCCAGCCGATGGATCCCAGATTGGGTCAGCATATTTCAAAATGGGTCCAACTAGGATTCTGAATGCATTTTTCATTTAACTAATGTTGAACCAACATTCACATTTCACTTAAAAAACAAACAAAAAACCAATGACCAAAAAACGGCTTCCTTTTGCACAGTAAACGCTGTTTTCAGGGCAAGCGAAAGTAATGTGAATTCTAGAATACTTAGCTGATGTTATATACAGAAGAAGCATCAAGTATGTTGTACTTTACGGTTTCTTCTACAAGATAATGGATAGGACATTGCTCTTTTCCACATTGAAAGACACCTTCCACTTTTGTTCCCAGTTTGCAGAGTTGTTCCTGGCGAAATCTGCGATCAGCATTGGAAAGTAAATTTGCAAAGAACACCACAGTTGACTTTAGATCCCTTGGCATGTCACCGATGTAGTAAAAAAAAAATGGTTTAAGCTGAGATACCAGCACTGAACCCTGGGGGTCACTAGATTCCATAGTCACATATCTAGACCTTTTCCAGTCAACCAACTACTGCTTGTGACCAGTCCAACTAGAAATGACCAATCCACTTGATTTTCCTGCATATTCCTTTCATAAGTTTGTATAATAAAAGGCTGTGAATAACTGCATCAAAAGCTTTGAAGAAGTCCATAACAGTGGGACATCCGTTTACATCTGTTTTTCATTGCTCACGATACTGATGGTGGCACTGTCAATATCTTCAATGAGTTTGGTTTTAGAAGACCTTTTATGTTGGAAACCATCTGAATTGGTCAAGGATACATGTACAAAGATTTTCAGCATTACTCCACACGTGGCTGGTGACATTATGTTCACGTACACTGTGAAAGATGCACGTTTTGGAAAATTGGACAGTAATTTTCTGCTCTTTACTTATAAGCCACCTTTCTTATATCGGTATTACTTATGGTCAGTCAGTCTTTCACCATGCATGTAATGAAACCATCTTGGAACAATTGCAATTAAGCTCTGTCCTTTTTTCTGTTAATTGCACCCATAGCCACAGCCTGGCAAAGAGGATGCAGCTCATAGTGAGCTCTTTTAGCCTAAATTGCCACATTTTGTCTTCCCATTTAATAAACATACTGGTTATATGTTTACTCCACCTCTCATCACCACTACTACATAGACACTGTGCTGTGTGTGTGTGTGTGTGTGTGTGTGTGTGTGTGTGTGTGTGTGTGTGGTGTGTGTGTGTGTGTGTGTGTGTGTGTGTGTGTGTGTGTGTGCACGTGCACACATGTGGGTGCATGTGCACTGTGTGTGTACATGTGTGCACATGCATGCACAAATGTGTGTGTCAGTGTGTGTGTGTGTGTGTGTGTGTGTGTGTGTGTGTGAAGGGGTGGGTAAGGTAGGTGTGTGAGTCACTGAACGACTGTTTCATTTCTGGATAATCATGTACAGCTCATTTTTTGTTCATCTGGTCCTTTGAAGAGGAATGGAACACAATGGTTATTAAAACACATTCAAGTTGTGCTCTTGAAAATCGAATAAACACTTTTCATTCAGATTTGACACAAAGAGACATTTCCACGTGGATACATTGGCTCAGATACGTTGACACAAAGAAGACGCTGACACAACGTTATGTAACCCCTAGCTCACTTGGAGTTTTCAAAGAGAAGGATTTAAAAAAGAAAGAAAACTGGTGAAGTATTCATTATATCAAAAAAGTGTTTATACACAAGGCCTTTGTTACCTTGCACAAGGCAACGAACTTAAATGGGACTGAACAATGAAGGAAGATCGCTCGGCTTGAATTAAAGAAGGATCGCTCAAACACTGGCTTTGACAAAGTTGCTGACTAAGTTCAGTTAAGTTGGCCTCTGTCTGTCGTGTTTCTTGTTGACGAACTCGTCATAACCACCGGAATGCCTTGTAACTTACAGTAATTCTCTTTTTCGCTTCAGATTATCGGAAATATACATTATAATGTGCTAAAAAGATCTGAAGCGTGACAATGCATTACAAATAACCAACGATCCAACTGAAACGGATTGTTTACAAACATACCTGCGACGCCATACTTTGGAAAGTAAAAGCTGTGGATCGGAAGATGAATGAAGACAAACGGAAGTTAAACTTTTTTTTAAAGACTATTGATTTCAACTATATGCACAAACCGAATAAAACTCTCTAAAAGCTACTATAATACATGCAAACATACAAAATTACGAAAGAGGGAAAAAAAAAATTGTCCCAATTTAAAACAGTATCACTGCTGAAGTCAAAAGTACAACTATCTCAATGATTCAAAGTTTGGATCCTGATCCCCATTGCTGCAAAACCAACTTGTCACTTAAAATCATGAAACTGCTCAAGCGGAGCTCAAAATAGTCTGGTTGGTGTAGTGGTAGTAGTAGTAGTAGTAGTAAGGGGACAGGCTGATATACGTAGCCTAGGCCTCGCGGCCTTTCTTGAATCCCCATCCATGAATTGTTTAGTATTCTGAATTGGTTTGTTGCGTATGCGCATATTGGTTTGTTAATCAAATTCAAATAACAATTTAGTGAATTCATGATCCGCATCAAGGAGATTTTTAAATGAGTTAGTAGATTGTGCAAACTTGATGTTAGTTGGTAGATCATTCCAAAGATGTGTTATTCTTTTTCCAAAAAACATTTTACGTTTATTAGTCTGACAGTGTTCAATGAAGATTTTCCCATCTGACTTCCTTGTAATACTATCAGTATATAATTTGAAGAAATCCTCTATTTGTACATCCACCATATCGTTAAATATTTTATAGACTTCGATCAGATCACCACGGATACATCTACCTTTTAAGGAGTGTAAGTTTAAGTATCTTAGCCGTTGTTCATAATTCATATTTTTGCATTCCCGTAGTAGCTTTGTAGCCTTTCTTTGTACTTTCTCTACTGCCTTTGACTGCCTTTTGAGTAAGGGATACCATATGATATTTCCATATTCTAAGTGCGGCCGTACTAGACTTTCGTACAATTTCAATAATATATCTTTATTCAAGTATGTGAAAGTTCTCTTTATTAGTCCTATCATTTGGTTTGCTTTCTTGATGATTTTATTGATATGTACATCGAAAGAAAGTAGTGGGTCAAAAATAACACCAAGATCTTTTTCTTCCTCACACTCATTTATTTCATTTTCTTGTCCATTTACCTTCATATAATATTTATGATTTGGGTTTGTTTTACCATAGTGCATAACACTACATTTGGATACGTTGAAATGTAAGTTCCATTCATTAGACCATTCTTGTAATGAGTGTACATCCCTTTGTATTTTTGTATGATTGGTAGAATTTCCATACAGTTTCGTGTCATCAGCAAAAATCTTACAATTGCTTTGGACAGATTCTGGAAGATCGTTTATGAATATAGTGAAAAGTATGGGTCTTAGGATACTGCCTTGAGGTATACCATTTAGCACATCTGATTTTGTGAGGTGGCGTCATTTATCCTTACTTTTTGAGTTCGTCCAGACAAAAAAGCCTGGATCCAATTCAGTACATTTCCTGTAATCCCATAACCTTCAACTTCTCCAGAAGCCTACAATGCGGCACAGTGTCGAAAGCTTTTCTGAAGTCTAAGTAGACAACATCAAATGATGCTTTTTGCTCAATATATTCTGTAAAATCTTCCATTGTTAAAAGAAGCTGTGTCATACAAGACCTTTTTTTTTTCTAAACCCGTGTTGACAATCTGAATACAGATCATTGTCCTGTGTTGTCTTGCCGGCCTTCTTCAAAACAAAGTTACCAGCGCACATCTGCTGAGAAAATTGGTGCAAGGAGCTCTGAATAAATCTCTACATCCTCTTATCCCTTTCCACTGTTTTCCTGTACGGCACAGACGAAAGAGAAAGGTGGTTTTCTTCTATGTTTTTTTTCCCCCCCATTTCATCTAAACAAACAAACAACTTAATGTGATCCAGCAGAGGGCAACCTACTGCAATACCCCAAGGTGACAGGATACTTTCTGTCTCAAGCTGTTCCTCACTTCCATCAAAGATCTCCCTGACAGCAGCAAATTCAGCACAACCAAACTACTGACTTCTGTTCTGGTGAAATAATTTCAGTCCTCAAGAAAATGATACAAAAGAAAATGTAGATGTGTTTATGACCATTTCCAGTTTTCTCATCAGAACTAGTAAATTCCAGCTTTCCTTATGGTTATAGAAATTTTCAGACTTTGTTCTCAGATTTGTTTTTAAAATTCTTGTTAGCATGAGGAACAATACATTGCTTCAAACTAAATCTTACATTTAGACTTCATAATAATCTAAACAGATGACTTTATTTCTGAAAGTCCTGAAATGGAAACAATGCATTAAGTTGCTGTCATGGGAAACACTGCATTTTATATCAAAGTCATTTCTGTTTTAAGCTATATATTAGGACATGAAGTGCATATTTACCTCTCTTCATGGACCATGCTCAATGTCCATGGTTGGGCTATTTTTGCCCATATTTGCAGGGCCAGTCTATGCCAACCTCATGTGTACTCAACATATTGAATTGCAGTATATAAAGAGCCATAATAATGATAACCTTAAAAGTTTAAATCACTGTTTCCCAAACAAATTACAAGATAATTCCTTCCCATTGCAGATGAGACGTCTTGTAATTTATTTGTCTGTTTTGTTCGGTGGAACAGTAATTTAACTTTTATGTACGTTTTAATTTCCACCTGCAGTCACCTCACTTTGAACTTAGCAATGACACCTTTCCCATGTCTTGCCTGGTTCTTGGTTATCAAGTGTGTACAAGGGGTTGCTTTGATTGTTTCTTTGGCCACAGTCCATCTGGTCACAGTGGTGTTGCTTAACAGATGTGAAACGACTGTGTACATACAGGCTGAGTTATGCGTTCATTGCCACACTATCTTCGCACAGTGCCTGAAGCTGTTGCCTGCAGCTTTGCTGTAATCATGATGTATACAAACACAAATTCTGGGGGGCCAGAATAGCTCAGCTGGAAGAACACTGAACTCATAATCTTGGTGATCCAGGAGTTGTGGGTTTGAATCTCCGCCGGGCCATTTCGGTACAGGGGGGTTTTTCCCTCGGAGTTAACGCTAGTTCTGACTCCATTTTCCATACAGTCCTTCAAATGAGACTATAAACTGAGGTTCCGTGTGTGAATGCACACATAACATCTTGCACACATGTAAAATCCCATCACCAGCTTTCGGAAGAGAAGGCCAGTTTGGCCCTTGGTATGGGTGACACGTTACACACAGCATGCACCCTGCGTGAGAAATGGAAAGAATGAAGGAAGTAAGGAAATTGAGTGAACGATATTGACTGGATGACATGGGAAACGACTGAATGAAGCGCCAGCTGGCGGCTCTTCAGTCGGCACTACCCATGTAGGCAGCCCGTTGTGTAAACGAGTGTGGATTGTAAAGCACTTAGAGCTTGGTCTCTGGCCGAGAATAGGCACTATATAAGTATTCATTATATATATATATATATATATGATAATGATAAATACTAACTTGTGGTTAGTGTGGCTCCTGAACTTGGGGACCAAACGGAGAATGTAACAGAAAGGGTATGATTCCTTCCCTTTGCAGATTACATGTCAGCCAGAACTAGGTACCTTTCACATATTCTGTGAAGTAGCAGTCAGATTTGGCAATAAACTATGGCAGCAGAATTACAGACTATTGTATGATTTCCATTTTATTATGTCCCCCAGCTGACCACACATGACCCTTTAGTGCTCTCGGCACACTAAGAAAAATGTCCTGCCTCGAAAATGCAAACACAATGTAACTCCGCAAAACATGTGCAACAAAATTTGAAGGCATCAGCTCACTGCTGTCAAATACATTTGATGCAAGAGAAAAGCATCTGTAGCTGTGCTGTCTTCATCCTTGAATGTAGACTTTAGATTGTAGTGCTCACTTTGGTGGCAGATCTGTGTCTGCTGGCCTTGCATCCAACTTTGACCGCAGTCCTCAGTGTTCTAAATCCAGTCTCACAAAACACACAATCTACATACTTTGTTCTCAAACACCAAGGATGCGCCAGATGCTGGAAGTAAACTCTCCCTCTGATGCCTTAAAAATGAATTTTTTTTTAAAGTCCTGGACATGCAGGAAAGAGTGTCTACATTAGTTTTATTTATTTTTTTACTTCTGGAAGTTCACTTCCCAATGAATGTTATCAAAGTCTTGGAAAACAAAATGTATGTAAAGAGTCTCCAAGTGGAAAGAGTTGATTATCTTTTTTTTCCAGGTGTATTGATGCCTGTCGTCTAATGGCAGTGTGATGGTGTTGAGAGATAAGGGGTAGATAATGTTGCTTATAGCCCAGCCGACCGCAGCGGGCCACATCAGGGCTGAGGTAAGGGGTGAATAGTGATGTGTACGACACAGAGAGAACTGATGATCAGTGGGTCAGGATATGCTATAGACTCCTTTCAGATTCCCTGCATCCTTCATTTGCATTCCACCTCTGTATTCTCATCCACGTGTTTGAGAGACAAGCTTGGTAATTTCCCTCTCTCTCTTACTCTGTGTGTGTGTGTGTGTGTGTGTGTGTGTGTGTGTGTGTGGTGCGACAGTATGCAGTTGATTTTGTGTTATATATGAAATGTTGTATTTGTTGTGTGTATACATGCTCAATGACATGCATGTAGGAAAGGTATATGTACATGTCTGAACATGTGTGTGTGTGTGTGTGTGTTGTGTGTGTGTGTGTGTGTGTGTGTGTGTGTGTATGCTGATAGAAAAAGTGAAAGGGAACATAATAAGCAGCCCAAAGAAAAAAAAAAGTTCTCTGATTATTTTAATCATCTCTATGGTCAAGAATGCAACAGTATAATAATAATTGTGCTAAAAATAAATGAAAACTTTATTTGCACATTTCTCTTTCTCCTCTCCTCATTCTGCTCTTAAGACATGCAGGCATTGTAGCCCCAAAAGAAACATCCATATCAATACAAAACAAACAAAAAAAAAAATGAACAAGTAAATCATGTGCTTTTAATTATGCAAAGGAAAGAAAATGTACTGACCTCAAATAAACAGGTAGATGAAAGAATAACATATAAATTAGATATAATCTTCACATCCAGTACAGAATGACAAATGGTTGACTTTAGCATGTTTTGTTGGTAAAGGTCAACTAATTGTACCCACTGATTTGTAATCTCTATCTACAACTATGTTGAATTACTAATGAATCAAAATTAAACTTCTTTTGAGAAGTTAATAACCAAAAATATATGTATATAAAAATCTATGGCACAAACTTCATTATACACACATACACAAATTAGCACATACATTTAAAAACAAACAAATACTCTGCATGAAATTATATCTGTACAAAGAGATAGCATGTGCATGGAGGCATTATGCATTCCATATTCTTTAAAACAATGCAAACTCTTGCTTGTCAAATAATAATTTCTTGATACACGTGAATTTTTTTTCCTTACTAATAGAAGAGAGGAAGGTGACTCATTCAGGTATGCCAGTATCTGTTCATCTATCTTTTTGTCTCTACATACAAGTAAGTGTGTGTGTGTGTGTGTGTGTGCGCAATTGTGTGTGTGTGTGTGTGTGTTTTGTGTGTGTGTGTGTGTGTGTGTGTGTGTGCGCGCGGCCATTGTGTGTGTGTGTGTGTGTGGTGTGTGTTGGTGTGACCGTGTGTGTGCAAGGTTGCACCAAAAATAAACCCATTTGGTTAAAAACAAAAACCAAAAACAAACGGAGGGGGTGTAGGTGAAGAGAAAGGCAAGGGACAGGAAGGATGGGGATGGGAGGGGGGTGGGGACATGTTTAAGCTCAGGCCGACTTCCAGGCTTTAAAACAATAAACATTTCTTACAACACTTTATCTGTGGGCTGCCCGGGAAGGTTAAAAATCAGAGTTGTTTCAGACTAGTGGCCTGAAAAGTTTGACAAAAATTCAACATCTGTCGCAATCTTTGGATCAAGACTTTGATTTAACGTTCAGAAGTTAAGAATAGGATCCATCATTCAATTGTGATCGTTGTTCGGTGTATGCTCTGCAAAATCTTGGTGACAATACAAAACTTTGCCCTTCAGTGGGTCCCCGCCCATTGTGGGACCCATGGAAATGAGGAGGCAGACCGACTGGCCAAGGAAGGGGGACAACTGGAACAACATGACACAGAGGTCTCCTACCCTGAGGAGAAGACATTCGTTAAAGCACTCTACATGAGGAAATGGAAACAGCAACACCCAAATCCACCAGGCTGACTGCTACTACCACCTAAGCAGAGAAGATCAAGTGCTTCTGTCCAGACTAAGGACTGGACATAACAGACTGAATGCACACATGTAAAAAAAAAGTACAAGATTGGCGAGTCTGCGATGTGCCCATGCAGAGAGGCCGAAATGGACATCGAGCACATACTACAGGACTGTCACCTCCATGCTACTGCCAGGCAGGATACTTGGTCCGAGCCCGTGGCTCTGAGGGCCAAGCTCTACGGGGACTTGGTGGACCTTTGGAGGAGAGCCAACTTCGTGTGGGCAACTGGCATCACCATCTGAGTGTTCAAGAAGAAGTTTGGTGTTGTAATTTGAATACAACAAAACATAAAAAGATCTAATATATGTGCATTTCTTACAAACTCCTAGACGGGACATTAACGAAACATGATGTCCATAAACACTACCTTGCATTTACAACAGTGAAAACTTGCTTATTCATTTTACCACATACATTAGAGGGAAAAAAATCTTCAAACTGTACGTGCTTCATTTGGGTTAGCTCAACCTTTTCAAGACTATAATGACAAAAATTATCTAATTCACCTATGTCATCCATCACCTACTTCTTACCAGACCAGACAAACATGTCATGTAGCACAAAAAGTAATATCTTTGTTTTGTTTTGATTTTTATGAAAACATTATTCTATAAAACTTTCCTTTCCCTTCAGTACACCACAACTTTATGAAAATGTGTTGCATGTTTTAAAAACTGTCACTAGTAATTTCATGCCTGCACTAGAATAACATCTTTGTGCACTCATTATTTTAAGAAAGAATATGAGTGTAAGCCATCAACATGCTGATTCTGTAACAAAAGAAGATGAGCTGGTAGGTGAGAATTTTTGAAATTATATCTCTACTCGGTGTGTGCAGACACAATCATTCGTTTGGAATCTTTCATCAAGTTTAAATGACAGAAGACAATGTAACGATTTTTCTTTTTAATCCTCAGATATAACTTTGAATTTGTTCTTGGCCACAGTCATTCATTTAGAATCTTCAATCAAGTTTAAATGACAGACCTCTAACAATTTCCCTCTGTTCCTCTGTGATAACTCTGAGCTCATCATTGGCCACAATCGTTCATTTAGAATCTTTGGATTATGTTTAAATGACGATGATGTGATGATGTTTCTCTTTGTTCCTCAACTGTAACTTTGAGGTTTGTTACTGGTTAGACTTCTGAATGTGTGACAGGTTTTTCCTTCTTTTTGTTTTTTTACCCAACAGTAAAGTAGTCATATTTGTCCTTTGATGATATTTGTTTATGAATTGAGTACGCTAGGCTTCAACTGCTCATGACCACTATTGAAGAGGATGAACACTTGCCAAAAAGCATCCACTTTGGTCTGATATTTAACCCAAATGTGTCTTGACTAACATTCCTGCTACACAAACCATGAGGAGCCTGGGTTTAACCCAACAACAAACGATTCACTTGTCAACATATCTGCATATTTTCACAAGCTGAAAACATCCATATCACCCTATCTGTTCTACATTTCACCCTGTCCTTCCAAATATACCAAGCAATAATCTAAACAGATAACCCCATATTCCAGATAATCAGCACCTGTTTCACACTTATAACATCTGAACTAAGAATAGTGGTTGAACCCTGGATGCAAATGGCAGCAAACGCAATAGACTACAGTGAGAACAAACCATCAAAGATTTATATGGCAACAACAATCTTGCGTCATGTTTGAACAAAGAGAGATACATGTACATGTCTTCAAATTTTGACCACTCTTCATCCAATTTCTTCATTGACTTACTCTTTGTGGTCCAGACAGCATTCTCAGTCACTTACCCATTTTTATCTGTATAATGTGGCAGGCAATACGTTTGACCCACGGTCTACACAAATGAGATTTGAATGGCCCCCAAACCATGTACTGCCCAAACAGCTCATGTAACACAGATAGCCCAGTTTAACATGAAGTAACCTTCTATCTTTTACACATATCTTCTCAACTGGTGCTGCAATGTCAATATCTGATTCCATTTGTGTGGCCGAAATCCTGCAACAATTGTAAGACTAAATGCTTTAAAATTCTCCATTCTCCTTATCTCTGGCTGAACATACCGGGGCAAGAATGGCAAAGCAAAAACATATTTCTGTACATAAACATGCTGGAAAGACAGACACATATCCACACAGGAAATGCATCATTTAGAATCAAATCATCCCAACAAAGATGGGCATGGGGAAAAAAATTCAGTGAATCAATCAGGACATAACTTCTTTTGCATCTTTCTGGTGGATCTTGTGTACTTAGCCAACATAATAGTAACTGTTCAGAATGTGACAAATTCTTCAAAACAATATAGTTACAGCACACACTCAAAATCTTGTACTTGTGGAAACTAAGTCACAACCCTAAAAATGATACTTTTAAGAAAGAGTCAAGCATATACAATTGCACCTGGTAGGTAAATACTTGGATTTATGGTATCAATTCGTAGGTGCACTAACTGCCTGACGAAGTAAAAAGGGAAAAACTGATGAGTGAAGGGAAGCAGGGGATAACGGTTGGAGGCATTATGTCGCAATGCAACTCTTCAAATATAACTAATTACCTAAAACTGATGATACAGACAGAATAGGGCTGGCTACAATGATCAGCACAGTGAGTTGAGGGGTCAGTACAGAGGATGGGGGACGGGAGGAGGTGAGGGGTGGGGTGGGGTGCAGAATGTCAAGGTGACCTTTTTTCCAAACAATATCACCTGTTCTGCATTATATTTTACCAACTTTCTACTCTGCAGTTCCATTTACTTCCATTTGTTCCAAAGAGAATATTGCTAAATATGCTTCCACAAAGTTTTCGTTACCTTTGTTGTTGTTTTAATAGATTTCATATTTTCTCCCTGAAAATGTTTTTTGCTTTGAAACTGTTGGAACAACAAAGATAAACCCCATTAAAAAAAAAAAACATCTGGCATGCTGGTAATGGTAGCAAAAGCTTGAGACTTAGCAGTATTTGACAAAGTATTTTTCATTACAGCCAAGGGTACTGTCTCACTTCTATCATAAATATAGGCACCTGCAGACCTTCAATGTACACACTATGTTAGTACTGAAGCACCCTAACCACCAGTTTACTTTCTTAATTGCAGTGGTGTCATTAGAGTGGTCTCTTTCCAACAGAGGATACTTCCAACACATCTGATAACTTTCCTTCTTTCTTCCTAGTTCATGAACTCTCTCAAAGTCTCCTTATGCGTAATGCATCTTCATTGCTACAGGCCAAGTATTGATTTTAATTTCATCATGGGTATTCATAATACTGGGACACATGTCGGAGAAACATATACATAAACCATGTTGATTAAGATTTGTATACGAGCACAGGGCCAAAATGTTGGCCAAATAACTGCAGTGAACAGTTGAGGCTTTTGAAAAAAACGAAACAAAACAAAAAACAAACCAGGTGCACGTAAATGGTGCTGGGGAGAGACATATAAATGCCTTCTTTTCTCTTGGAGCTTGCATTAAGAAGACAAAGCCTGTTTCCTGTTATTCATAGGCCCCCCCCCCCCCCTAATCCCTAAAGAGGAACAGTTTGCCATTTTCTACTGGATGAACTGGTGTGTGTGTGTGTGTGTGTGTGTTGTGTGTGTGTGTGTGTGTAAGTTGTGTGTGAGTGTGTGTGTGTCGTGAGTGTGTGTGTGCTCAACCTCAGGACTTTGGACACGAGCACTGAAACTATCATACTAATCAATCCTCCAGGTACGCAGCCATACTATCATTCATAAACTTAAGCGAGAAAATAAAAATCACCACATGTTAACCTCCATTCTCCAAAGCAAGCAGCTCCACTGACTGTAATAAATATTTGCACCGCCAGACTAGATCCGAGTTTGGATGCCTGGTCATATTCCATCAGAAGTCAAAAGCAGTTGCAGTGAGCTGTGTGGGTGACAGTGGAATGGGGGAGACTGAAAGAGTGGGAGTTGCAGGAAAGCCTGTGGGGAGAGGGAGAAGGGAGGATGGGACTGGTTGTGTGTAGGGGGTGGGGTATGTGAACGGGAGGGGGGAGAAGCGACTTTTAAAATAAGCCTTTAGGTTTGCAAAAGTTGACTCATCATCTCAAATAAGAACCATCTGAATGCGATTTGGCTCTGAAAACAAACATTCCGCTTCACAAGTTCTTGCCTTCAGTTAAAGATTTGTTAGTGTCGGATGACAGCAAAAGTCAACATAAAACTGTTGTTTAGCATGTTTGCCCTCAGCCACGATAATATACAAATATTAAACCTTACTGGTCTGGACAAGGAAATAGTAATTCTAAATAACATCGTTGAAGACTAAGGCTGGTTGCCTATACTATGAAATCATCAAAAGCAAATATGTTATTCTCACATATGTAAAAATGTGCTCCAATTTTCTACACAGTGTGTCCATTCTAGGTGATTTGAGATAATTCACCTGGGGATCACAAAAAATAGCTTCGTGATCCATGGCACAGCATGTCAAAGTTGAACAACAGTAAAGTTCAGGTATACATTCTGGAGGTAGATTGCAATGAAAAACACTAAAACATTTCTCAACAAAAAAAACCCAAAGTAAATAACTTTTATTGCAGATTGCTTCAGACTGAAACCTACCATTGGTACAATGTACTTTTCTTTCAACAATTTTGCCTATGGTCCCCATGGCCTCTTGGTTTGCTTGTGGTTTTACATGACCCTAAAGACACTTCTAAACCAGAAACACAATACTCAGCACTAGTTTATTGCAGTGTTAACTTGGCAGCAAATGAATTGGAATGACATACAGATTTACAAAGAGAAAAACAGAAAAAGAGAAAAAAAAGTAGAGCGACTTTCTTCTTCCTATATTGCCAAAGGACACAACATAACCCTGGCAGTGATTCATGGCTGGCCCTTTAGTCACATGACCTATTTATAAACACTTATCCTGAACAATCTTCTTTTCAGCTATCTCTTTCAATGTCCAGAACTAAGATGCCACCATTTCAGGGTTTTCTGGAGAAATCATATCCTCCTCTTTGGCATGGTTCTAAGAACATAAACGATATGAGCACGTAAGGAACACTACAGTTACATGTTTCAGTTTTGGAATATCAACACACGACACAAATACCCACGTATGATATCTAATTCTGCCTGTTTCAGACAAGGGGAAGGCTTTTAATGCCATTTGGAGTGCCTTCCAAGACCTCACCTTTGACAGGACATAATGGTCTGTGTCCTGATCCAGGTAATGTTCAGGCAGAATCACACAGCCATTCTACATTGAGCTAGACCTTGGTTCATCATCTTTATCTATTATCAGCATTAGCAGACAGCTGAATTTGTCACATGGACTTGAGCCAGTATTTGGCTATGTGCCATCATGCTATCTGGTGGATCACCTATCTATCTGTGTAATCAAATGTAATCTCATATAATGTAATCTAATCTACCTACCTTCACGCGCGCGCACACACACACACACACTTTTGTGACTAGTCTGGCTGACACAGCATATTTACATCATCACTAGTTGGAACCAGTATGCTATATGTGACTAAAATCAATCGTATAACTCGTGATAGTTTTTACAGAAACAGCGTTGAATCAGTGAAAACACGGCCCAATTTTCACTCTGCTCACCCTCCCCCCAACTTCCCAGCCTCTCTACTCCACCCCCCCCCCCCTTCCCTTCTCTTACCTCCCTGTATTCCTCACGTATTCACCCTTAAAAGAACTATTAGTGCTCTTAATGTATTTCTTACATGTTTCGATCTTTTTGCAACGGTTGAACCAGGATTCCTCGAAAATGATGCATTTCAAAACAGAGACCACCTTTATGTTCAGCTCAGGTACATGTGCAATATTTTTCTTGTTTTGTTGTATGACTGAATGACTTCCTTAAAGATTAGATCTGTAACATACCAAGAAATGGTTGTTTGCATAATCTGCTTAAAAAAAAAAAAGAAAAAAAAAAGTTGTCACAACTGTCATTATTCTTCACTATCAACCTGGAAAAAAAAAAAAATAATGTAAGCGAGTCAACAACATCACTCACAGAATAAAGAAGGAAATACAAGATGAGGACATCAGTTTTGCCTGGACCTAATTTCAAATTTTGTTTTGTTAAAAAATAAAGAATGTTCTTCCTTTCAATGCAATCAATTCCAAGTCTGCAAACATTGACAAAGATACTGAAATCATTTTTCTTTATTATGTTTAGTTTCTATTCAACATAATGTGAAACTTATCACCCACTATTGATTGAAAATGTAGATATTTATCAGTAGATTATCATGTTTTCATACTCCTTAATGCCAATTTTTTTTTTTTTTTTTTTTTTTTAACACAGTAATATCAGACTTTGTTCTACATTTAATATGATGCCATAATATTCAAATGCTTCTCTACCTTGCAGCATTTTTCAAAACACATTTAATATAAAAATGCTGCACATTTTTGCAGCATTACATAATTTGTACACAAAGATCTTGTACAATCAAGTAATCACATTCACAGACAAAAAAATTGGACTATAGAAATAATATCAAATCAGCTTCACTTTTTCAAATACCTTGTTTGGATACAATTTGAGTTTCTATGTAATTTTAGTCCAGCTGGCCACCTGGCCCTTCCAGGCCAGTAAACATGCAAAACTGAAGAGCTCAGTCATGGGACACAAAAACAAATGAACAACAATACACAAACATAGCTACCTACCACAATTCATATTATCTCAACTACTGACATAATCAAAGCGAATACAAAACCAAGCCATGATGGAAGTGTCAGTTATTTCACCCAATTTTTTTTCACACACACACACATGCCCTACTCCCCCATCCCATCCCCGATTTTAAGAATACGCAAAATAAAACTGATGAAAAACATAACAGCGCAAAACAACGACAACAACAACAAAACCAGCTGACCAACTAAAGAAACAAACATAAACAGGCTGCACTGAGAAAGAGACAATGCAAAACAGACTGGCTATTGTTGATGCTGGACAGTGTTCACTGTCTGATGACTTCTTTACCAGATTGCAACAGAATACCTGACATGTTATGAATAGGAACCAGCACTAAAAGTCCAAAGACTTTCTGGAACAATACGTCACAAGAAACATTTGATGACAGTAAAAAAGCAAACAAACTAATTGGTAGAGTCCAAGAGAGTGACCGAAAAGAAGAAATTATGAACACAAAATTAACAAAAAATGAATAGGCAAGAGTCAAAGAGAGCGACTGAACAAAGGAAATCACAAACACAAAATTAACAAAAAACAGACAGGCAGACTCAAAGAGAGTGACTGAAATGAGAAAATTACAAACACAAAGTTAACAAAAAAAACAAACAGGCAGAGTCAAAAAGACAGACTGAACTGGGGAAATTAGAAACACAAAATCAACACACACAAAACCCCAAACCCAAACCCACACACACACACACACACACATACCAACAGACAGAGTCAAACAGACTGACTGAAAACAGGAAATCACAAACACAAACAGGCAGAGTCAAAGAGAATGACAAAAAAAAAAAAAAAAAAAAAAAAAACACAAAATTTCAAAGAGGTGCAGATACGATTTAAGCTGAAAGGTCTCTGGCATCCTAACAGGAGACAGTGGGCGAGGTAGGGGTAGACAGAAACGATGAGAAAAGGAACAGATCCGTCTGAACTGGAGTCTCCCCTGTACAGTGTTTACAGTCTCTCTTCCAGGACATCAGATCACAAGCAAAATAGCTGTCACGTCCAAACTGGAGCAAGAGAATAAAGTGCAAAGTCTTCCCACTTAAGACAGGTGAATGAATGGATAGAATAGAATAGAAAAAAGAAAAAAGTGGACAATGGTGAAAAAAGAGAAAAAAAGTGTGACGGTGAAGGGAAAATCACAAGCACAGCATCTGCAAGTTGAAATACAATGTATACCCCTCCAGGAAAGGGGTTGGGAGTCAGATGAAAAGGTCATGGATGAGAGGAAACAGGAAAAAAAGAAAAGAGTTGGAAGCCATGAATTAAGTATACCCTCCCCCCTGCCCACCCCCCTCCCAACCCGTCAAAAATGCAAAATTAAGTACAAGCCATCTGCAACTTGAAAAGCAATGTTAAGAATGATCAAGAGTTGAAATGCAATCCTCATGATCTAACGATGTATTCACTCTTCAAGCGAAAAACATTCAAAATGTAACAAAAGCATGCAAGATGACATATACTTTGTCTCTTTTCCTGCATGTCTTGACAGCTCAGAGGTTTTCCACTGACAAGATTTTTGAATATGCAACCATTTTTGTTTGTTTTTTTCTCTCTTTAATCCCACTATCAGGCAGCATTGTGTCTTCAGGGGTGATGCCTGAACATGTCACCCATGTGCAGATTTTTTTTCATTTTTGTGTCAGCCCATCCAACCAGTACAATAGCGTTCTCTTCTCTCCAAAGTGTGATGAGATTTAACATGCACATGTTTAAAGTCTCATCAGAAAGACTTGGAAAACACTGGAGTCAAAATCGACATGAACTTAGAAGAGAACATTTCTTTTAACATAGCCGTCTAGAGTGGAAAATCAGGCCTTCCCTACAATTTGTCTGAAAAGGAACACAAAAGGGGAAGATGGTTTATGTACACAAAAGACAAACAAGCAAGAATGAGACCCATTCCTAAATGCATCACAAATGACCAAGATGATGCACAATTCCAAGTCATTTCAAGAGAAACAGTATCACATCAGCATCAAACAATATGAGGTAAAGTAGAACTCCATGAAAAAGATCTTATGCTTTGCTCCAATAACTCTTTTGTGCTCCTGTACCAAACAAAATAAAACTCTGTGCCTCTCATGCATCCTAAAAACAAAAACACAAATGAAAAGAAAAATGGGAATAAAATTACATGAAATGAATGACATACATATTCACAAGTGAACATATAGATATATACAAATACTTTTATTTATGAGACAGAGATTCAGTTAAAAAGATATGTATTGAAGAATACAACAGCGAAAAATGTA
>CM065716.1:91409047-91439972 GCA_033310375.1 Conus canariensis
AAAAAGTGATCCCGCAATATTCACATCCCCCCCCCCCCCCCTCTCTCTCCCCCCTTCAATCTTCTGTCTGAAATATATCATAAAAGCAAGTTTCTTATTTTATTTCATTTTTATTCATATATTTACTTCATTTTTATTTCACTATCATCATCATCATCGTCATAATCATTAACGCTATCATTATCATTATTATTATTATTATTTTGCATTGAACCCCAGGTGTGCCCTTTTGCAAAAGTTGTATTTCCATTCGCCCGTGGGTCACTTTCAAAATTCAAGTTGAAAAACATTGAGAAGATCGCCTTGTTTTACAATAAGTCTGCTGGTCCTTACTCAATCTTCTTTTCGCGACAATGGATAAAATGGCATCATAACTCAACAAATCTTGCATCATGATAATAATATGATGTTACTACGATTGGGTCGTTGATGACCGTGATGATAAACTGAGAAGCACACACACAAAGTATGATCAGACGACAGTGAACATGAAGATCACACTGTTTTTGTCATTTCTGTTCGTTACATCATTCATAAATGGCAATGAAGAAGGGTACGAGGTAGGTGGAAAAGATATGCTTTGGTCTCTTATGCAATCAAAGGTAAAGGTGACACTCACAACGTTAAAATATAGTACCACAGCTCCCACTGTCGATGTTTTGACAGCCATTTTGCGACCTCTGACCTAAACACTTTGTGTGACCTCAATAGTTCTTCAGTTCAAGGAGATGACACACGGACTAAGCAAGACCCAATCAGTCACAGCAGCAGAAAAATATTCGCATTCTTAATTTTATTACAATCGTGAGGGCAGTGGAAAAAGTGAAGAAGAAGAAAAAGAACGAATGAACGAACAAACGAACGAAAACCGTACAAACAGACTTTCACTATCAAGCTCAAGAAATCCTCTCTCTCAGCACGGAGGACATCGACACGCCAGAAAAATTTTTTGCCATCCTACGCCAGCATTGGGGACACCAGCGAGAATCCTCCGCCCTGGCTGGCACTTTCTTTAAGCAACAGCAAGGTGTTGCAGAAGATTTGGGGGAGTACGCCACAGCTCTACGGACCCTCTTTAACAAGACGAACACGGCCGAAAGAGACATCCTCACCGACAGAATGCTGAAGGAAGCGTTCTGCAACGGTCTACACCCACCTTCCCTCAGAAGAGACCTCAAACGCTTCCTGAGAGACAAACCAGACACGGTCTTCATGGACATCGTCCAGGAGGCACAACAATAGATGAGGGAAGACAACTTGCCAGATCCCGATGCGTGCGTGCGTGCGTGTGTGTGTGTGTGTGTGCGTGCGTGCGTGCGTGCATGTGTGTGTGTGTGTGCACGCACGCGCACGTGCGTGCATGTGTGTGTGTGCGCCCGCACGTGCATGCATGAGTGTGTTGTGTGAGTGAATGAGTGTGTGTGGGTGTTTGCGTGCGTGCATGCGCACGCGGGCGCGCGCGCGCGCGTGTGTGTGTGTGCATTTGTGTGTGTTATGCAAGCGTGTGTGTATGTGAATGTGTGTGTGTGTGTGTTATGCATGTGTGTGCGTGTTGTGCATGTGTGTGTGCGTGCATACGTGTGTGTGTGTGTGTGTGTGTGTGTGTGTGTGTGTGTGTGTGAGAATGGACTGCTCACATCAAAACATGATGCAAAACAGTATTTAGACAAATGATTATATCAATATGCAGGATTACGCTCCTTTAAAACTTTCTTTCCAGAATTCACTCCCGAATGCAGACAGGCTCTCTTCAAATTAATCACTGTTCGACACGATTTGACTCAGCCAGCGCTAAGTCAATGAAACCTTCAACCAGCATCTATGAACGTGCCCTTAAACCACTTGTTGCGAAATCCTGGAGCCTTAGTGAATCGGATTAAATTCAAGCTGGAGTTCTACTATAACAGGATATGTTTGCTATCAATAAAAGGATGTTCATGCTAACAGTTGCATCTGTAGGCCTATTAAATCGAAAACTGCTCAATACAAATTTAATTTGAATTCTAGAATATTTACAAAACACCAGGTTCCCGTTCCTAGACTTCACCTACTTTCAACAGGTCTTTGTCAATCTGGTCTTCTTCCGTGGAACTCACTTTCGCCTGAGATTAAATGCTATCGAAGCTCAGAATCTTACAGAAAATTGTTTACATATTTTGTATACTATCACTAGTTATGTAAGCTTAGATATTCAGTATCGTTCATATTACACATGCTTATTCATAAGTATGTTATTATCATATCATCACCAACACACAGTTTAGCTGCTTTCCCAAAGTGATTGTTGCTGTTTACAAGTTGGCCTACTACCGTTTCAAAATAATTTGCAACTGTAAAAGATAGCCGGATACTCCATGTCAGTGCATGCAAATATCAATACATTAAAGGATTTAAGCAGATCAACATTTTTCATCTGATCTAAGTTTTTACAGAAGAAAGATTTTAAATAAAATTCCTGTGTGTTTTTAGAAGGTGTAGTTTAAAGATTTGTGTGAATGAGTTTGTTTGTTTGTTTGTTTTGTTTTTAAATGACGTGTGAGTTGACTTCAACACGGTGATCGCCCTTTGCGGTCGGCTTGGCTATAAGCAACATTACCTTACATTACCGAAAGATTGATTATTAGTCATGCAATGTGTGTGATCCAGCGTAATGTAAATATAATCATATGTACATTTTCGGGGGTTCAGTAGGGGGGGGGGGGGGGGGGGGGGGGGGGGAATAAATAATGGCGGGCGTGTGTGTGTGTGTGTGTGTGTGTGTGCATGTCTGTGTACAAATACAGACATGTGTCCCCAAAACCTCCCCCCCCCCTCCTCTCTCTCTCTCTCTCCCCCTTAACGCTTTGTTGACAACACGTGTTATCGGCGTTCTTCTTCATTAAGAAATTATTCATAACGATGTCAACCAATCGTTGTCAGCAGTTATTCGTAGCACTATGATAAGTAAATTGTTCAAAGGATTCATTTCCTGGTTATGACACGCAGAAAGTTTTTCCCCTCTCTTTTTTCTCTCTTAACCCCCCCCCCCCCCCCCCCCCCCCCACCCCGATCGAGAGTGTAGCGACATGTGAATGAATTGTCTTGTTTTAGGGGTCATGAGCGCTTTTCTTTCTTCTTTTGTTGTTGTTGTCTTCGCTAGAACAGAACGTCCCTAACGTCAGAATAAATTGCGTGTACTGTATTATCGTCCGCAAAGGCTTATGTTCGGATTTGATATGGTTAGGCGGATCATTAATCTGAACTGTCTTTCGTGCATGTGAGTATTTGTGCGCCCCCCCCCCCCCCCTCCCCCCATGCACAGAGTGTGAGCGGAGCACAGACGGCCTACACCGTACACACCATGTTTTTTTGCGCGCTAACCCGCGGGACGCTTCAATGAGAGCGTGCAGTGATCGATCATAATAATGACTCAAAATGGGCGGAGCCGGTGATATAATAACCATTTGCACTAGAAACCATGACGTTATCCATTTTCCGTTGCAGAGCCTTCCGATTCTGCGACATGCAAAGGATAAACTCACGCGACTGATGATTGATAAAACCGTCTTGATGAAACTTTACCTCCCTGCTATGGCCGCCATCACATGACGGTCACATGTTTGGCCTGAGCTTCTGTCAGCAGTCACACGATAGTGTCACACACTTCCCAAGAGTAGGCTAAAAGTTGCGACTGTCAGAGCTGTTAATTTGTCCTTTGTTCTGGTGCTTTGATAAAGTGCCTTGAATGGTAAGTTAAGTTTAGTTCTATTTGTTGCTACATTGGAAGTGGTAAGCCTTGATCATAGTCATACATTTGTGTTGGTTACTTTGTGTTAGTTCAAGTTCAAGTTGTTTGTTTTCCATTTGCCGATCACAGGATTTCAGAACAGGGGCCTTTTTTCTTGAAGAGAATGAAAAATGATAATGGACCTATGTAATAATAGCAATTATTTGTTTTTGAGCACCAAAGGGAGACCGACATGGTAGAGTCCAAAGCAGACTCAAGACCTCATATACACCCATGTCGGAACAAGAACGTGAGAGGGCAAGTAAGATTTTACCAAGGAGGCCCAGCTTGTCAATAACTGGTATCACATCACTTCTTACGTCAACAGTGCTGACCAGGTTCAGATGGCCCACTTTCTAGCAGCATAGGCAAACAGCAAGATTGACAATAATTGCCGATCAGGATCTGAAACAAGTGAACTTTATCGGCATTTGACCTGTGCTGAAATATGCATGCCCAGTCTGGGATCCCCCTAATCAGTATCAGCATTGACTCCAAAAAGAAAGTCTAGAGATGTGCTGTAAGATGTGTATGCCAGTTTTATGGCATCAGACCACAAGACCTTAGGAGTTGCTGTTCAAGTTTAATCAACTCCTATTGGAGACCTGGTGCATGAACGTCCACCTTGTCACTATTTACAAGTATCATGGGCTCTTAAAGATTAACTCCTTCCCAACTAACTGCCACCAGGAGAGCCGATACCATTGAAATTCCTTTTGCTTGTGGTGTCCCATGTCTCCCACTGCAGTCGGTACATGAAATCCATCTTCTTTCCATGCACTAAGTGGAACTGTCTACTGGAGAAGGTTGCCACAGCACTCTTGCTTGATTCTTTCCAAGGGAGACTGTACACAACCAACTGTAAAACTCAGCTCTGCCCTCCTCTTCCCCCTTGCCCCCCACCTCTGTTTCTTCCCCTTCCCTTCCCTTCAGATGCCTTGGAACGCCTTCCCAGTTTTGGTGATCCTTATCCTGGTTCTGTGAGGTAGCTTGTAATGTAAAAGAAAAAAAGAAGAGAAAATATGGCATGTAGTATGGTTATGGGCTCTGCCCAGGAGAGGAACCTGTTTTGACAAGAATGTATACAGTGCAATGCAGTACAATGTATTAAAAAACAATGTATAAAATTATACAGTTATAGCATTGTGGAACCTTGATGGAAAAAGATACACCTGAAGGTGCGGGCTAGACCCAGAGGAGTACTGTCCTCAACTGCTGAATGAACCAGCTGGGAGCAATCCTGCACACCCCTAGAAGCCTGCGCTGTGTTCAGTTAGGGTGCAGGTACGCATAGGGCATTCCATAAAGACGTCAAGGGTCATAATTGCTCCCTGGCAGTTGCCATTGTGTAATGGCCACTGGATGTGCCAAGGCAGAACCTCTACAGGAGCGTTCCCATGGGTGTACCAGCCCATATTTCATGACTGCAGATCCCACAGGCGAAAAGCACCACCATCAAGTAACTGCCGTGTGATCCCGCAGCCTCACAAGTTGCTGTTCCACTGACAGGTGAAGACAGTACAACTCTAGACACAGCAAGCAATCTTCATGAGATCTTACACGCCCTCTCAAGGAAATCTTGGGTTACAGTCTTTCTTACTGTCAACAGGACTTTCCCTGCAGTCAGTGAGTCTTTCCTCACCGTCACTGGGCCTTTCCCCATAGTTGGCCAAAAGGCAGTCAGGAAAAAGATACATTACACCTGAAGGTGCAGGTGGGACTTCTAGTGATCCTTTGAAAAAAAAAAGTTCAAATGAGATGGAGTCATAACCATTTGGAGACCACTACAACAACACAAACAGGAAAACAATATCTTTAGAGGGGGTCTAGAGGAAGAGAGCCATTACCAGAAGTTTCTCTGCCTTCAGAAGCCTTCAATTCTTGTTTGAAATGCTAACTTCACAGAATCTCTGTAACAATAATATATTGAGGGAGGGTGAGTGAGTGATGGTCAAATCTGGCAAATGCTGGCCACTGAGGATTTCAAATTGTTGGATGATGTTGGCCTGCTTCAGAAAAACACTTAATAAGTTACTGATACAGCCAAAAATTAAAAGTTACTGAAAAAAACTATGTGGGTGGCAAATGTTCTGTTTCATCTTTCCTCTGCCACCAGACTAAGCAAAAGTAAGTGTGTGTGTGTGTGTGTGTGTGTGTGTGTGTGTGTGTGTGTGTGTGTGTGTGAGTGAGAGAGAGAGAGAGAGAGAGAGAGTCAGTGGTCAGGATTTAGTAATCTTTAATCTATGCCTCAGATAAAATTCTCCTGCTGAACCTGCTGTATGTTACAGCAGAACAAAATCAATAACCTTTGGAAGTTAAAACAAAGAGAAAAGTGAGAAGTTGAATGTTTTCCCACAAGATAAGGACATAATCCAAGCTGTTGCCAGGACAATAAAATACAAGATGGTTTATTCTGATTTCCTGTACACTGTTTGGGCTCCAGGAGTTCTATGTTTGCACAAGATTACATTTCCAGAAAGCGGAACAGATGATTAGTAATATTAAGATGTTAATTCAAAATCAACAATCTCAGACGTTATGTTTATTTTTCGCAAAGGAGTTATGAATGTTCTTTTGTATGAAGCGCGGCTTTCAGATTTTATTCAGCAATGGGATTGTGTTCTCTGTACAAGCACAGACACTTACAAATGTGTAGATGATAAACAGGTGCAGCTGTCTGCATACACTAACAAAGTTTTGATGAAATTAAGCATGCTATGTTAATTAATTCTACCTAATAAACTGCATGAATTGTATTGTTTATATTATAGTCGCATATTTGATCTGTATCATTATGGATTTATTAGAGTTTGTATTAAAAGTGTGCGCACATTGATTTTTATTCAGATCAGGTCAACAAGGAGCTAGCTCAAACGAACCAACCATGAAGCCCATCGTCTGTATTGTCTTTGCTGTCTCCCTTCTGCTGGGATTCACCAGTGGCAGGAGTGTTTTCCGGGGAGTGTTTCCGAGTCCTACCCCCCTATGCTGCAGAATGGAGTGGATCCTGGCCAGCCGCTGTTTTTGACACCGTACCTTCAGCAGGGGAAACCCCAAGTTGGTGAGTGCAGGATGGTGCACTACTATCATTCATCAAAACTTTTATGTATACGTCAGAGCTAAAAAAGATTGTGCGTTTTATTTATTCTAGTCATGTGCATGTTAAAACTGAGTACAGTATGTTAGTTCTTTGGGGTTTTTTTTTTTTTTTTTAGTTTTTTTTTTTCATTGAATAATGCAAGATGGGCAGTTTCTTTCTTTCTTCTCTTTTTGGTAAGTACATACAGAATTGCCTTTCAGAGATTTGTGTATGCATTTTATGCAGGTTGTTTCTTATGAATATTATTTTTTCATTATTATTTGATCCTTAATATTTGTTTTATTTGTTTAAATTGCACATTCACTATGAGAGTTGACTGTGGACTGGAAATTATATGGAATCAGGGTTTTGTAAACACGTCTCATACTGAATTCAGAATTAGTCCTGCTAAAAAGGAAAAAAGCAGTTACATTTGTTTTTTAAAAAAAAAAAGAAAAAAGAAAGAAAAAGGTTCACGAATGAGTTCTAACAGACTTTCATCCTTGTAACAGACACAAAGTAGTGACTTTGACATTCTGTCATGAGGGGCAGTGTCATGAGACTCAGGTCAGTAACACCTCTTGCCTGGTATGACTCACAGTCATACTCACAATGAGGTGTTTAATTACAGCCACAGACTGGTGCTGTTTACTTAGTGGTAACCACCATCTCACCATAATTGTAATATCCTGGATGCCTGTTGCAAATTGAGGGTTGTTGGTCTGGGATACAGTGGCACCTCAAAAAAGAAAAACAAGTGCCAGGAATTCTTAAAAGATGGGAGTGTGTGTGGTTGTTAGAGGCATAGAGTTACCAGAATACAGCTAGATTTTGCAAATTCAAATTGCGCGAGTGCTCAAAATAAAAAATTGACATTTTCACTACCCTTCTTAACGTGTTGTCATTCTGATGGTATCAGTCCTGTGTTGTGTAGGTCCCTAGCCTCACTCTTCTGGGATTGTTATCCCCATCTGCTGTAGTACCTGAGGTGTCCTTGATGTTAAACATGAATGTAATGGAAGAAACCAAGTGGGTGGGAGTTTTAACTTGAAGTCAGTCTAATGACGATGAAGAGAAAAAGGAAAGTTCTGTAATGAGAGGGAGAGGGAGCAAAAGAGCAGGTCTTAAACATAAAGTTCTATAGTTATAGGGAAGCTATAGGGAGGTATTACCGTGCTAATCCTATAGGCTAGTTGTTGCTACAGCCATTTCCACTGCCTATGACTGGCTTGTCACAAACTTGAATTTGAAAAAAAATTTTAATTTTCTTAAATGTCTACTGTCCATTATAAAACTAAACTACCATTTAGAAATACATATACTTCCATTCAGGTATGAGATTCTGGTTTTGTTATTGTAGACATGATTCTTTTTCATCCCTGTACACACAAAATCAAGACACAGTGCCTGTAGTCTTGCAAGTCTGAGCTGAGCATGTCTGCTATTTCCTGCCTTGCTGTGATGTTGGCAAGTGCTATGTATGACGTGTAGACATTGTACACTGCAGAGGATGAAATGATGATGTGTTCATTTATGAATCATCTGTGTGTGTGTGTGTGTGTGTGTGTGTGTGTGTTTTGAACTATCCATAGCTTAATATGCCACTATCATAACAGTGGTTATCTTTCTATTACCTTTTTTTTTCATCTGAGACTGTAACAAAAAATAAAGTACTCGAATTACAGTAGCAGACCTATTCGATTTCATTAGTGCATATGTTGTCAGAAGGGAACTGGGTCTGTTGCGCAGTGATAGTTATGAATAAATCTAGCAAACTTCACAGTACCATGCTGAAAATGTCATGAAATATATGAGAGAGAAGGAACCAATGATGAATGCGAACATAGGATTTTTTTCTTCTTCTCAGAACAGCTTCCATGTACAGTTTCTTTGAGTATAGGTCTTGCAATACCAAAAGAAATGCCAGATTGATTATTCTTAGCATCCTCTTACCTATGCCTTTTTTTTTGTCTCGGTTAAAAAGAGATTGATACTCCACTCTGCCTGTGGCAGATCACTTGGAAAGAACATGTTCGTGTGCAGAGCCTGTTATGGCGGTCATAGCCAGTGTTGCCCTCATCCTGTACAGACGCCAGAGCGGGACACTGTCAGCATATACTGAGTGAAAAATCTATTTGTTACAGAATAAGTATAGAAAGATTTTTGGCATGCAAGGGATGTAGCACAAATGACTGTCGGGCAAGGTATGGTAATGTTGCTTATAGCCCAGCCGACCTCAAAGGACCATATCAGGGCTGTCACCGTTTTGAAGTCAACCCACAAGTGTTGAAAAACAAAAAACAAACAAATGTACAGAAATTCATCACATCAGGTGGCATGACTGTAAAGACAGGAGTCTCTACTGTTACAGTTCTTTACAGTCATCAAGGACCGTCAGCTTGCCAGGAAGGGGCATTATCTTGCCGTGTCTCTGCTCCCAAGACCTGGGATGTGTGGAGGATGTCCCAGAGGCAGGCTGAAGGCCAAGAAGTCCTCAGTGGACAGTATAAAGGACTGGAGTAGTGGCAATACCTCTACCATGTTGCTCATGACAGGACAGTGAGTTGTGGAGATCCCACTTGTGCGAGCTGCTGTCATGTGACAATTATATTTTTAAAAAAAAGCAAAGGAGTCATAGGTGGTAAGATTTATTGCCTCATAAATGATGGTACATGTAGTAGAATCTGGTGGTTTCAGGTGAACTTGCTCATGAATATAATTTCTCTCATTGTGACCACCTACCAGAGACCACCAACCATAAAAGACTCATGTCAACTATCTTGAACAGTAACAGCTGGTGTGAGAGTGATGATGAGGTTAGAAGTGGTCACAGTGAAGTGACATAGTAGAAAAGCAGCAGCAGGCACCTTCGCCAGTTTGCCCCTTTGGGGGGCGAAAAGGAACAGACGTCTGAACCTGTGCTGCAGACCTGCCCTGCCTAGACAAATAAAAAGAAAAAAATGTTTTTTAAAGGAAAATCAGACATTTCAGTTTGTTCATTGAAAATGAACCGGACAGTTACTGTCCACTCCTAACTTGTGGTGTTTGGTTGTGGGGTCTGGACAAATGTGCGAAATGGAAAAGGGCCAACAGCTACTCACTCCACACCAGGCTTGAGCGGCAGACCATGCTTGGTGGCTGCAGTGATATCCATCTTCCAGGCTAAAGTGACATTTTGATGAAACAGAAGAAGCCTCGCCTGGATTGGCAGTGCAGCTACTTTATGCACTTACCTGCCTGCCTTTTCAATTGTTTTTTGCTCTTTGAGAGTTGGGTGTTTGAATTGAAATGTTTTGTTTTGTTTTACAGCTCTTGAGCTTAGTCGGGTGACATCTTTGCCGGGATGGTCGGGGAAGAGTCACTCTGGTTTCATCACAGTCAATGCCACTTACCAGAGTAACATGTTCTTCTGGTTCTTTCCTGCTCAGGTTAGTTCCCCTTCTAAACCAGTGACTGTGCTTTGGTGCTTTTCTTGGATGTGATTGCAGTGTTTGTCATAAAACTGTGCTCTTCCCACCCGTCTGTATGTGGCAAGTGTGGTCAAGAGTCAGTTTGTCAATTAGTTTTTTCATCTTTCATGTCATCTGTCGTCGTCTGTCTTTCTGTTTATTCCTCTGTCTCAAATTACCTGTGATGGTTTTTTTTTTTTCAATCATCAAAGGAGAAAATGAATGTATGGCTTTAACAACAGCAACAGTCAATGCACACAAGCACACACATCTCTTCCTGCTTCGTGTCTCTCTCTCTTCCTCTCACCATCTTTGCATGTCTGTCTGTTTTCGTCTGTAGCACACTGACTGTTTTTATCTGAAGAAACGAATTGAAAGCGTCTCATACAAAGAGAAAGCGAATGGATGTGCCAACTGGTGATGCCCATGAACCTGCATCAAAAAAGTGTCAGCCGTCACAGAAGTTCCTGGACAAATACAGTGGCAAATTTCCCTTAATTGTGAAATTGGACTCTGATGATTCAAAAGCAAAGTGCGTGATTTGTGACAGTGCATTTTCTGTAAAACATGGCGGTATAGATGACATAAACAGACACATTGAAGGTCCGCGTCACGAAAAGAATGCGGCAGCTTGGGAAAAGAAAACGAAAGAAATCAAAACTCTGAAACTGATAACGGGTTTTTTGCAGCAAATGTGACGTGGAAAGAAACAAATCATGAACTTGACGTACAAAAGAAACAATGAATGCTACTGATTTTGAGTCCATGCTACTGAAATTTGAAACCAGTGCTACTAAAATTCATTTTTAGGGGTAGGCATGTATGCATTATACTTGTGCATGTAGTTCCCCAAAGAACTCTGCACCCATACAGTTATGGTGTATTTGAAAAAGAAATGATCCAGCAGATTATCTTGAAATAGACCTGTTGTGAATGTGATGTTGTATATTCACAGATAATAGGGTTACCATTCTCTCTCTCTTTCCCTCTCTCTCTCTCTCTCTTTCTCAGTATATTCACAGTTAATGGGGTTACCTTTCTCTCTGTCTCTCTCTCTCTCTCTTTGAGGCTTAATTTTCACAACAAATCGAATGCTGACATTTTCAAAATTGTCATGCCTCAGCAGATCTTCCAGTCAGGCACAAATGCATATCATGTTTAGATGAGAAATCTCAACTTCAGTTTAGTAGAAAAAAAATAATTTGTGAAAAAAACTGTTGAGTGAAAAGAAATTTCGAACACACACTAGTTTTCAGGAAAATGTCCTTATATATACACAGTTTTAGCTGTTTTCTGTTTCCAGTGTTAAAGAAATCCACCTTCCATCATGAGCAGTAAAGTTGTGTGTGTTGTAGAAAAATGCTGAGACGGCTCCAGTGGTGATGTGGCTGCAAGGAGGGCCTGGTGGATCCTCTCTCTTTGGGCTTTTTGTGGAGAATGGGCCCTTCTCCATCAACAAGGACACTAAATGTAGGCTGAGCTGTGTTTAATTTGTGTCAGTATGTGGGTTATGGGTTCATTGTGTTTCCTGTCATTAGTTTCAGTGTGTTATGGATAAGTGTGTATTGTCTCTGTGTGCGTTTTTATATGCACACGTGCATTTACTAAGGATTTTGTATGCATTTGGATGTTTGATGTATTGTACAGAACAGTTTGAAATTCAGGTTGCTTTCTCCATTACCATCTTTTTTGTTTGTTGCCTTCTGTATGTATGTGTTTACTTGTGAAAATGGATTTTCTTTTTTTTTCTTCTGTGGAATCTTGCCAGTGACAACTCTTTTGTGGCCTTGTGCTAGGTGTGTGCTGTGCGCTGATACTCGGGTTATCTTCTGATCTGATAAATGAATGTATTTTATGTTGACAAAGTCATGTAGTTGTTTAATACTTACAAGTTTTAGAAAGGGTTTGTGTTGAGAATGGTTCACATGAATAGGGATTGTGTTCCTTTCTTAAATACTACTTTAATTTTGTGATTCTGTGACATTTCCAATAAAGACCCCCACCCCTTCCCTTGTAAAGTTTCCCTCCTTGTTTTTCACTGACATTTTTCTCTGTGTAGATATATTTCAGGATTACGTCTATGAAAAGGTTCCTGCATTTTAAAGACTTTTTTTAACTGACATTTTTCTCATTGTCTAGACCAAATTTACCTCCCATTAAAGGCTCTTACTGCAGACCTGATTATAAAAGATTTATAAAAGTTGCTGAGATGTGCAGCTGTAGTTTTTACAGAGGCTCTTTAAGAAATATGTTTGTGTTCACATAAATAAAAATCACCATCAATTAATTTTCTTGAATGTGACATAGTGTATGATTTTTTAGTTCTGATATTAATGAATTATTGTGTAATTCAACAATCATGTTTGTACCTGAATCATGTTTGTACCTGAAAAAAAAATCCATATCTCTGAGCTGTTGTGTCTAGAAGTATTCATGCAATACAGTTTAGGTTATTTTTTTTGTGTGTTTCGAACAGTGTGTCCACGGAACATCACATGGAATGAGAAATACTCCATGCTGTATGTGGACAATCCTGTAAGTTGGCTGTGTCTTTTAACCCTGTGGTCATTTACCTGTGCTGATTGGATTTTGACCTTAGCAGGATTGCTCAATAGACATGAGTAACCTGGAAATAGTCTGCTTTCAGTATTTTTCAGCTGGGTATTTCTCAGCAGTGTTAACAAATTGAGAATCAGTATTGGGTATTATTGGAAAGAAAAAAGAATGTTTAGCACATGGATGTGTTGGACACTTTCATCATTGAAGCCATTTTTCCTCCTGTCTTAAGATCAAAACCTGTGAAGAGATAAGTAAATGATTAATTAATGCACTGCCTCTTTCTGACTTTACAGGGTCTCTTGATTTCTGTCGAATCTGGGATAATTTATCAGTTATCCAGTACATACCTGACTGTTGCCAACACCAACGCTTGCAACTCATTGTGGTTTCCATTCACATGCATCAGCTTGTAACTCGTGCCTTCAAACATTCATCCTGTTGATGAAGAACATGAAGTGCTTGGATTTTTTTGTAGCAGAATTATGTGCAAACAAACCAGATACTTATGTGTACTCATGTTGACAGACATGTTATAGCTGATTTTAAGCTTTGTATCAGTGGAGTTATGTGGTTCCCTCAGTTGACAAGAATAGGGGGAAAAACTAGCTTGTCTAGGCTTTTTTCCTTTATTTCTTTGCTTTTCCTCTCCTTTCTTTCTTTTACCCCTGTACAATAAGGGATTTAATTTGAAAGTCAGTGATTCATTGACAGGAAAGGGAGGGAAAAAAAGTGTTGAGCTATACTCTTGTGTGCAGAAAAAAATGTTTGTGTCATGTTTACTTAAAACATTATTGAAGCTAGCTATGACCTGTCATCTACTATTGAATGAATATTTCTATTCTAGTATGAAAAGTCTTGAGATAAAAAAAAAAAAATCCACAGATATATCAGCCTTGGCTTGAAACTGAGTTTGGTTCAAGTCTGACCATGATGATTTTGGTTCAAGTCTGACCATGATGATTTTGGTTCAAGTCTGACCATGATGATTTTGGTTCAAGTCTGACCATGAGTATCACATGAATTTTAATGGAAAACAGTATTATACGGGGTTTGCTATCAGTCAACTGTTAGATGGAGTTGTGTACAGTCATGGTAAACTAGCATTGTAGTTTGAATGATTTTAATTGTCCTGAAAAGTAAGTACTTCTCCAAAGGTGGAGCGAGAGCTACCTTCATTGCGAAATCATCCACAAGTCACCATCCCCCCACACCCTATCCTGTAAATACTTACGCACACACGCATACACACAGGCATACACACGCACGCACGCATGCACGCATGCATGCTCTCTCTCAGTCAGTCTGTCTGTCTGTCTGTCTGTATGTCTCTGTCTCCCTCATACAAGATTAGCACAGACTCTCCTCTAGCCAGTGAAATGTACAAAATACCCAGGGGTATGCTAGAAACGGTGGATAGCCCAGATGACACCCCCCCTCCTCCATCCCCTTCCCACTGTTGAATTTTTGGGAATGGCGTGACTAAAGACAAAAATTGTTCAGAAAAAAATATAACAGAATAGATCTTCAGTTGTCACTGCCATCTGATATTCTTCAAATTTAATTCATATCCTATGTCTGAAGTGGATTGATATTGTTTGTGTGTGGACTCATGCATATTTGTGTATGTGTGCTTTTATGTATGGAATTATCAGTACTATGAGTTAATCTGACAACAAATTGGTTCAGTCAGTCAGTTAGTGTCTGGAATGGGTCCTACTAGTGTTGTAGCTATATGTGTCTGTTTCTATGTTCGTATTCAAGTCTGATTTCTATTTACTTGTTCAGAATAAATTAACAGATTCAGAGTGTGAATGTTCATATGTTTTGTCTAAGGTGACTTGTTTTCACTTGTTTGAAAAAAAAAAGGCTCAAAGTGTTAACTTTTGTATATTTCTACACAGATGACTTGTTTTTAATTGTTTTAAGAAAAATGTAATGGATTCAGAGTACAAGTGTTGAATGAATTTGAAGAGTTCATACAAGGTCAAGGCTTCCTGTTTTTCAGCATGGTAAAAGATGCCGTGAAAAGGATAAACTAAAAGAAAAAACTAAAGATGGGGGATGGCTGCCAAAAAGGGGAGAAATAAAAATGGACATACCTACATGTACAGGAATATGGCATTCTTGTCTACAAAACACATATGAATAAGAATGTCTGCTTGTGAAATCTGTTGAAATATGAGTGGCAGATCATGGTCATAAGAACAATCAAAGGGCTGTGAGTATGGACGACTCTGGAGAGGAGGGGACAGGGGGAAGGGGAGGAGGGAGGGAGAGAGAAAGGATGGCAGTGATTATTTTGCAGTGGTAAGACTTCTATTGGCTAAGTTAGCCATGGGGGAGAGAGATGGTGGAGATAGAGAGAGAGAGCGATTTTTGCGAACACATTATTACATATTTACTCCCACACTGTTTACAGTTCACTAGTATTTATTGGCGTACAGTTTATTGAGTGTCGAACATTTGAGGGAATACCTGATTTTGTGCAGGTGGGCACCGGGTTCAGCTTCAGCCAGGATGCTGGTTATTCAAGGAATGAGGAAGACGTAGCCAGGAATTTGTACAGGTACCGACCTGTATGTATGCATGAGTGTGTTTGTAAATGTGTGAATGCATTGTTGTGTGTTTGCATGCACATTTAATGTGTATGCATGCTTTCTTGCTAGAGTGCTATAAACCATTGTGTTGTGATGTTTACACTGCTTTTAAAAAAAAATTTAATTGTTAGGTTGAACAGGCTGACAGAGGCTTCCACAGAGTGGAAGTGAGAAAATGCTCCACTTGGCATTGAGAAAGTAGACTTAACATATAGGCGCAGCCATCTGTTTACAAATACATAGCAAATAGTAGTTTCAGTTGTCTGTCTGGTAGGCTTTCAAGGCTGGTCAGCTCATCATTCGGGGTATCTTTTCATCATTGTACTTTTATGTGTGTAGACAGAATCCACATTCACCATCTCTGTTAACACTCTTGGGAAACGGAAACTGCATTCATCTTTGCTTTGTAAGATCTTAAATTGATTTTCCCAAAGCTATGATTTTTTAAAATATAATTTCACAGCACTCAATTTTTTTTTAGTACAAGTTATATGTTTTGTGTTGCATAGTACAGGAATAAGCTTTGGTTTTTACTGTTCTTTCTGTAGTGATCTGTTGGTGGCTTTGCTCTCATAACACATGCTTCAGTTATTTGTTTTGTGATCCTATTATTGACAGTCCACAGGTAGCTTGCAGAATTATGTTGTCATGAGGCAACCCACCAGAAGAGACACCGAACTGCTGTTGAGTCTCTTTTGTGGTGTTCATTAGTGCCTGCTCTGATCTAACATTTACAAAGCTTCATCAGATCAGCAGGCTTAGAGCAAAGGTTATTGCTTGTTTGTGGAATCGCACTTAAAGAGGAAAGCCCTCTGGAGAGAAACCATCACCATATTTCTCTAACGACAGTCATCTTAGATGATCTGCAAACTCCAAAATCTTTGACACAAATTACTTAGAAAATGGGTGTGGAGGGGATTCAAAACTGCTGTCATCACAAAACCAGGGTAAGAAAGGCCATAGAATTTGAGATATTTGTCTGTTTTTGTATGATGATCAGTACATATAGACTGACTGACCAACCGACTGGCGTACTTGCTTTTGTATAATGATCAGTGAGGGCAAGGAAGATGATGATACTGTTTTAAAAGTTCCAGTTTGTTAATAAGGCATCATGAATGGCTAGACTTGATGCAGGCATGATGCATCTTTTGACGAACAAACACCTGACATGTTTGATCATGAAGTATTTCAGAAAGATTTTTTAACTGTAATCAGTAACCTTCACATGATGCAATTCATGAAATTGACTTGATCTGTTTTTCATTGCAGTTTCCTGGAGCAGTTTTTCCAGATTTTTAAAGCACTTCAACCAAACGATTTTTATGTGACTGGAGAGGTATGGCCCTGCAATGGTTGGGAAGTTTAGAGAGTGATTATTGATTAAGCAGTTTTATTTTCAATAAGGAGAGTGAGGGGAAGGGGAAGGGGAAGTTGTTGAGGCCAGGTAGTGGGAAAGAGTACAGAGATTAGGCATTTCTATGAGTTTCCCCAAGACTGTGATCATCTGTAACCTGATTTAGTTATTGTTTTGATCTCAGTTAGTTGTGTTTGTATTGCAGAAGAGTGAGGCAATTTTTCGTTTTAGTATTGCAGCAGCATTTCTTGTTTTTACTTTACCACGCTGTGTCAAGATTGATTCCTGTTTGGGGACAGCTTTGCATTATAAGAACTGAACATTACTGTGACTATGTTATTATTATAGAAATAGCAGATGATCGGACGTATTCTAAACTCTTTACTGCCAGCCAAGTAACAGCACCATTCTCATGTTTGAAATCACATATTTTGCCTGCATTTATTCATATTCTGTACTGAGATGAAATGGCTGCTGTAAACACCAGGAGATTGAATTAATTTTTGTGCAGTGTGGAGTTCATTGGGAATTGAAAATTAAAAGGATTCTACTTCCAGTGTTATAGTTTCAATCTGGTAGATTCTTGCATTTTTACAACATTGAACCGTCATCACATTAACTCTTTCATCCCAACAACCCGGTTTTCCAGTTTGCAGAAATCCTACCCTTCCTTCCTGCAGCCCGGAAAACCCGGCAGCACAAAATCCGTCCTTTCCTGCCTGCAGCCTGTAAAATCGGTTCTCGCGGTAAACACTTTGAACTTCGCATGAGTCGCGTCATCGGTACACGTCATGACCGGGTCGCTCACGTGGCAGTGTTTATGAATGGAATGGATGCCAGATTGCGCCTACAGAGTGGGAAAGTTGTTGTCGCTCTATTCTGGCCGGTTTGCTACTGCACAGGTGGCAGTTCTCACTTTACACTTCTTTTTCTTTTCTCTAAATCCAGGAATGAAGGGAATGTCGTATTATAAGAATCTAGGAACAAGAGGAAGTAATGGTTCATATAAAAGTAGGAATGAAAGAGTTAATATGAGTCTTGGTATGACAACGTTAAAACATAGCTCTACATGTGTGCTGTGTTACAAACTTATTTGATGATATCTGGTTTAGTATATTTTAGTGCATTGTACATTGACTTGCCATTTTTTTTTATATTCATTTCAGTTTTGTGGACATTGTACATTGCACAGTGCTGTTGTGTTTCAGTCCTATGCTGGGAAGTATGTGCCGGCCATTTCCTATAAAATCCACACGGAGAACCAGGGTCAGCCCAAGATCAGGATTAACTTCAAAGGCATGGCTATTGGGGATGGACTCTGTGATCCTGTTACAGTAAGTGGCTGCTGTCAGTCTGGTCCTGTTTGAAATGCTGTCATAGGCATTGGTTTATTGTCAGGATGGGCATGATGTACAAAATGTTGTAGACCAGACACAAGTCGCCATTGCAAAAAGATGAACATCACACAGTTATGCTCCGTGAAGAAGAAAGGTCTGTTCTAGAGGATGAACTGCACCTGATCATTGTTTTGTTCCAGCGTCTACTCTGTGGCAGAAATTTGCAACATATTCTTCTGACCGTCTTAGAATTTCTTTTTTGCAGCATTGCCATAAATACATACAACTTGATCATTTCTCCCTCAGCTTTCTTTCAGTCGTTACCTGTGTTTGGCTCTGTAAAGTATACAAGTTACATGTCTTGAAAAAAAGTGGCTGTAATCGTGACTCCTTATCTGTCTGTGATGATATGTGCTTGTGTGATCTAATCACTGGCCTCCCACCTTCCCCCTCCCTGTCTCCATTTTCCTTTCCCACCGTCCAGTCCCACATATCATTGACACCCCCCACCCCTACCTCAGCATCCCATGTCCTCCTCAGTTACCGCTCCCTCAGAGCTGGTCATTTGGGTAGCTCCCCCCCTCAGAACCATCAAAATAATGATGGCAGATGCTTCAAGAAAGAAGATGTGCATATGCGTTTGTTTATGACTTGTATCTACAAAACAAGTGGCTGTTTATCCTGAGCACATCGCTTTTGCATAAATTTATCTCTGTATGTGTTCTTTGTTGTTGTTGTTGTTGTCGTACCCAGGCTAAAAGACTCCAGGGATCATCTGAACAGCCAGAGTACTTGAACACTATGGTACAAATGCATCAGCTAGGGATGAGAACATTACGCGTGTGACCGTTTTTGATTACCCTACCATGTGGGCAACCATACTCCGACTTCGAGGGATTTTGGAGACTGATAATATTATGCTAGGAGCTTGTCATGACTGAAGACAATCTCCACATAACTGTGCAGAGCATAACAACATTTTGTCGTAGCCTTGGTGTTCTAGCCTATTTCAGTTGGTCTGACACAGCCTTAAGCCAAGGCGGATGCTCTTTGCATTTATCAGCTATGTGGTCATCTGTGTCAGTTTATGTATCAAGAATTCTTTTCATTGTTAATACCAGACTTGCCAGTTCTGACTACAATCATCATTTATCTGTTCATTTTGTCACTGGTGGTGCTGAAGTTTGCCAGTTTTGTTTATTGACATTGTTGGTATGTTCAGTTTGCCACAGATCTTGTCAAAGCTCACCATACCAGTTCTGTTTGCTGTCATCATTGGTGTGTTCATTGTGCTGCAGATGATGCCAAAGTATGGGGATTTCATGTACAACCTGGGTTTGCTGGATGAATCTCAGAGTGCATACTTCCAGAACCTAGCAATGAAAGCCACTCAGCTGATAAAGCAAGAGAAGTACCTGGATGCTTTCATGGTAAACTTTCTGTGTCTTTGTTTCTCTCAACTCGTCCAGGCTTGCACACACACCACATTCTAGGAAACACTTACCAATACACACACACACACACACACACACACACACACTTGCACACACTTGCACACACACACACACACACACACACACTTGCACACACACACACACACACACACGCACACACACACACACACACACACACACACACACACACCATTTTCTGTCTCTGCCTGGCTTTCTCACTGAAAAAGGTCATGTTTGTCAGCTTGCTGTTTGTTAACATCAGCACTTTCCTCTCTCTCTCTCTCTCTCTCTCTCTCTCTCCACAGCGTAGAAGAAGTCCGCCCCAGAAAATCAACGTGAGGAGCAGGCCTAGGGCTACACCGTCTGTCCTCGTTCGTGGTGTCAACATGGCGATCCGCATGGCCATCTTCTTCATCTCTCGTTGTGACATGAAAGCCATGAAGATGTGGACGAAAGTGCCACAACTCGCTCTAAAAGCAAGCGGTGCCGCTGGCATGGTGCTTAATGGGGGCACTGGCAAGGGTAGAGGACTGCACAGTGCAAATATCCGTCAAACTCAAGTTGAATCTGCAGAGCGATGCGATGTCTGACTGCTCGAGTGAAACGCAGTTCACAACCCCTGTGCAATGTGCTGAAAACACGTGCAGTGAAGTAAAGGACGCGGAATGTACAGATGTAAATAAACCGTTCTCCTTTTTATTATGGAATGTGAATGGCTTATTTTCTAAACTTACTGACCATGATTTTCTGTCCTTCATTTATGAATTTGATTTTGTGTGTTTCATCGAAACATTTATGGAAGAGTGTCGTGCTGATTCCTTTGTTGGCTATGATGTATTTTGTAAACCCGCCATTAAACTTTCAAAACAAGGGAGAAGGTCGGGAGGGGTAATTTGCTTGATAAGAAAGGAGTTCTCCTCCTTTGTTAAGACTATTGATGTTGATCATGATAATTTCTGTGTCTTTTTGATTGATAAAAAACTATTTGGCCTAGATAAAGATGTTCTATATTTTTGCTCTTACCTACCACCTGAAGGTTCTCCGTTTTATACCCATTTTGATATTGATAGTGGTATTAATTTGCTCGAAGAATGTCTCTTTCATTTGTTACTTTCCAGAGATGTTTATGTTATTTTGAATGGTGATTTAAATAGTAGAACCTCTAATATTTCACAGGATATTTCTGGAAATAATGATTCTGATAAACAGTATGACAGCCATCCTCTTAGTATTAACCGGCACTCTCAAGACTGCATTTTAAACAACTATGGAAAGATGTTACTGAATGTATGCACTGCTTTTGATCTGTGTATTCTTAACGGAGTGTGTAAAGGCGACCTTGAAGGTTGCTACACATACATTTCTGACTCTGGATGCAGCGTTGACGATTATTTCATATTTTCTAATGATTTATTTGCTCGTTTGTTTGATTCATGCAGGTTAAGTGTCTTAGAACGCATTGACTCTGATCATTTACCTGTGTCACTTCATGTTGTTTTTCCTAAAGAAAGTATTGTGCATGCCTGCAACCTTGAACAGAAATATGTCATAGAAAAAATTGTATGGAATGATGAAAATGCTAGTTTGTTTCAAGATATATTATGTAGTGTAGAAACTCAAGCAAAGCTAGATAGTGCAATGCATTTATTAGATGTGGATGTAAATCGAGCGCTGAACATGTTTAATGCATGCATAAAAGAAAGTGCTGTTTGTATGAAAAGATGTATATCTTTGGATAGCAGTAAAACATCGACTGATTGGTATGATAAAGAATGTGATACTAGTAAAAGAAATGCAAGGAGATTATTACGAATTAGTCGTCGCACTTTAAAAACAGAAGATAGGGACGCTTATACAATTGCTAGACGGGAGTATAAGCACTTGTTACAGAGGAAAGAGAAAGTGTTCAATAAGTCTTTATTAGATAAACTCGTTTCATCTATAAAGTGCCAAAAGGAATTTTGGAGTAATATCCGCAGAGTTTCGGTCAAAAGAAGACAGCCTAGAAACAGTATTACTCTTGATGCATGGTTTCAGCATTTCCAAACCTTATTAGATTCAAATGTTGATAACACACCATTCGAAGAAGTGTTTGATGTAGGCAGTGGTGAGTATATGAACCGACCAATCACACAAGAGGAAGTACTATTAGCACTAGGAAAACTGAAAAATCGTAAGGCAGCTGGCCCTGACGGCATTATTGGTGAATTATTCAAACATTCTTCTAACCAGGTGGTAAACTTCTTTCTAAAATTGTTTAATATATTATTTGATAGTGGTACGTTTCCGGATAACTGGACTGAATCAATTATTCTGCCATTTTATAAGAAGGGCGATGTTAACAATCCCAGCAATTATAGAGGGATTTCCCTATGTGATATCAGTAGTAAATTGTTTGGAATGATTATTAATCATAGACTGCAGGAATGGATAGAAGAAAATAACATCACAGGTGATCATCAAGCAGGCTTTAAAAAAGGTTATTCGACTATTGATCATATGTTTACATTGCTTGCACTTGTACAAAAGCAGTTTTCTTATAACAGAAAATTATATGTAGCTTTCATAGACTTCGAAAAAGCTTTTGATTCGATAAATAGAAATCTTCTGTGGCCAGTCTTGCATAAAAATGGTATTAGAGGTAAACTGTATAAGTGTATTAGAAGTATGTATGATAGAGTAAAAACCAGGGTCCGCTGTGGATCGAAACTTACAGATTATATCAACTGTTCAAAAGGAGTAAAACAGGGCGATGCATGCAGTCCCATTTTGTTTTCTTTGTTTATTAACGAGTTAGCAATTGAAGTAATTAATAATGGTAAACATGGTGCTTCACTTTCGCTTGATGCTTTTGAATTGTTTATCCTTTTGTTGGCTGATGATGTTATTTTGATGTCAGAAACTGTTATAGGTTTACAAACGCAACTTAATAGTTTACACCGTGCTGCTAGATATCTGCAGTTAACAGTGAATATGGATAAAAGCAATATTATAGTATTCCGTAAAGGTGGATATTTAAGTGCTCGAGAAAGATGGTTGTATGACGGTAATCCTATGCCAGTTGTCAACGCCTATAGATATTTGGGTATTTTATTCTCAACTCGTTTGAGTTTTGTTGGTGCATGCAAAGACCTGTCAAGTAAGGCTAAAAATGTTTTGATTTGTATCATGAAAAAGTTACATGTTCTTAACAATTCATCTTTTACATTATTTATCAAACTTTTTGATACCCAGGTTCAGCCAATCGTACAATATGGCTCTGAGTTATGGGGATTAGATAAAGCGGCTACTTTCTGTGAATCGGTCCATGTTTTCGCATTGAAGAAGTTTCTAGGAGTTGATAGACGTACTCCAAATGATCTTATTTATGGCGAAACTGATCGATTTCCTATTTACATTGTCTCTGCCGTTAAATGTATCCGATACTGGCTGAAGTTACTTTACATGGATGATACCAGAATACCTCGTAAAGCGTATAATTTGTTGTATGATTTAGATACTAAAGGTAAAAGTAACTGGGTGACAAAAGTGCGACTCTGTTTGTTTGAATATGGATTTGGATTCGTCTGGTTGAACCAAGGAGTCGAGAATATAAAAGGCTTTTTACAACTTTTTCGCCAGCGACTGGTGGACTGCAGATGGCAGAAATGGTCTGACCATATTCATAATAGTGATAGGTTTGATTTTTATAGGAATTTTTCATATGCTCATAACTTGAAAACTTATTTGAACATAGATATAGATAGACATTTAAAGCATGTAACAGCAAAATTTAGAATAGGCATATCAGAATTAGCTTGTCATTATCTTAGATATCGAACGCATAATGTTTGGGATTTGATGTGTCCTTTATGTAGAGAGTCACAGGAAACAGAAATACATTTTGTTCTATGCTGTCCAGCTCTCAGAAACATCAGAGAAAAGTACATCAAGCCTAAATATTATAGACAGCCATCTTTGTTTAAATTAAACCTACTTCTGTCTTCCACTTCTGCTTTAGTTGCTAAACATTTTTCATTGTTTCTATACAAAGCCTTTAATTTGAGAGAAAGTGTTTCTTCTTGAACATGTGACAACGATTTGCTTTTTGTTTCATTATGTATTATAATTGTTTATAGTTATTGTGCTGTGTATGTTCACACACCCCTTCGTTAGGGGCCATGGCCTATTACGAATAAATTATCTGAATCTGAATCTGAATCTCTCTCTCTCTCTTCTTTAACACTTTTGCTTTTGGGCATACACTTTTATTTTTAAAATGTTGTCTTTGTAGTTTATTTCTCTTACATTTCAGTAAAGACACAGATCAAAGTGATTGCATTTAGCACAGATCTGTCAGTTTTTTTTTTAATGCTAAAATTGTTACATTGGATCTACAAGTATGTTGAAAATGTGTTTTCTTTAGGTGCTTTTCAGCAATCAAGAAAAACATTTCATTGTTTCATTACATTTTACATTTTGTCCTTGGTATCAACAGAAAAGGTTCAGATAATCATCTTGAAAATTAATGATTACAATCATCTTATTGCTGATGGGTTGTCTGTGCTGGGCTCAGGAGTGTCCAAATATCACTACTTTTGCCATGCCAACTGAAACTGGAAACACATTATGTCTGAAGCATGTCTGACTTGGTAAGTTGATGAAGGGCTTCAGAATGGAGTTGTAAAGTCTGCAAGCATAGTTCCTCACCTTTGAAATAGCATAGTATTGATAGTAACAAAGATAGTATTGCATTTTGAATGCAAGTTATGTTTTGTTTTGGTTAATCACAAAGACTTTAGATATTTTGTCCTTCAGACCTTCCGCGTTCTGTCTTTTCCTTTTTTTTTCTCAGTAGTTTTATTTTTGTTACCTTTTGTTAAGTCGATATATGGGAGTGAAATTTTTTTTTTTTTTTTAACCTTCTCTTTAGTTTGTATGTTTTGGTGAAACATAAGATCAACATCCTATTTGCTAAGAGTCTGAAAGACCAATTGTTTTTAGACGAAGGACTGTTTAGAGTCAGGTAATTTTGAATATACAATTCAATGTGTCCTTGTGTCAAGTGGAAAAGCTGTGGACAGGTCAGTTGGTAATGTTAGGTTGGTGGATCATTTTGTTGCAGATTTTTGATGAACTGCTGAATGGAGATCAAACACCGAAAATACCTTACTTCAAACAGAAGTCTGGACTCTCTGATTACTACAATTTCTTACGTACTCAGGTAAACTTGTTTTTTATATATGGAAAACACTCAAAGAAATATTTGTTTGTATGCCGTGTTGAATCAATCAAATATTGTCATACAGTTAACACCTGTTTGTATTCATCTGGCTTTAGGTATCATTGCATTTGGTCAACAAAATGTACAGATGGTCATTGTTCTTCGACCCATATATCAAATGTATTCTAGCCGCCTGAAAGTAATTGAACAATAGGAACAAACAAACAAGCATGTGCTTAAAACTTGGGAAAATATCATTTTCAGCAACATGACCAATTAGACAGTCCCCTGTCCTTGTCATCCTAGCAAAATCTATTAACTTGCAAGTTTTACAAAATTTTAGTGTTCCCCTTTGAATGACATTTAGCCTTAAAATATGTACTTTATGGAATATTGTAAAGAAGTATACTTGTAAGGAATTTCAAAAAAGCATACTTAAAATGATATTATAGAAGATACCAGAAAAAAACAAATTCTGATTTTCTAAATTAATGTAGAGGTCATTCTGATTTGAATAAACTTTCTGGTAGCATCCTAGTTCATCAAGATACATGGTCTTGATGATCCTTAACTTTGTTCTTAGTTGAAATTTTAGTTGTGGTCTAAATTGTTGAGGTAAGCGTTGATTGGAAATCCTAGAGTTATGGATGAGAAAGGATCACTCAACTGGTCACGGGAAGTGTTTGGGGTTATGCAAAGGGAAGTAACCATACAAAAGCTCTTTAATGGAACTCACTTTGTGGTTGGTTGACCTGTTTGCAGTCTTGACCTATAGGTTAGTATTTTATTTGCTGCAGCTGTGGTATTCAAGTTCACCATACTTTGGAAATAAATTAGTTGAATTATGGACAAAGAAATTTTACAGCCTATTTGAGACCATTCTAAAGTCAGTAGGCCTAGGAATCTTTCTCAGTCAAGCTCTAGCAAGCAGTATTTTTCTGGGTATAAGGCTGCTTTCTCTGCCTTCAGGAAAGATCAGTCAGTGAAGATATCAATCTGTAGATTGTTGCAAGCCAATGATCCTTGCAAAGATTACAATGGTGCATCAAGCTCAAGAAAGAAACAAGGATTGTCATAAGTCTGCAATCTTGTTTTATGTGTGAACAGTGTGTTCAGTTAATAACACTCCTAAACTTTCAGGAAGGCAGCATGTTGAAAATGTGAGATGTTTGGTTGTTCAGCATTGGTCATAAGCGGTTATAGTGAGCCGTTGTTGTGTGTGTGTTTTTTTTTAATTCTTGGAAAGCAGATTGTGAAAATGTTGATTTATGACTTGATGGTTATTTTAAGCTTCATGTGGATCAAGAAAACCGTTAGGAATGCAGTGTTTGCTAGATCCATGGCTAATGTCCTTGGACTATACTTATATTTTCTCCAGGAAGAGGAGCTGATGTTTTGATGGAAAGCTTCCTCCTGCTTGCAGATTATCTTCTGTCATGGGAGAAAAATGTGGTTCTTGCCCAGATTGTTATTATCTTAAGAAGATAATTCAGTGAGTGAATCTTATTTTGTATGTGTTGATAAATGCATTGTGTCTTTGTTCTTGGCCAGGAACCAGAAGAGTACAACTATTACGGCAATTACCTGGCAGATCCGGCAGTGCGCCGTGCTATCCATGTGGGCAATCTGACATACAACAGCGGCTCTCTTGTGGAAAAACATCTCCTCAGCGATATCATGGCCTCTGTCAAGCCATGGATAGCTGTAATCCTGGACAACTATAAGGTACACTGTTGGTGATTTTCTTCTTTTTCTTCCCATGTTAAAGAACAGTTCTGTTGTTTATCTCTGAACTTTCTGTGGAAACTTTGCAAAATCCAGACTGCAGTCCCATAAGGTTTGGGCAGAAAATGGCTGAAAATGGGTTTGTTTATTCAAATGACTACAGAATGTTGTTTTTTTTTTTGTGGACAGTGTTAAGGGTACTGGCACTATGGCAGGGCAGACTTTGCTCTTATATGATTATGTCTCTGTGTTAAAAAAGATGCTGTGTACTGTGGGTGGATTTTTTTTAGTACTGAGGTAATGATACAAAAATTACAGGTGTGTTCAATAATGAAACAAAAATATGTGACTGTGTGTGAGTTATCAACTGCTCCTAAAGTCTGACCTGCACTTTGGACTAATGCACAACACCTGCTAACCCATGAGACTCTCGTCTTAAATCCTCTCATTTTAGTTGTTAAATTCATTTACCAACAGCTTTAAATCCTGCACACTGGGGTCTTGTAGCTTAGCAGATGTGGTGTAGTGTATATGGTCTGGTCAACACACAGTGACACCTCACTGGTGAAACTGAAACTATCAACGGCATGCAGTGAGTTATAAAGATGATCATAAAAGAAGGTCACAGACACAAAATATGCTTCACAGTGACCTGTATACGCTGCTTATTTTAAGCAAAAATGTTCAGGTGCAAAGCACATGTGTGAGAAATTGTCACATGACTATGACAAATTGTACTCTGGATCAGCGTCAGTGGAAAAAGGTGTTGAAAATTAATCTGCAAGCTGTGCATCAAGTCTGCTGTCACACAGTTATGAGCAGATGCAGGACAAGACCACAGTAGTCACATCCACCTCATCATTAGTGGGTCTCAACATCAGTAAAGAGAAAATAAAGGCAACAGGAGTCAACACAACTGGGCGAACCACTCGCACTCGAATGGACTGCACTGGAAGAAGTGGAGTCTTTCACCTACCTGAGCAGCTTGATCAACAAGCAGGGCAGTGCGTATGCTGATGCCATTTAAGCATTGCCAAGGCCAGAACAGCGTTCCAACAGCTCAAGAATACTGAGAATCTTGAGCTCAAGAGTGCTAAGAACAAGTATACAAATCTGACAGTTCAGCTCTGATGTGAAATAGGTGCTGTCTTATGGAGCCCAGAGTCTGTAGACAACCAAAACCACTATCAATGAATAACAGGTTTTCATCAGCACTTGCTTGAAAAAAATCATCTCCACTGGCATAATGGCATTGGCAACAAAGAACAATGGAATTAAGAGCAACATTTGTCTGAAGATGATTTAAATTGGAAGGGGATGTTGATGGATCAGGTATCTGTTACAAATACCAGTGTCCAGTATCATCACAGGCTCTCACCTAGAACCCCCAAGGCAAGAAGAGAAGAAACTGGCCAAAAAACACCTGATGACGGGACCTCCAGTCTGGTATCAGATGGATTGGCTACACCTGAAAACAGCCGAAAGTGAAGGCACAGGACCCAGGACTCAGGCAAACTCTAGTCAGCTGCATGTATGCCAGGAGGGTGATTTGCGTAAAGCCCTAAAGGCGTTTTAGGCTCAACAGAATCATCAAAAAAGGTGGTTCATCATCCAAAACAGGAATTACTGACTACTCTTATGTTTGTATTAGTATCGCTGGATGAAAGTTTCCCAAAGTCTGCTATTAAGACATTGTCATCCACATGCATCACTGGTTGTCAGATTCAAGTCTGAAACACTCTGCCTCTGATTTATTGGACAAATCATGGAACAAGTCATTGCCAATTCATTGTTCCCCAGACATTATCGTAAGAAAAAGATTATAGAAAAAATTAAAAGAAAATCAATGAAAAATAACAAAAACACATGCAGTGCAAAAAGTCTGCACTCGGGGTAGGAAGTTGATCTTACAGGAAGTGCACTGAAGCTTGCTTTGTAAATAGGAGAGCTCTCACTTTTCCTACCAACATGTCCAAACATAGTAATGCATGTGGCATGGTATCATTCAGCTCAGGATTATGCATTTTGTGCAGTGCAGTGTAGTACAGAATGATTCGAGAGCGGAGCTGTTCTATTTTTGTTAAGTGTAATAAACCTGATAATAATTGTAATGACAGAAGTACTGTTAGCTTAGGCCAGTAATAATAGAAGTAATTTTGAGTCATACTTACAGTGAAGCATGGCATCCTGTGGAATGTTTTTACATATTTTACTGTACTGGTACATCAGTAAGTACCTTTCTACACATTTACTGTTATTTCATTAAAATTCATTTTACAGATGTTAAAACACATCATAATCTTTGAAATGAAATGACTGTGAATTGATTTTTTTCTTCAACCTATCAGATTATTACATACAGCACAAAGGTTCTTTGATATGTACTGTAAAGTTCGGTCTATTGAGTGCACCTGTATATAAGCCGCACCCACTAAATAAAACAAAAATCTGAACTTTTTTTTTCACAAGTAAGCCGCACTGGTTTATAAGCAGCAGATGTATACAGCAAAAATAAAATTTATTCGGTGTCATCTTCGTCCTGTCCACTGAATCCGCTGAAGTCTTCTTCTTCGGTGTTGGAGTTGAACAGAAATAGTAGCACTTCCTCCGCCATCTTGGTACTGACTTCAGACTCGTTTTCACTGTCGCTTTCCTCTTGAGGCAAGGTGAAGGTCGCTGCTGCTCCGTCGCTTGCACTGTCGTCTGCTGCAGCACACAGTCCAGCCTTGCGAAAACCATTGATAATGGTCTGAATGCTTCAATGCATGCGGCTTGATTTAAAAATGTGAGCAGTTAACACTGTAACAGTGTGAACAGTTAACACTTTAACATGGAGCTCATAAAAAAATTAATGAACAATAAACACGATATGGTGAGTTACAGAGAAGCTAAGAATAGACGAGGATGTGATGCTCCTGGAATCGGAAGAATCTGCAAATAAGCCGCATCGTTGTTTAAGCCGCATGGTTTAAAGCTGGGGAAAAAAGTCGCGGCTTATAGACCGAACTTTACAGTAAATTGATACATCCCCCTTTGACAATGTCACAGCTGAGATATATGAATTAAAACTGTTTTCGTCTAATTAATCACATACCAGTTTATTGTATGCAAAGTTTTTGCTGGATGCAGTGGATAAGAATGTACATAATGGTGTATGAGATGACCTATAGATAGCTAAACACCCAAGCTCATGCGTTGTGACATATGTTCATATAAGAAGCAATGTTTGACCTGCAAGGTGCACCTGTTGTTCTGAACTGCGATCCCAGCACCTCAGTAGTTGTTAACCCTTGTCTATGGGTGAACTGTTGAAGAAAGAAAAAGTATTTTACTACTAAAAGTAGTTTTATGATATGCTTACCTTCCAAACAAATGCCTTATCCCCACTTAGCAAAGAGCATTGCCACACACCAGGATTCTCATGAAAACAAACAGAAAAGATGAAGAGCAGGAGCTAAATGAGAGGGTATTGCAGTGCAGGAGAAAAGCTGGTGTTGTTTCAGGTGATGATCTACAATGGCCAGCTGGACATCATCATTGCCGTGCCCCTGACAGAGGCCTGGCTGCAGACCGTGCAGTGGAAAGGGTTACCTGCCTACAAGACCGCTGATCGCCTGATATGGAAAGTCAGTCCCACTGACACTGAGGTGGCTGGCTGGGTTCGGCAAGTGGGCAACTTTTACCAGGTCAGTAACTTGTCTCCATTGAGGTTGTCTGTCTGTCTTAGTGGTGTCTGTCATTGTGTCAGTCTTTATTTCCATTGATATCTGTCTGTCTTTTTTAGTGGTATCTGTCATTGTGTCAGTCTTTATTTCCATTGATATCTGTCTTTTTTAGTGGTATCTGTCATTGTGTCAGTCTTTATTTCCATTGATATCTGTCTGTCTTTTTAGTGGTATCTGTCATTGTGTCAGTCTTTATTTCCATTGATATCTGTCTGTCTTTTTTAGTGGTATCTGTCATTGTGTCAGTCTTTATTTCCATTGATATCTGTCTGTCTTTTTTAGTGGTATCTGTCATTGTGTCAGTCTTTATTTCCATTGATATCTGTCTGTCTTTCTTAGTGGTATCTGTCATTGTGTCAGTCTTTATTTCCATTGATGTTGTCTGTCTGTCTGTCTTTCTTAGTGGTATCTGTCATTGTGTCAGTCTTTATTTCCATTGATGTTGTCTGTCTGTCTTTTTTAGTGGTATCTGTCATTGTGTCAGTCTTTATTTCCATTGATGTTGTCTGTCTGTCTTTCTTAGTGGTATCTGTCATTGTGTCAGTCTTATTTCCATTGATGTCTGTCTGTCTTTTTTAGTGGTATCTGTCATTGTGTCAGTCTTTATTTCCATTGATATCTGTCTGTCTTTTTTAGTGGTATCTGTCATTGTGTCAGTCTTTATTTCCATTGAT
>CM065716.1:91440072-91477572 GCA_033310375.1 Conus canariensis
TAGTTTTATTTTTGTTACCTTTTGTTAAGTCGATATATGGGAGTGAAATTTTTTTTTTTTTTTTAACCTTCTCTTTAGTTTGTATGTTTTGGTGAAACATAAGATCAACATCCTATTTGCTAAGAGTCTGAAAGACCAATTGTTTTTAGACGAAGGACTGTTTAGAGTCAGGTAATTTTGAATATACAATTCAATGTGTCCTTGTGTCAAGTGGAAAAGCTATGGACAGGTCAGTTGGTAATGTTAGGTTGGTGGATCATTTTGTTGCAGATTTTTGATGAACTGCTGAATGGAGATCAAACACCGAAAATACCTTACTTCAAACAGAAGTCTGGACTCTCTGATTACTACAATTTCTTACGTACTCAGGTAAACTTGTTTTTTATATATGGAAAACACTCAAAGAAATATTTGTTTGTATGCCGTATTGAATCAATCAAATATTGTCATACAGTTAACACCTGTTTGTATTCATCTGGCTTTAGGTATCATTGCATTTGGTCAACAAAATGTACAGATGGTCATTGTTCTTCGACCCATATATCAAATGTATTCTAGCCGCCTGAAAGTAATTGAACAATAGGAACAAACAAACAAGCATGTGCTTAAAACTTGGGAAAATATCATTTTCAGCAACATGACCAATTAGACAATCCCCTGTCCTTGTCATCCTAGCAAAATCTATTAACTTGCAAGTTTTACAAAATTTTAGTGTTCCCCTTTGAATGACATTTAGCCTTAAAATATGTACTTTATGGAATATTGTAAAGAAGTATACTTGTAAGGAATTTCAAAAAAGCATACTTAAAATGATATTATAGAAGATACCAGAAAAAAACAAATTCTGATTTTCTAAATTAATGTAGAGGTCATTCTGATTTGAATAAACTTTCTGGTAGCATCCTAGTTCATCAAGATACATGGTCTTGATGATCCTTAACTTTGTTCTTAGTTGAAATTTTAGTTGTGGTCTAAATTGTTGAGGTAAGCGTTGATTGGAAATCCTAGAGTTATGGATGAGAAAGGATCACTCAACTGGTCACGGGAAGTGTTTGGGGTTATGCAAAGGGAAGTAACCATACAAAAGCTCTTTAATGGAACTCACTTTGTGGTTGGTTGACCTGTTTGCAGTCTTGACCTATAGGTTAGTATTTTATTTGCTGCAGCTGTGGTATTCAAGTTCACCATACTTTGGAAATAAATTAGTTGAATTATGGACAAAGAAATTTTACAGCCTATTTGAGACCATTCTAAAGTCAGTAGGCCTAGGAATCTTTCTCAGTCAAGCTCTAGCAAGCAGTATTTTTCTGGGTATAAGGCTGCTTTCTCTGCCTTCAGGAAAGATCAGTCAATGAAGATATCAATCTGTAGATTGTTGCAAGCCAATGATCCTTGCAAAGATTACAATGGTGCATCAAGCTCAAGAAAGAAACAAGGATTGTCATAAGTCTGCAATCTTGTTTTATGTGTGAACAGTGTGTTCAGTTAATAACACTCCTAAACTTTCAGGAAGGCAGCATGTTGAAAATGTGAGATGTTTGGTTGTTCAGCATTGGTCATAAGCGGTTATAGTGAGCCGTTGTTGTGTGTGTGTTTTTTTTTAATTCTTGGAAAGCAGATTGTGAAAATGTTGATTTATGACTTGATGGTTATTTTAAGCTTCATGTGGATCAAGAAACCGTTAGGAATGCAGTGTTTGCTAGATCCATGGCTAATGTCCTTGGACTATACTTATATTTTCTCCAGGAAGAGGAGCTGATGTTTTGATGGAAAGCTTCCTCCTGCTTGCAGATTATCTTCTGTCATGGGAGAAAAATGTGGTTCTTGCCCAGATTGTTATTATCTTAAGAAGATAATTCAATGAGTGAATCTTATTTTGTATGTGTTGATAAATGCATTGTGTCTTTGTTCTTGGCCAGGAACCAGAAGAGTACAACTATTACGGCAATTACCTGGCAGATCCGGCAGTGCGCCGTGCTATCCATGTGGGCAATCTGACATACAACAGCGGCTCTCTTGTGGAAAAAACATCTCCTCAGCGATATCATGGCCTCTGTCAAGCCATGGATAGCTGTAATCCTGGACAACTATAAGGTACACTGTTGGTGATTTTCTTCTTTTTCTTCCCATGTTAAAGAACAGTTCTGTTGTTTATCTCTGAACTTTCTGTGGAAACTTTGCAAAATCCAGACTGCAGTCCCATAAGGTTTGGGCAGAAAATGGCTGAAAATGGGTTTGTTTATTCAAATGACTACAGAATGTTGTTTTTTTTTTTTGTGGACAGTGTTAAGGGTACTGGCACTATGGCAGGGCAGACTTTGCTCTTATATGATTATGTCTCTGTGTTAAAAAAGATGCTGTGTACTGTGGGTGGATTTTTTTTAGTACTGAGGTAATGATACAAAAATTACAGGTGTGTTCAATAATGAAACAAAAATATGTGACTGTGTGTGAGTTATCAACTGCTCCTAAAGTCTGACCTGCACTTTGGACTAATGCACAACACCTGCTAACCCATGAGACTCGTCTTAAATCCTCTCATTTTAGTTGTTAAATTCATTTACCAACAGCTTTAAATCCTGCATACTGGGGTCTTGTAGCTTAGCAGATGTGGTGTAGTGTATATGGTCTGGTCAACACACAGTGACACCTCACTGGTGAAACTGAAACTATCAACGGCATGCAGTGAGTTATAAAGATGATCATAAAAGAAGGTCACAGACACAAAATATGCTTCACAGTGACCTGTATACGCTGCTTATTTTAAGCAAAAATGTTCAGGTGCAAAGCACATGTGTGAGAAATTGTCACATGACTATGACAAATTGTACTCTGGATCAGCGTCAGTGGAAAAAGGTGTTGAAAATTAATCTGCAAGCTGTGCATCAAGTCTGCTGTCACACAGTTATGAGCAGATGCAGGACAAGACCACAGTAGTCACATCCACCTCATCATTAGTGGGTCTCAACATCAGTAAAGAGAAAATAAAGGCAACAGGAGTCAACACAACTGGGCGAACCACTCGCACTCGAATGGACTGCACTGGAAGAAGTGGAGTCTTTCACCTACCTGAGCAGCTTGATCAACAAGCAGGGCAGTGCGTATGCTGATGCCATTTAAGCATTGCCAAGGCCAGAACAGCGTTCCAACAGCTCAAGAATACTGAGAATCTTGAGCTCAAGAGTGCTAAGAACAAGTATACAAATCTGACAGTTCAGCTCTGATGTGAAATAGGTGCTGTCTTATGGAGCCCAGAGTCTGTAGACAACCAAAACCACTATCAATGAATAACAGGTTTTCATCAGCACTTGCTTGAAAAAAATCATCTCCACTGGCATAATGGCATTGGCAACAAAGAACAATGGAATTAAGAGCAACATTTGTCTGAAGATGATTTAAATTGGAAGGGGATGTTGATGGATCAGGTATCTGTTACAAATACCAGTGTCCAGTATCATCACAGGCTCTCACCTAGAACCCCCAAGGCAAGAAGAGAAGAAACTGGCCAAAAAACACCTGATGACGGGACCTCCAGTCTGGTATCAGATGGATTGGCTACACCTGAAAACAGCCGAAAGTGAAGGCACAGGACCCAGGACTCAGGCAAACTCTAGTCAGCTGCATGTATGCCAGGAGGGTGATTTGCGTAAAGCCCTAAAGGTGTTTTAGGCTCAACAAAATCATCAAAAAAGGTGGTTCATCATCCAAAACAGGAATTACTGACTACTCTTATGTTTGTATTAGTATCGCTGGATGAAAGTTTCCCAAAGTCTGCTATTAAGACATTGTCATCCACATGCATCACTGGTTGTCAGATTCAAGTCTGAAACACTCTGCCTCTGATTTATTGGACAAATCATGGAACAAGTCATTGCCAATTCATTGTTCCCCAGACATTATCGTAAGAAAAAGATTATAGAAAAAATTAAAAGAAAATCAATGAAAAATAACAAAAACACATGCAGTGCAAAAAGTCTGCACTCGGGGTAGGAAGTTGATCTTACAGGAAGTGCACTGAAGCTTGCTTTGTAAATAGGAGAGCTCTCATTTTCCTACCAACATGTCCAAACATAGTAATGCATGTGGCATGGTATCATTCAGCTCAGGATTATGCATTTTGTGCAGTGCAATGTAGTACAGAATGATTCAAGAGCGGAGCTGTTCTATTTTTGTTAAGTGTAATAAACCTGATAATAATTGTAATGACAGAAGTACTGTTAGCTTAGGCCAGTAATAATAGAAGTAATTTTGAGTCATACTTACAGTGAAGCATGGCATCCTGTGGAATGTTTTTACATATTTTACTGTACTGGTACATCAGTAAGTACCTTTCTACACATTTACTGTTATTTCATTAAAATTCATTTTACAGATGTTAAAACACATCATAATCTTTGAAATGAAATGACTGTGAATTGATTTTTTTCTTCAACCTATCAGATTATTACATACAGCACAAAGGTTCTTTGATATGTACTGTAAAGTTCGGTCTATTGAGTGCACCTGTATATAAGCCGCACCCACTAAATAAAACAAAAATCTGAACTTTTTTTTTCACAAGTAAGCCGCACTGGTTTATAAGCAGCAGATGTATACAGCAAAAATAAAATTTATTCGGTGTCATCTTCGTCCTGTCCACTGAATCCGCTGAAGTCTTCTTCTTCGGTGTTGGAGTTGAACAGAAATAGTAGCACTTCCTCCGCCATCTTGGTACTGACTTCAGACTCATTTTCACTGTCGCTTTCCTCTTGAGGCAAGGTGAAGGTCGCTGCTGCTCCGTCGCTTGCACTGTCGTCTGCTGCAGCACACAGTCCAGCCTTGCGAAAACCATTGATAATGGTCTGAATGCTTCAATGCATGCGGCTTGATTTAAAAATGTGAGCAGTTAACACTGTAACAGTGTGAACAGTTAACACTTTAACATGGAGCTCATAAAAAAATTAATGAACAATAAACACGATATGGTGAGTTACAGAGAAGCTAAGAATAGACGAGGATGTGATGCTCCTGGAATCAGAAGAATCTGCAAATAAGCCGCATCGTTGTTTAAGCCGCAGGGTTTAAAGCTGGGGAAAAAAGTCGCGGCTTATAGACCGAACTTTACAGTAAATTGATACATCCCACTTTGACAATGTCACAGCTGAGATATATGAATTAAAACTGTTTTCGTCTAATTAATCACATAACAGTTTATTGTATGCAAAGTTTTTGCTGGATGCAGTGGATAAGAATGTACATAATGGTGTATGAGATGACCTATAGATAGCTAAACACCCAAGCTCATGCGTTGTGACATATGTTCATATAAGAAGCAATGTTTGACATGCAAGGTGCACCTGTTGTTCTGAACTGCGATCCCAGCACCTCAGTAGTTGTTAACCCTTGTCTATGGGTGAACTGTTGAAGAAAGAAAAAGTATTTTACTACTAAAAGTAGTTTTATGATATGCTTACCTTCCAAACAAATGCCTTATCCCCACTTAGCAAAGAGCATTGCCACACACCAGGATTCTCATGAAAACAAACAGAAAAGATGAAGAGCAGGAGCTAAATGAGAGGGTATTGCAGTGCAGAAGAAAAGCTGGTGTTGTTTCAGGTGATGATCTACAATGGCCAGCTGGACATCATCATTGCCGTGCCCCTGACAGAGGCCTGGCTGCAGACCGTGCAGTGGAAAGGGTTACCTGCCTACAAGACCGCTGATCGCCTGATATGGAAAGTCAGTCCCACTGACACTGAGGTGGCTGGCTGGGTTCGGCAAGTGGGCAACTTTTACCAGGTCAGTAACTTGTCTCCATTGAGGTTGTCTGTCTGTCTTAGTGGTATCTGTCATTGTGTCAGTCTTTATTTCCATTGATGTTGTCTGTCTGTCTGTCTTAGTGGTGTCTGTCATTGTGTCAGTCTTTATTTCCATTGATATCTGTCTGTCTTTTTAGTGGTATCTGTCATTGTGTCAGTCTTTATTTCCATTGATATCTGTTTGTCTGTCTTAGTGGTATCTGTCATTGTGTCAGTCTTTATTTCCATTGATATCTGTCTGTCTTTTTTAGTGGTATCTGTCATTGTGTCAGTCTTTATTTCCATTGATATCTGTCTGTCTGTCTTAGTGGTATCTGTCATTGTGTCAGTCTTTATTTCCATTGATATCTGTCTGTCTTTTTTAGTGGTATCTGTCATTGTGTCAGTCTTTATTTCCATTGATATCTGTCTGTCTGTCTTAGTGGTATCTGTCATTGTGTCAGTCTTTATTTCCATTGATATCTGTCTGTCTTTTTTAGTGGTATCTGTCATTGTGTCAGTCTTTATTTCCATTGATGTTGTCTGTCTTTTTTAGTGGTATCTGTCATTGTGTCAGTCTTTATTTCCATTGATATCTGTCTGTCTTTTTTAGTGGTATCTGTCATTGTGTCAGTCTTTATTTCCATTGATATCTGTCTTTTTTAGTGGTATCTGTCATTGTGTCAGTCTTTATTTCCATTGATATCTGTCTGTCTTTCTTAGTGGTATCTGTCATTGTGTCAGTCTTTATTTCCATTGATATCTGTCTGTCTGTCTTAGTGGTATCTGTCATTGTGTCAGTCTTTATTTCCATTGATGTTGTCTGTCTGTCTTTTTAGTGGTATCTGTCATTGTGTCAGTCTTTATTTCCATTGATGTTGTCTGTCTGTCTTTCTTAGTGGTATCTGTCATTGTGTCAGTCTTTATTTCCATTGATGTTGTCCGTCTGTCTGTCTTTCTTAGTGGTATCTGTCATTGTGTCAGTCTTTATTTCCATTGATGTTGTCTGTCTGTCTTTCTTAGTGGTATCTGTCATTGTGTCAGTCTTTATTTCCATGGAGGATGTCTGTCTGTCTTTCTTCGTGATAACTGTCATAGTTTCAGTCTGTATCTGGATGTTATGAAATTGAAAAGAAACTGCTTTTTCTGTTGAAATGAAAGGGGAGTGGGGGTGGGGGGGGGACAAAAGAGGGAAGACGTAGGTTGAAACGCATTGGTTTTTTGTTTGTTTGTTGTTTGTTTGTTTTTATTTTCGTTTGTTGGCACTGTAATTTTGTTCTTGCTCTGATATCATCATGTGAGTAACGCAAGAAAGGCCAATGAAACTTGAGACGATTTTACGTATTGTCGTGACGGTCAGTGAGACTGAAATTGATGCTGTTGAACTGAGTTTTGTTTGAGACTGAGTGACATGGTCGAGCTGTATGCATCATGCCCTAGCATTTAACAGTTTGCAGAGATGTAGTTGTGTGCATTGTTTAAAGAAATTTAACAACTGTCTGAAAGATGCCTCTCTTAAACTGGATCACACTTTATTGTGCGGTCACAGTCTTTCCCATGTGAGCTGGCAGCACGTTCGGGGTATGTTGACATTTGAGATTATAGAATTTCACTCGGTTAATGGAATGCCTGAAGTTTGTTTATGTATGTGAGAAACATTAGGTACATTGAACTGTCTGAGTACTTTTCTCTGCTGTTTAATGTGCAGGTGATTGTGCGCGATGCAGGCCACATCCTTCCACATGACCAGCCTGCAAGAGGTTATGACATGATCCAACGGTTTATTGAAGGAAAATCGTTTTCATAGACACGGTGATGTAGTATATCAAAAGTAACAGATTATTCTGACAGATCTTTGGAAATGTTGTGAGTGGAAATGTTTGTTTTGATTTAATGCCTTCAAGTTTTAGAGCTTCCTTTTTTTGTTTACTTTTATAATAATCCTTTTTCAAGACACACAGCTGAGGTTCGTTTACTGCTCTTCTTTGCTACTGCAGCCATTGGCTGCAGAGGGGTAATAATAAAACAAAAATTCTTGCAAGATAAATATTGAAGGAAAGCGTGTATAACTTTTTTTTTTGTACAATGCACTGTCCGTTTAAAGTGGCTTTAAATGTTTATTTAACAGTTTGCCAAAGGTTTGCACCATGAAGCCAAGACAAATAGCTTCTTCATGTCCAACATGTCCTATCCACCCCTCCACACCATCCTCAGTGAAAAATACTCAGAGAAAAATGATTGTTATCTGGTATCGAGTCTCGGAATTTGTGATACTACATTGGCAAACAAAACAAGTGAACTGAATTAAGTGGGTGGGGGGGGGGGGGGGGGGGAGGGGGGGAGGGGGAGGGGTGACTACATTGGCAAACAAAACAAGTGAACTGAATTAAGTGGGTGGGAGGGGGGAGGAGGGGATGCTTACATTCCAGTCAATGCCAAGGCTTCTCGGTGGCAGTTGAACATACTGGCTTAGGATTAATTTAGTAATACTTCCACCTTTCTGATTGGTGCGGACTAGATATCCCTATGTGGAAAATCGTATTGTAACGTTGATGGAAATATCTGTCTTAGGCACTTCAAGGGTCAATCAGCTGTTTCAGCTGTTTTTGTTTATTAGATGTTTATTACTTCGAATGTTTTGCACACTTGTTAAAAAAGAAAGGAAGATTTTGTTAGCTAAACTACTACATACTGTTTCTTAGCTTCTCAGGCAAAGGTTTACACTGTGTTTTGACTCATTGAGTACATTTGGGTTTGACTTAATGACATTCTGTTTCTTTTTGGAATGTCACATTGTCTCCATGTCATTGTTTGTGTTTGTTTTATGCCATATGAATTGTGTGCATAGTCAGCAGTTGATATATTTTTTACATATTGTACTTACCCATTCCTTTCCACTGTATGAGGTTTCAAGTATCTTGTCTAACAATGTCTTTTTTTTTTTTTTTTTTTTAGGGAGAGGAGGATTGGGATGGGGAAGGGGAATGCCAATGGATACCACTGACGTTAATGACATTTGAGGAATAAAAAGCTCAATATCAGTCATGCTGGTCTGTTGATGTGTAGGAATTGTAGTCTGCCCATTGTTTCCTTGCAGGGAATGTCTGTACAATGCTGAGGAGTAGTTTGCAAGATTTTCAACATTTCGTTTTCAAAGAACTCCCCATCTGATTTTTACTTTGTTCTGTGCAGTAAAGCAGTTTCCTTTTCTCTTCACAAACACGCTTGCGAGTGTGCATATGCATGTGTGATCGTGTGTGTGTGTGTGTGTGTGTGTGTGTGTGTGCGGCGCACATGTGTGTGCGCGTAAGATCCCCTCCCCAAGAGAGAGAGAGAGAGTGTGTGTGTGTGTGTAGTTGCCTTCGCATGAAAACTGATTTGGTGTGTTTGAATTTTTTACACTGTTGGCAAAAAACACAATCTAGCACAATGTGTTTTGAACTGTTTTTGTACAGACTATGATTTCACTTGTGCTGTAGCGTGAGTGAGTGTGGCATGTTTTTTTTTAATGCTATGTCTGAAAACTTAAGAAAACATACTTTGTGGTGATTTCAAAGCTGTTGTGTTATTTTGGAAAAAAGTAAATGAGCATAGGGTAGGAGGGAGGAGTTTTGGGAGAGTAGAGGGTTTGAAGTGGGATAGGGCGATTGGAGGTCTAGAACTACGAATATGTCTGGAAAATAGCATGCAGAAGGAGCAGCATTGTGGAAAAGGTGGATACCTAAAACTTGATTTGTTGTGGTGGTGTTGTTTTGTAGGGGTATGCTTCTGTTATGATCAAATTCAAAATAAAAAGCACCAAAGGTACACACTTTAATGAGCCAAAGATCCACCAGGAAAACAAAGTTGTGTTTGTGTCTCCTTCATTTGTAATGAATTAAAACCATAGCTGCCAACCCTCCCGAAATTTTCGGGAAACTCCCGAAAATGAAAATCTGACAGGAAATCCTGAAAGTTGTCTTTTTTTCCCGAAAAATCAAAAATCACTTCACGTTTCGGTAATTTTTCGCAAGGTGTCGGTAAAAAGACACATCGGTTTACCAAAACAAATCGACTTCCGCCCGGTACTTCCGTCCGGTACTTCCATCCGCCGAAAATGGCTTCAGGAAAGCAGTGCAGTTTTTGCCGCGATACAAAGTCGACTACGCCTTCATTGATGCGTCCAAGAGAGATGAATATCATGCGTTTTGTAAAGAATGCCGTACTGACATCAGCATTTCACATGGTGGAAAAAAAGACATCGAACTTCATGCCTCTTCTGCCAAGCACAAGAGGAATGCGGCGATGATGCCATGACTGGTACATGGTCAAAGCCACCATGAGTGGGGCTTGCTATGAGCAGCAGTTTCCAATAGAGCTGTTGAAAAAAGCGAAGTCGGCAACATCAGATGCCCTCAAGGACAGAGAACAACTCAACCCCCCCCCCCCCCCCCCCCCCCCCCTTCAGCATCCTCCTCCTGTTAGGCTGACAGGTTGTGAAAAAAAAGTGTAGTTCTGAACAGATATAGGTGTACATTGTAGGAAAGAAATTTTTCCTTAGTGATCCCCCCCCCCCCCCCCCCCTTTTTTTGTGTTCTTTATTACCATGGTGATGATGATTACCAACATCTTGATAGAAACTTTCAGTTTACTGTTACAAGACTATAGAGAATCAGATATCCAGGGATGATGAAACAAGAAAATTGCAATATTGGTGGTATCCATTGTATACAGACTGAAAAACCAAGACTTCCAAAGCATCTTTCATCGTAGCTAGATAATCTAGGAGCAAAGAGCAACACAAATGGACATTAGTCTGGAGACTTTTCTTCTCTGCGTAACCTGTCAATACACAGTTTACTTGTTGGACTGAAGTGGTAAGTTGAAGTGCTTTCTAATGTTGAGTAATGTGTGATGACTGTACTTTTTGTAATCTGTATGCTTTGCTATCAGTACTGTTCATGTCTAATTCTAGCATGATGAGATGGAAGAAATATCCCCTTTTCGACTCCAGAAAAGCTAATTTTTTTACCTCCAAATGTGCATGTACCCGTCAGCATCTGGGGGCAACGCCCCCAGACCCCCAGCAGGGGCGTTGCCCCTGCACCCCACCGGGGGCCTACAGCAGCCCCCAGACCCCCACCTTCTCACAGGAATTTCTGTTCCAACAGGTTGGCAGCTATGTAAAACGAACAAACTACTGTCTTTGGCATGTTTATCTGTCAGCAAATTAAGCCAAGTCTATGGAACCTGTTTTGGTTTTGATGAAATTTGAAAAGAGATAGAAAGAGATGGAAAGATAGAATGATACCAAAGGATGAATCCGTTGAATAATTTACGCACATTCATGGAACGGATCCAATAAAAGAGTGGGTACAGGATTTGCTTGACATCAGCACAGATCAGCTCTCTCTTTAGTGCCCGTTTGGTTCGAGTTGTGAATGTTTCATATTTTGCACAGTAATGGTCAGGTGAAGTTTCTCAAACATACAGCTTTGTTTGCTGTTAATATGAGAGGCTGTGGAGTACCATTTTATAACTCCCACTGAAAACCATGACTTTTATTATCATTATGGGTACAGTGTGTGCAGCTTTGGTTGAGGGTAATGTTGCTTATAGCCCAGCCAACTGCAAAGGGGCACGTCAGGGCTGAGCTTTGGTTGAAGAAAGTTCTTTCTTTCCTCACCTTTGTATGCTGTCAGTATGAAAGGCATTGGAGCAGAACACTGTACAGCTACCCCAGAAAACCATGACTATTGGGTTTTTTGATTGGTATTGGCACAGTATATCATCATAACTGTTCCACTGGCACAATTGCTGTCGGCATGGCAATATGATCATGAGTCTGTTTTTTTGTGTCTTCAGGATAGATTAGTTGAGATCTTAACTCCTTTAATTGATTAAAACAGTAAACAGATGATGCCTTGTACAACTGTGTTTTAATTTTAGTTGTTTGCATTTGAACACTTATAGACTGCTGTTTCCTCTTTGTCCTAATCATCCAGTTCTCAGCCTTTTTTATGACAATAATTCTTTCCTGCTCTGCCCTTTCTTTCCACCAGGTCTCTCTGTTCAGTGGCTTCCTCCTCATCTTTTTCTCTGTTTCTCTCATACTCTGTCCTCAAAATTGTGTTCCCGTTCTCCCTGACTCTGGCTTGCCTCTTCGTTTCGTTAGGTTTTTGTTTTTTGCCTCATTTTCCATTTGCTCCCTCTCTCTTCTCTCTCTGTCTCTCTCACTCTCTCTCTCTTTTTTTTCTCTCTCTGTCTCACACACACACACACACACAAAACAAAAACCATCGCTCACTCACACATACACAGCATGCGCTCACACACACACACACACACACACTCACACACACACACAGGTTGAATTTCTGCATCCTGTCTTGTTCTTCTCTGTCACCCTTCAGTCTCTGTCTTTTCTCCTTTGCCTCTTCATCTCAGTGTGTCTGATTATGTGCCCGTTTGTCTCTCACACATACATATGCATGCACACTTTTACACTCGTATATACAAATAATCCAAACAAGGTCCTCAGTGCATCAGTGTAGCAGACATAATGTTTATTAAAGCTATAAATGATTCAGTGACACCTCTTTAAAAGCGCATGCAATGGAAGGATACACAAAATTCAACACTTTTTTTTTTTTTTTTTTTTGCTTTGGCCTCATAGCATATTGACGATTCATTCTAGAGTGCAATACGTAAAATTGAAGGGCTTCATGTTACAGTGTCATGACTGAGACTGAACAGATGTTGCATCTGTCTGTTGCAGTTTGATCACAACAGATTTTGCATCTATCTGTTGCGGTTTGATCACAACAGTTTTGCATCTGTCTGTTGCGGTTTGATACAACAGATTTTGTATCTGTCTGTTGCGGTTTGATCACACTTTGTTTAGTATTGACAATTTTCCATGCTTCAAAATGTTGGCAGCATACACTGTGAGAGAGACTTTGCACTATACGATGTCTTCCTAGGTTATCGACCTTGTGATGACATAGTGAGCAATACCTCCCAGAAGATTGCTGGTCCTGTGAGTGTAAGAAAATGATCTGGGTGTGTTGTGGGCGTGGAGCTGGACTGAGTGGCATCAAAACATGAAAGAAGGGACGGGAAAAATAGTTTTGCCTCTCTTCCATTCAGGTTATCCATTTTGGAACATTGCTCTCTTCCTTCATTCTTTGTCTGTATTGAATGACAGAGAACCAGTGTCTGCACGATGGTCTGGCTGCCTGTCAGTAGCTGTCTTAGGATCCCAGTTCACCAGAAGAACACATCATGCCAATAACTGCTCACATAGTTCTTCCAAAGGTTTGATAATGTACAGCAATATCATTGTTAGTGCATAATGCCCTCGTTAAAAAGAAAATAAAGCTCAGATTTATTTTCTATTTACATGATGTTTTTTTTTAAAAGCTATGTCAATAATGTCAACAAAAACTCTCACATAATCAAAAAAAAAAAAGAAGAAAAAAGGTAATGGCACTGATGTGAACAAAAAGTCTTACGTAATCGTTAAAGTAAAGTAATGCCACTAATGTCAACTAAAACAGTGTTAATTAAAAGAAAAAAAGGAATGCCATTAATATCAACCAAAACAGGCTTACACAGTGTTTTAAAAGAAAGTAATGACACTAATATAAAAAAAAACAGGCTTACATAATGTTTTAAAAGAAAGTAATGCCACTAATGTCAACTAAAACGTTTTTTTTTTTTTTTTTTAAAGGTAATGCCACTAATATCAACAAAAGCAGGCGTACATAATGTTTTAAAAAAAAGTAATGCCACTAATGTCAACAAAACAGTCTATAATGTTTTTAAAAAAGTAATGCCACTAATGTCAACAAAGTCTTACATAATACTTTTTTAAAGTAAAGCCACTAGTATCAGCAAAAACAGTCCTACGTAATGTTTTTGTTAAAAAAAAAAAGTCATAATGCCATTAATGTCAATAAAAACAGTCTGAATTGAATCACTCGACAAATGAAACAATTGGATATCTATCAAAACACCCTGACTTATGAGCAGACAGACGATGTTTTTGTAGGCATAACTCTTATCACAAGTACACTTTCAGTAACATGACACTGTAAACGCTTCCACAGTATGTACATTGAAAGCTACTAATCTGTGTTGAGAAAAACTTACAGAAAACGATACTCTTTGATGTATTTTATCTGTGTATTTCCTTTTCATGCAACTCAAAATAAATTTGGAAAAGCTGCGCTCTTTGAACTTGATCAAATAGCAGTTGGTGTATTTGCACCATCCCAATTCCTCTTACCCCCACACTTTCCATAATGAAAAAACAGTGATGACTCAGAACAAACACAACACAGTTCAAAGGTATGAAACTTTTAAGAAAACCCTAGTTTAATGCACAAGACTGAAGGGCTCAAAGATTGATGCAAGACGTACTCGATTAATTGCCTTGCCCTAATTCCTTCCGTTTCCACAAAAAAGGTTTATATAAATGTCAAAGGCCATCCCAGTAATAACATATCACTTTAGCTGATAGACATCTGCATTCAGAGGGAAGGGTTCACAAAAAAAAGAACTCCAGTGATCACCCTACATGCTTTGAAGTTCTTTTAAAGTGGAGGTCAAGGGGACCAGCAAACAAGAGCTTTTTCACCCTCTGAAGAATTCATCAGGCTTGCTGCTGGCTCCTGGTTACCTGCACACGAAAAGCGCTTCCATAAAAACTGAACAGAAACTCCCTAAAACCAGGCAGATTGCGTTGCCTCCAAGAAAAGTGTCTCCAAGAGACAAAGATGAGCACTTGGTGTATGGTGAAGAATTTTGGAATCAACTTATAGACTATAAATTGTCCAGAAATCCAAAAGCGGTAACGCAAAAGATAAAACCAAAGAAAGCCAGCGACGGGATGAAAATCTATAAGGACTGTGAACTAACTCTTAAGAAACCCTTAGTTTAAAACACCGCCTGGAGAACTCAAAGGTTGATTTATATATCAGATGTAGAGAAAACAAAAATGTGAATTAGACCAAGAGCTTTACAAATAAAACAGTAAAGAATTAAAGCAGCTGTGGTTCCTATAGACAGGAGAAGTTCAAGACGAACTAATGCTTCTCATGAATTTGTTACATTTAGATCTTATGTCCACACTCTTCTTGTGGGATATGGCAGACAAGGGTAATCATTCCAGGACAAAGGGCAAAGGGTTATGCATTCAACAATTTAAGAGAGGTAGTGAAAACAATCTTAATGGTAGATGCCATCATGATTGAAAAATTCCAACATATGATAGCAGTCTTGATGCTCTATCGAACTCAGGCAACCAAACTACACATCACTTGGTGGTGGGTCTGTATGTCCAATTTTGCGTGTAGTTTTTACTTATGTCGTGATCCAGGTCTTCCTTTGCGTACATTGAATATGGCATACGCCATTGCAGAATTTGTGATGACGCTTCAGTTTATTAAGGCTGTTAAGATCACGCTTATCACCGTGGTGAACTGTTCAATAATTTGAAATGGTCGTAGGTAAAAGTTTTATGATTTAACAAACGCTTATTTGTGGACTGTTAACATGAAAATAAGGAAAAAACAAAACAAAACAACAACAACAACAACAACAACCACAACACACACATACACACACACACAGATACGCGCACACATCCTACAGCTTGGTCTTGGGAGAAAATTATTTTGTTTTACACACACACACACACACACACACACTGCAACTTAGTCTCACAAGATTATTTGTGTTTAAGCAGAGATAAAAAAAAAAAGACGTGTCGTACTTTATAATACCAGAAACAGCAAAGTAACTGTTAAATGTTGATTTCTCAGAAAAGGATGGACAGACAGTGTGTGTGTGTGTGTGTGTGTGTGTGTGTGCGCGTGCGTGCGTGCATGCGTGCATGCGTGCGTGTGTACATACGTGCGTGCATGCATGTGAAGCTGTTTCTTTTCCCTATGCAACTCAGATTCTGCAAATTTGACATGAAAAATCACATCTTGTCAACGGGATTTGCTTACGAAGTTGAAATTTTCAGCTGGTGACGTTTCTAATCCAGGGCACATAGGGTGGCACGTAGGTGAAAAAAGATGGGATTCCAGCCACAGGCCGACAGTAGCCCCAGGACAAGACTCCAAACTGCACGTAACGTCCGTCCCTGTCCCTCACAAGCAGCGGCCCTCCCGAGTCTCCCTACAAAGAGGAATGCACACAGATGAAATTCACTGTTTGTACCACTACAGCGGCATTTCTCGGTAACAACCTCCAGTAATGGGTTGATATAGGGAGGGAGGCTGTGTAGGAAGATAGATCTAGACTAAATCAAGTGCAGACAAAGACTAACATGTTTAAGTACAGACAAAGACTAACACGTTTAAGAAAAACGAACTAGTCCATTTAGGGAAGGAAGATGAATATGGGAGTAAAAAAAAAGCCCTAACAACTAACATGTTTAAGTACAGACAAAGACTAACATGTTTGAGAAAAACGAACTAGTCCATTTAGGGAAGGAAGATGAATATGGGAGTGAAAAAAAAAGCCCTAACATGTTAAAAAAACAACAACAACAAACAAACAAACAAACAAATCGTTCTTGGGAGGGAGACTGTGTAAGAAGATGAATCTTGTATAGAAAAAGACTGACATGTCAAAAAAGTCTTCATAAGGAGGGGGACTATAAGACTAACATGTACGAAAAAAAAAAGGCTTTATAAGGAGGGTGATTGTGAAGGGACATTGGGCTAGCGTAGAATAAAAAGAATCCAACATGTTCCATAAATAGAAACAAGTTTTTACATGGAAGAAGGCTGTTTGGGGATATAAATCTAGCATGAAAAAGATTAACGTGTTCCAAAAAAACCACACATGTCTTTGGAAAGACTATGCAGGAAAACAGACATAGCATAGCATAAGATTAACACCTTTCTGAAAAACTGAGAAGCCATTGTGGGGTGGGAGACAGTAGGAAGGCTAATCTAGAAGAGTAAGCTTACACAAAGACCTGCTAGAAATACTGCACAAATACTGAAGGGAGTCTGTTTTGATAGATAGTCTGCGTGTGTGTGTGTGTGTGTGTGTGTGTGTGTGTGTGTGTGCGTGTGTGTGACTGAGACGACAATGTTCCGGAAAAAAATCTATATAGGGAGGGAGTCTGTTGGGAAACAGATCTAGTATAAAGAGTTACAAACATAGGCTATATCTTTAAAAAAAAAATCTTTATAGAAGTTTTAACGGCGCTACTTTTTGTCTGCTGCTCCTGCCGCTGCTGCTACTGCCAGTGCAAATATCACCGCTGCTGGTTCTCCTAGCTGTTAATACCCCTCCAAAACGATCTCACCACACATGCGACATTCACATCGTACTGCAACCTCACGCTCGTCATTCTCTGATGGCCTCATCGATCAATCTCAGCATGACCGGCACGCACAACGCACGCGACAACCTGGCTGTTCACACGTCTCTCCTTTTCTTCAAGATCACCTGTCCTTGGACAGTCGAGATCCGAGTGGGAAGCTGCCTCAGCCCATCCCATGCACCACATTTTGCACACCATGAGCAGAGGACCTCAGGCAGTCATCAATGCAGGAGTTAGGAGTTCCAATCCGAAACAAGCTTCCTTCTCCACACGTTCCATACCCTTTCCTTTTCTCTCATCATCTGTGTTGTCTGTGGCAGTGTTGTAAATGGAGAGAGACTGAAGGAGACAGACGGTGTGTGGGTGTGTAAGGGGAGGGGAGGAGGGAAGGGGGTGGGAGGGGGGGGTGAGAGGGGAAGGATAGGTTCGGACTGGGCGAACTCGGATTAAAATGCTAATAGAATAGTATGCACTAATGCATTTCTTAACGCTGTCACACTGACAATCATGAGACTTTATACTACACACACACACACACACACACACACACATACACGCACACACACACACACACATGCACGCACGCACACACACACGTGCACATGCACGCATGTGCGCCCGCTTTCTCTCTCTCTCTCTCTCCTCTCTCTCTCTCTCTCCCCTCTCTTCTTCTCATCATCATCATTATTATCAGCCCACACAAGTACGTACGTTGCAGGCACTGCTGACGCGAGAGACGTTGAGGGAGACTGCACAGACCTGCCATTCAGTCATGTACTTGACGTATGTAAAGGGAAGTTCACGAATGCACGTAGATCTGGTTCTCACCTTCATCCTGAGCTGCTGCAGCGACACGGGTGGCGTAGGCATCCAGTTAAGTCGAAGACCTGGACACACACACACACACACACACACACACACACACACACACACACACACACACACACACACACACAGATAAGAGAGAGAGAGTAAAAATTTCTATTCAGATGTAGGCCTAAGCCCTTTATTATTAAAGTGACATATGCACATAACTAAACTGAAAAGAATCTACGGGTATATACAAATGTAACAAATTAATCAACCAAACAACATTCTGCATAATGTAAATTGATATCAAATCAATCTAAGAAATATAAACTGAAAGTAACATTTACTAATCACAATCTGTTAATTGCCTGTTAAACATACATAACTAAATTCTCTAAGGTAGTCTCGGGTGATCTCTTTGCTGTCGCTGTCAAACCATTGCTGATGTTTCCACTCTGGATGTCCTAACTTAGGTTTGGCTACATCATATACTGACATGGGCAAACTGACCCTAAAACTACATGGAATCATGCAATATTTGGGCTGAATTAATTTCTACCTATGGTATGTGAGAGAGAGAGAAAGAGAGAGAGAGAGAGAGAGACAGAGAGACAGCGAGACAGAGAGAGATAGAGAGAGACAGAGAGAGAGACAGAGATAGAGAGACAGAGACAGAGAGAGAGAGAGAGACAGAAAGAGAGAGAGAGAGTCGGATGCACAAATGTGGCAGCACTGTGAGCATGTGACAGCAGACGTCAGGTAAGTCTTGAGCACTTTGGTTTTGCCTCTAGATGCCTCAAACTAAAGAAGCTACCATCTCGTGTGCAGTAGACAATTATCCCTGCATAGTCGCACAGAGAACAGCAAACAGCATGGTAGTGAACATGAAGCTGAAGAATGTGGGTGCCTTAACACATCCTTGTCTTACACCGTAGGAAATTGGGAAAGAGTCAGATATAGAGCCAACTCTACAACCCACGCCATGTATCGCTATAGAATGACCTCGTGATATTGATGAGTTTCTATAGACAGCCAAGCTTGGACAGGATGGCCCACAGGCCCTCATGACTAACAATTGCTGAAAGCCTTTGTCAGGTCCACGAAGTGGATACAGAGATTCTGGTTCTGCTCACCGCTCTTTTCCTGGACTGTCCAGATTAAAAAGATGTCTATCATCCCTCTTTTGCTCCTGAAACCGCACTGGCTCTCAGATACTAGATTATCCAGCGGGTGATGCGTGATGCTGTTGAGGAAGATATGGGCCATGCTCTTCTCTGTAATGTTCAGTTGGCGGCGAGATGCCTCTGCCGTTGTGACACACCGTTGGATGGGTTATAATTGCTGAACCCGTCTCCTACAGCTGCTGTATCAACCCAGTGCACTTGGTTGCCACGGTCTCTCCTCCCTCCTTGAAGCTCCCTGGGGTATTCTCCACTTGCAGCTGCATGATGGCTTTCTAAGTTTCCTCCAGACTTGAGGGATCACCAAGAGATGCCAAGACCAAGCATTTGGGTATGACTTGGATTAGTTGCTCTTCGATGTGGAACAGTCTGCTGAGCAGCCGACTGAAGAGTCACTCCAATGGCGAACCATGTCGCCTGATCTTCTCTGTTAGGAGAGGGCCGTCAGCCGATTGAACAGAAGCCATAGCGCTGACAGAGGGTCCATGCACATCTTCCAGGCCAGCAAAGATTTCTCGGAGTTATGCTCATCTGCAAATTGTGGTTCTGCAGCCTTTCCCCTTCACTGCTTGTGCTTCGTCTGTCGCGACTCAGTTTGGACTTTGCTGCAGAGATGCGCGAGACGGCCTGATGTTTCTGCTCTGGGTGTCCTAACTTGAGTTAGGCTGTATCATACACTGCATTCCGGAAGTTGGCCCAGACTTGCCTAGATAAGCGTCAGTTGGCGAACTCTCGATCTCATCCCAGTGATCCCCAACGCGCAGCTGTCCAATGGAGTGCTCCTGTCCTTTGCCGCGAAGTCTTGTCTGCGTCTGGCGAAGACCGGGAGTCCCTGTCAGCACAGGCACTGAAGTCCCCAGGTAGCAAGAACTAATTGTCTCTTTGAATTGGTCATACCAGGCTTGTGAGTTTCTGGGAAACAGTTCTTTTTGATTTGTGGCGTAGCTCATGGTCGGGGCATATGTGTTGATGAACGTTGGTTGAGTGTTTTCTTTTATGCACAATATCATCATTATCAGCCGGTTACTGATTTCCTTTGGGAGAGGTCCCAGGTTTCTGACAGGCGATGCACGAATGGTAAAGCCAATCCTGCTTTCCTGGGCTCATCCCACGACTTCCCTGACCAACAGAACGTGCTGCCAGCTTCGATCTCTATGATCTCCCTTGAGTCCGCAAAAGAGTTTCTTGCTGAGAGCGGTACTTTCTATATCTAACTGCTGTAATTTATGCCCTACTGGCTCAGTTCGTTGTTCTGGTCTGTCCACGGTTCTTTCTGTCTATGAAGATTCTGATATTCAAGGTTCCAACACATAAAGATCATTTCCTGTGAATGGATCTTGAACCCTTTGTCGAACTTGTTCTGAGATTTCGACGGCAGTTCTAGAAATCCAGTCAACTGCAATTTGTTGAGAGGATAGGTTGAGAGACAAGTTGGGGGGGGGGGGGGGGGGGGGGGGGGGGGGGGGGGGGACCTTAACTTTTCTAGACCCCTCCCTCACAAAAGTGAGCGGCGCTGTGCTTCTAGAGGGTTGCTTCGTCACCAAGGTGGCTATCGAGCCCTCCCCTTGCCTCAAACGGGTGGAGAAAACCGTGACGAGTGGCTCCCAGTGCCATTTCACCCCTGCCATTGACGCCACTCGCCCCAGTACTTGGGGCAGCAGGAAGAGGAGAATGGGGTCACCGAACGGAAAGGTAATGGAAGCCGTAGGTTGCCCAAGCTTCACGAATCCCCGTCCCTCCCCCTCCCGCCCCCCGCCCCCCCCCCTCCCCCCACCCTTCTCTCTCAGCCCGGGTATAGCAAAGGGATGTATGACACAACGCCTTGACTACAACAGAGCTGCCTGGATGAAGATGAGGTTGGTTAGCAAGCATCTCATCTCTGGATTTTCCGTCGGGTTTCACATAGCCTTTCCAACAAATGGGTCTACCCGTAAGGCCACGGAGGTTTGGAATCCGAGTATGCTTGCTCCAAGGTGGACTGCCCTCCTGTCTAATAATAATAATGATAATGAATACTTATATAGCGTCTATTCTTGGCTAGAGACCAAGCTCTAAGCGCTTTACAATCAACACTCGTTTACACAACGGGCTGCCTACCTGGGTAGTCTACTCGAAGCGACTGGTTTTAAGGCGCTAGTGTCCCGCTTTCGCCCCTTTTCCTATCAGTAAAAATGACTCTGTCATGATTAGAAGCAAAGCCACTGGAAAAGAACGAATGAATGGATTCTGGTTGTCTGAGGCCATTTGAGACACTTGCTAATAGGAGCATTTTGTACGCAGTTGGAGCTTAATCGCAGTGCCGTCCTCAACGTAAACAACCATTTAGATATACGTATAACCACTCCTATTCTCACAAGAACTAAGTAGAAAACATTGCTCACGTGCACGAACACTTCCCCAGCCAAGCATAGTTGCTTGCCTGGGTGGATGAACTCTTCTGGAACTTGGCAGACAAACGGGCGCCACCCATTCTGTCCATTTGAGGGCATTTTGCAGTTCGAGAATGGCCAGATCATGATCTATATAACAGAAACAGAGAAAATAACAATATGCGTCGACGAGATGAATAAAATCACGCAAAGTATTCTCTCTCTCTCTCTCTCTCTCTCTCTCTCTGTCCGTCCGTCCATCCATCCGTCCATCCATCCATCCACCTGTCTATCTATCTATCTATCTAACCTACCTACCTAACTCCACCTACCTACCAGTCTATCTGTCTGTCGATCTATCTATTTATTTATCTATGGTTAATGTTACAAGTCCATTACGTTGCTGGTCAGCACATCCACAAGACAAGTTCTTCGGATAAAAAAACTGAAATCAAACAAAGAACACGGAGGTCACCAGCATTATTTTTTTTTTTTCCACATACATTTACTCTTCTACAGGACCTTCACCAGGCTGACATTGTGACACTTTTTTTTTTTTTTTTTTTTGGTCGATTCCATAGTTTCCTGAAACTTTCATGTTCATGAATGAATGTTTTATGTTTTAAGGCGTGCTCCTCTCTTTTTCCAGTGACCTTGACGAAATCTCTATGAGGCGAATATCGAGGTTTTTAATTACAATAAATATTTCACGGGTAGACAGCGAATGCGGAGACTCTCTCTCTCTCTCTCTCTCTCTCTCTCTCTCTCCTCTCTCTCTCTCTATCTCTCGTGTGAACGTTTGTGGTTTGATCTCCATTCCCTTCCCTCTTTTCCTTTTCCTCTACCATTCTTTCTTTCTCTCCTTCTTTGTGAGTAGGCTTGTCTCTAAGACTCTTCAGAGATGCGGTTGAACGTTGACAACAGTAATGACAACGACAAGGATAATGATGATACTGGTACTGCAACTATTACCACCACCACCACCACACCACCACCACCACCACTACTACTGCTGCTACTACTACTTCTACTACTACTGTCGCTGCTGCTGCTATTGCAAATGCTACTATTACTATTGCTTCTACTATGACTACCACCATCACCACCACCACCACAACTGCTACCACTACTACTACTACTACACGGTAATAAAGATTTGATCAATGAATTCCAGACACACAAACGTAGGCCAATGCGCGTGGTAGGATAGACAGACGCCGCAAACGAACAACACATGGCATAGCATAATCCTATCGCCTAATCACATTTACTATTTCCGTGTCGTATAATCATCATGAGAATGCGCTATGGTAGTATTAATCTATCGCCTAATTACATTTTACTACTTCCGTGTCGTTATAATCATCATGAGGAATGACGCTATGGTAGTATGTATAATCCTATCGCCTAATTACATTTTACTACTTCCGTGTCGTTATAATCATCATGAGGAATGACGCTATGGTAGTATGTATAATCCTATCGCCTAATTACATTTTACTACTTCCGTGTCGTTATAATCATCATGAGGAATGACGCTATGGTAGTATGTATAATCCTATCGCCTAATTACATTTTACTACTTCCGTGTCGTTATAATCATCATGAGGAATGACGCTATGGCAGTATGTATAATCCTATCGCCTAATTACATTTTACTATTTCCGTGTCGTTATAATCATCATGAGGAATGACGCGCTTGACCGACACTCGCTGTTCTCGGATGAGGTCACGCCCTAGGCCACAACTGATGTCGTAAGCATGTCTGCCAGCGATCACCTCTACGTCAGAAGCGTTGTAAAACGTGGGCTTTCCAAGGCGGGGATAGAGTCTGAAACCAAAGTATCCACTGCTGACTTCTGCGGAAAATTCTACATGAAAGTAGTATGAATTCAAGTGCCTTTTGTAGTGAAATTCATGTATTTCCCTCCATCTACCTTACCTTACAGTTGTTGTTTTTTCTCTCCTGCCAACAACTGGAACGTCAAGCAGATAAACGACAATTTAGTACATGAGCTCTACAAATTACATACATATTTACGTACATTATACATTCGATACATATTTTTTCACCCATTCAAACTAGCCCTCCCCATTCTTTTCATGTGCGCACATCTCCATTCCCATCCCTCCCTCTACAAACATGCGCGTGCACTCTGTCTGTCTGTCTGTCTCTCTCTCTCTCTCTCTGTCACACACACACACACACACACACACACACACACACACACACACACACACACGGAATTTCATGTCAAATCAACACCCTCACCATCACCATAATCATCCCAAATCATACCATACAATCTTCTACACACATTGAGGAAGAGAGAAGAGAGAGAGAGAGAGAGAGAGAGAGAGAGAGAGAGAGAGAGAGAGAGAGACAGACAGACAGACAGACAGACAGATAGACAGGCAGACAGACAGACAACGGGTGATCACTCGGGTATTTGACCTCAGTCTGAGTGTTGCAAGTTCAAGCTCCATCAAAAGGGTGGAGCGGAATTTATTCTATCTCTCGAGACAAAATACATGCTAAGCAGCAATAGAGCAGAGCTACCTTCGTGTGTTTAGGTGTAAACTGATTGTGGGTTGAACTACCTTCGTGGTATATACATAAAAAGCAGCTATAAGGCTGCGCTTCCTCTGTGTATATATGTCTATGTCAGCTTGCCTGGTACGGGCATATATCCTGCTAAGATTCCCTAAGACCATTTTTCTTTAATTCAAAGCGTAGAGATGACGTTCCAGAAGCAGACAGAAAAAGAGAATGGAGAAAGAAAGGGACTGGACTAGTAGGCCTACTAACACCTTTGCGCTATTTCCACCTGATATTGTGATTTTTAGAGTTCTGAAAGAGAAAATTTTTCATCTAAGATTGTACGGAAGAAAGCGATTTAAAGCAATTTTTGCGTGTTAAAAGCAGTCTGAGTGAATCATGGATTTTTTTTTTTTAAATTGAAATCTGTTCAAAAGAGTTGACTTTGGCAACAGCTCTGATATGTCTCCTCGCGGTCAGCTTGATTATAAACAACATAAATCTGAACCCTGTTTCCAGAATGGCGGAGGGCAAAGGTCTGTAGGGCTGCCACTGTCATGGAACAATTATAACGCTGATAAAGATCCCTCATAAATCACCTCAAACTGATTCACAAAGGTTGTCTAAATAAATGCGAGTGGACAGAAAGTATGTCAGGATTGTTACCTGAGACAGTGGGCTGCCGTTAGCACGTGCCTTGAGTGTATGATACTTCCTCCACAGATGAACTCCCCCTTCATCCACACCATCACCACCCAGGGAAACTGTCCTGGGACCACGTCGTCGCCGTTCACGATTCGTTTCTGTCGTCTGCGACCACTGGTAAAGCCATCTCCGTTTTCGACTGGTTTCTGTCGTCTGCGATCGCTTGTGACGTCATATTCGGCGTTCTCGAATGGACTGTATTGTCGTCTGTTCGGCAGATACGCGCATCTCTTGCGGATACGCCTGTGTTTAGTTGATCTTGAGGATGGTAATGACGTTGTGGGATCGCCGGGCTGTGGATGATGGTGTTGAAGTTTTGTTTCTGTGCTTGGGGTCATTTCCAAGCCAGATCTTGTTGGAGCTGAACACCAAGAATATAAACAACGAACAAATAGGGTAACTCTTGCTCCCATGATGAATAAATACACGCCCGTAACTCCAAACCAATGCTGTTTACAACACCGAAACGCTCAATATGAATGACATCGCAAAGCACACAACACTAACAAGGAGACATTCCCTAAAACGGATGTTCCAAGCATGCCAGTGTACCCTGTACCTGGCACATCTACGCAGCAACGGCAACTGGAATGAACAAACACAAACTAATGTTAATTCAAGTCTGGTACAGCCTTTTCGATCTTGAATGTAGTCAGACACACGGAGGAAGAGTAACATACACAAGTAACCTCGATTTATAGGCCAGCCGTATTTGAGAGAAAAAGGGTTTTAAGAATATAAACAAACACGATTTTTTTAAATACAGAAAAAGTAATTTATGTAATACAATGACACCCGGAAAAAAATCACATGTACTTGTGTGTGTGTGTGTGTGTGTGTGTGTGTGTGTGTGTGTGTGTGTGTGTGTGTGTGTGATGCAAATGACACGATGGGAAAGCATTCAAGAGCGTGACGCAGGCTCTACTCTATATAGCCCTATTCCCTGCGCAAATATAGAGCCATATAGAATCGAAACTCGCAACATGTTTAGAGGGTATCTTAGGGGCAGACAGGCTGATTAACAAAAAAGACCGGGCAATAGAGTCAAACAGTGGAACCTCGAAATACCCTCCTCCTTAAAGTCCCCCCTCCTCTTTCCCCTTCACCTTCTTTTTCACCCCTTCATTTTTTTCTGATCTCTGATGAGTGTTGCTTAGTGAACACACACACACACACACACACACAACACACACACACACACACACACACACACACACGAACGCATATACACAAACGAGTACACACACACACACACCACACACACACACACACACACACACACACACACACACGAACGCACGTACACAAGCGTGTACACACAGACACACAACACACACACACACACACACACACACACACACACACACACACACACACACACATCGAATACTCAACGAGAACATTTGCCTGTCACGTTAGGCCTATGGTTTTTTTTAACCATGTAAACTAGTAAGGTCGCCGTAGAATTGCCAAAACGAGTAACAGTTTAACTGTAACATAAAATAATGACGACAATGTTGTTCATGATGATGACCATGACGACAATGGCGATAATGATGACGACGACAATGATGAAGATAATGATGAAGATGATGAAGGTATTGATGATAATGGTGATTTTGATGGTTATGGTGATGTTGTAATGATGATGATGATGATAATGATGATGATGATGATGGTGGTGGTAATGCTGCTGCTGCTAATGTTGCTCATGATGATAATGATGATTATAATGATGATGATGATAATAATGATAATAATAATAAAAAGAGAAGAAGCTTTTCCCCGAAGATGGAGTATGGCTGCCTTAATGGCGGGATGAAAAACGGTCATACACACAAAATTCCACTCCCTTTGTTGGGTAGATGGGATTAATACTTGTCTGTCCATATAGGGAGTGTCCGCAGGAGTATCAGCCTGCGTACGCAGAAGAAGAAGAAGAGAAGAAGCCAAAACAAAAGCATAAAACTCACTTGACCAGTTGACAGATTCTCATCAGTAGAGGCAGTGACAGATGTAGCTGTCACCCAAGCGTGCACGATGGATCCGCACCAAAATGTGCACGATGGATCCGCACCAAAATGTGCACGATGGATCCGCACCAAAATGTGCACGATGGATCCGCACCAAAATGTGCACCATGGATCCGCACCAAAACACGCACCATGGATCCGCACCAAAATGTGCACCATGGATCCGCACCAAAATGTGCACCATGGATCCGCACCAAAATGTGTACCATGGATCCGCACCAAATGTGCACCATGTCCGCACCAAAATGTGCACCATGGATCCGCACCAAAATGTGCACCATGGGTCCGCACCAAAATGTGCACCATGGGTCCGCACCAAAATGTGCACCATGGGTCCGCACCCACATGTGCACCATGGATCCGCACCAAAATGTGCACCATGGATCCGCACCAAAATGTGCAGGGTTCATCCCTGGGCCACACTCCATCTTTTCATCAAATTTCGTGAAAATCGGTTCACAAATTTTTACGTACTTTGGCTGACGGGCGAACTAACCGAGAAATGTTGAATATGATATAATCTGCTTGGCGAAAATCAAGAGAGGCAAAGCCGGCGTGAATCATGGGACGAGATGGTACGACCCCCTAGCCTTTCAAATTCCACACCTCCCCCACCCGCCACCTCTTCTTCCGCTTCCTTCCTGATCCATCTCATTAGAACAATTTGGGTCAAGCAAAACCAAACAAAAACACCGACCACCGATCTGTTACTTCATTTTCTTACTCAAAAAAAAAAAAAAAAAAAACATCGAAGAGAATGGGTAATTTCATAATTCGTAAATGATTAATAATCATATTTTACAATCATTTGAATCCGTGTTCACAGTCAAGGGATGCGGGGTGAAGGGAATGTGGGGAGCAGTACATGTCCTGCATTTTTTTCAACTTTTATGTATTTTTCTGCCGATTTTTACGATCTCTACATCTTTTTAAGGCTGTAAAATGATGAGGCGAAAAAAAAAAAGGACTGCACAATATGGGAGATCTGAAATCTTGTCTCTCATACAACATTGCAGTTCTTTTGGAGAAAAAAACAACAAAAAAAAACCCGGAAATCTGGAACAGCAATTCAGAACATAATGTAATGTATTTTTCTACTTAACATAATTTCCAGTGAACGTCTTTGGCGAAGTTTTAAGGCTCAGCTTGGCCTGGCTGCATCCTGGAAATGTCTGTATTCTAAAATCGCGCTACAGAGCCTTTCCACCACAAAAGTAACATTAGAAATTAGCAAATTCGGCCGGAATTCCGAAAATGCCCGGCAGTTCTAGAATCGGCTTACATTCCACAGACTTGTGGAGCGCATATGATATGGTAATTGTGAGATGGCTGAGGAAAGTAGTTCTGGGGCTTAGGACAGCAAGCCAAGACAGCACCTCGACCCCCTACCTCCCACCCCCATCGAGACCACCCCTTCTCCCAGGCAGCAACCTCCCCCCCCCCCCCCTTTTTTTTTTTTTTTTTTTGTAATGCTTTTCGATGACAATGAGGATGATTAAGATGATGCTACGGATTTCCATTCAGCTCTTAGGCTGTACTCTACGCTTACTTTCATAATATATCCCGGCGTCGACCAGGCCCGAGAGATACAGACACCTGCAGTGTTGGTCAGGAAATTTAAGCAACACTCTCAGAGACGCATCCATTTAGTGGAAGAAACTCGATCGACTGCGTGGTCCCATTCCCAACTGAGGCCGTAACAAACTCAACTCTGGGTAGGAGCCGGTCGGGGCAGACAAATCCCACATGACTGATGGGAATCGAACCAACGACATCCCAGCCGGGAGTCCGCGACGTTAAAGGGGTTCTCACCCATTTTTACAAATCTATTTTGACCAAATACCGGTTTTGGTATGTGGTCGTATTGCGAAACCCAGCCCCGAATCAGCCGCCTGTGCTCTCATCTTGCAGTGAGAGCAGCATTTCCTGCGGACTGGGAAAGCGAGATCTAGAGGCTGAAACAGGAACGAGAGCCTCGATTTCGATAAAAAGGGGGTTTCCCGATTGATGACGTAGAAAAGCCAAGTCGCTCTTCGTGTTCGGCTGAAGTGAGATGGGGCGAATGTGTGCTGTGTCTGGTTGCGGAACTTCGTCAGGAAATAAGCAAAGAGTAAGCGTCATGCTTTTTCAGGTGCCTCCAGCCAGTTTAGGCGATTGTGGATAAATTTTGTCACCACAACGAGGAAAGATTTTGTTCTTCGGGACAGTTATCATGGCATTTGCGGTCGTCACTTCGAAGAGCACAGTTTCCAAGACCAACACACCTGGAAGGTAAAGGTGGAAGCTGGAATTAGGGTCCGAAGACAGCTGAAAGAGGATGCTGTGCCAACTATTATAACAGAAAAATGTATTAAAGCACTCTCTGTTCATTCGCCAGCTGCAAGTGCAAGCCTCAAACGCAACAGTGACACCGACTCTGTCAGGAGCAAGAGAGCCAAACTCAGAGACGTAAAGAAGGTAAGGTTCGTGGAATGGGTGGTTGATCTTTTTGTGTTTCATTTCATTCTCAGTGTATGGTTGGTTGTAAATATAGTTGTTGGTTTTTGTTGAGTGTTGGCATCAAACTGAAACATACATTGTTACTGTCATAGTGGCAGTCAGTCAGTCACACTGCCTGCTGCCACTGAAACTGTTGCATGTTTGTGATTGATTTTTCCCTCTGCTGTTACTGTTTCCAGCAAAACTGAAGTCACGATTCTTATTAACAAGAAAGTGTCCATGTCCACAAATAACAACTTGTTGGACTCCAGTGAATAATAGTTTGGGTTTTTATTTTTCAGGACATTGCTGAACATCAGGCACCCCTGCAAGTTCAAGTTTCCGCCCAACAACCATATGCTTTAGAAAGTGAGTTATTTATCAGTATTTGGACACAGGATGGTGACTTAGTGTGCATTTTAAGATATATGCGGGTGTGGTATGTCTGTATGCTATAAACTGCCCTGGTGAGTAAGAGAATAATGAGCTTAGATCTGCAGCTTAGATCTGATGTACGGCACGTCACCCATCAGTTTTTAAAGTAACAGCCAGAATCTTTGACTGCAATATATTGTAAAAGACCCCTCAGATTCTAATTGTCATTGTGGAACTTCAGAATGTAAGTGGAGAGAGTCAGATTGAAAATGAGGAATGTAAAAAAAAAGGGGTGTGTTTGGGGGGGGGGGGGGGGGGGGGGGGGGGGGCTGAAAGTGAACAGCAATTGAAAAGATTTCTACAGCAGGGAAGAGAATTAGTGTGATGATGCAGTAGCTGACAAACTCCTGCTCAAAGGAAAAGGCATTATCTGATAGATCTAAACAACTGAAGGAAAATGTGGTTTATCACATAATCATTTTACAGTTATTTACATACTACGGTAATGTGTGTGTGTGTGTGTGTGTGTGTGTGTGTGTGTGTGTGTGTGTGTGTGTGTGTGTGTGAACAGATGTATGTATGTGCATGTGTATATCATGTACTATCTGCGTACATAATATGGTCAACCTGTAAAAATAATGTCGAACTGCCTGGAAAGAACCACAAGCGTCTGATGGCGAGGGAGGTGTACTCTACAAGGAGCTGTAGGTTCAAACTGGTACGGCTGAACTCCATACACTTCAGTGAAAAATTCACGTTCGATGTCCTCTTCGTTGGAACTTGACTCGTAGCTGGGAGCATCTGCCATTATCGCCGGAAAATCGTTGAGTTTTACGTCTTCATAGCGAAAGCTTTTAGGGACATGTCTTTCATTCACGGTAGTCTTGGCATTTATACGTCACTTGCGGAATCCCCGACTCTCGTCTCTTTCCGTACTGTGCTCGGCAATCTCCGTGGCGAGTCACGATTTGGCTACTTGCACGACCCGAAACACGGATAGAAGTGAGTTCCAGAAGAAAAGTAACACGTACATCGAAACACGCTCGATCATACTTTTGAACAACCCAAACATGCTATTTATGGGTGAGGACCCCTTTAATCACTTCGCCACGGCGGCTGGTTTTTCCCAGGCAGCAGCCCTCGCCCTCGCTCCCACTCCTGGCAAGACTTGCAGACCCCCGTCTTGTAATCTGCTAGTTTTGATGTTTAAAGCATGCCACTACAGTCTGAATAACACCAATGACCAATACAGAAAAAAGACTGTTGATAGATTCAAGAATTATGTCATACCGACCAGTTAAGTAACATAGGGCAAATACGAAAACTTGAGAGAAAAAAAAAAAGACCATTTATGAGATTCAGGACGCGTTGTGTTTTTACACAGTTGGAGACTGAGGATGAAAGCAAGTTGAAACGGTTGTCAAAGTGGCGATAACTCAATACTGTATCGAATGTATGTCCCGAGTTATCTTCCAGACATGCGCATTAACCTATTCTTTGATATGATGAAGAGGGAGATTGCTCCAAAATAATTTAAGATTGTGTTTACAACAGAGGGAGACAGCTCCAAAATAATGTGAGTAAGATAGCGTTTAAAATCAGTTTTGGACTCACTGAAATAAAATGTTGTACATAGACCAATGTCTTTCTTCTGCCGTTTGTCTCTAGCATTAGAGAATAATACCTACGCTAGTGAACTTGCCACGCTTTCTCTGTCGTGAAAATGAGATCTAAATCAATATGATTCTTTAAGAACAAAACTATGACGTGCATTTTCAACAGTATTGATGTAGGGTTGGTTGTGACGTTTACAAAGGCCATAGTTGCAACCTTTCAGTTAACTCCATTGCTTATTTCTATCTGTTTATCTACCTATCTGTCTGCATGTCTGTCTGCCTGCCTGCCTGCCTGTCTGTCTGTCTCTGTTTTATCAATAGGCCTAGACATCAATCGTGTGCGTGCGTGCGTGCGTGCGTGTGATGGCAGAATCAACCCCATCACGGCACTGTCACAGGTCAGCCAGTATACTCTGCTCTAGAATGGTCACAAAAAGTGGTAAAGAACGAAGTAACCAGAACTCCAGTATGAAGGCAATGGATGTAGATATCCAAACACAGAACATTTGGAGAGGCTACTATTTGCCTGTGACTTAAATGCAGATTCGTAAAAAAATGTTGCAATCACCCCAACTCTCCAGTGTAGTCTTTGGTACATGAGCCTTGAATGTTTCCAATATGTATCAAGTGCGCATAACAAATGTAAAAAAAAAAAAACAACCCAAAACTGTCGTTATTCAGTTCATTATTTTTTATTTATTTATTTATTTATTTTTGCTATCAAAATTGTGTTCTGTTAAAAAGAGAAGAAAAATCTGTTATATGTCCTCTTTGGCTTAAAAAAAAAATCAAAACAAAACTGTGAATAAAACTGTTGTCATCCCATACATGCAGGGTAAAACTGAGTGGTACTGGTAATTTCAAATCATACGAAAACGTGTGAGAGAGAGAGAGAGAGAGAGAGAGAGAGAGAGAGAGCTGACGTGGTAAGACAATCTGTTATATGTTCTCTTTGGCTTAAAAAAAAAGATCAAAACAAAACTGTGAATAAAACTGTTGTCATCCCGTACTTGCAGGGTAAAACTGAGTGGTACTGGTAATTTCAAATCATACGAAAACGTGAGAGAGAGAGAGAGAGAGAGAGAGAGAGAGAGAGAGAGAGAGAGAGAGAGAGAGAGAGAGCTGACGTGGTAAGACAAACGCCGACAACACAATAAAAAGGTATTTACCACGCTTAAAGGTGAAGACACATACTCCGATGGCCGTCATACAGATAAGGGACACAATCACCGTGGTCACCCAGTAAACGGACATGGTTGCAGGCCTTTACATTCGCTGCCTCTCCTCTCGCCTCTTTTCTCACTACCCACAAACTTGTTGTCCGTCACTCAAGAGCTGCTGAGAAACCGACCATCACACATCAACCAAAATACACCCAAAATCACACATACCCTCTCTCCCATTCACGCCACCCCCAATTCCCAATCCAGTCAAAATACATGAAATCACCAGACGAACACATCAGGAAAAGGTTCCACCAAAGGAATAAGTGAATAAATCAATGAAATATTGGGAATTTTTAATAACAGACGTTACGTATTGCCCAATACGTACACGTATTGAGATACGTACGGATCACGTTCGTGAAGCCCAGTTTTGTTTTAGATTACACGTGTCGCCGACTCGCGTCCCCCAAACCACCCGATCCAAGGGAGGTAACATAGCATCATCTCATTCCCCTGACCGCTGGGGTCGTTGGGGGGACGTGATGAGGCAGCCGCCGTTTCTCTCCAGGCTCTTCTGTTGGCAGCTGTCGTGAGCAGATCCGGCACAGAAAGCACCTGCCTGTGTTTAATACGTGTGTCGACCTACATGAGTAGATTTCCGACACCTATGCAATACCGCCAAGACGACGAAGTTTGTTTCTTCAGACTTTCGAGATATGCAGCCCCCCTCCCCCCCCCCCCCCCCTTTTTTTTTTTTTCTTCCTAAAGAATGTAGTTCATGAATACTGTGACAAATAGTGATACTCCATATTAGCGACCAGAACAGTCTGTAAACATAGAGAAGGACACCACACGCACACACACACACACACACACACACACACACACACACACACAGAGGGAGAGAGAGAGGTTTTCCTTTGGAGTGCCGCGGCAGGAAACCAGCGGATCCTGCGGGCTGGACAGGAAAAGATGGGGAGGGAATGACAAGGGATGCTGTTTGCATGCCACAGGCGCATGATTTAAGAGAAATGAAATCAGATGAAAGATGAATTTCGTGTCGCTGCCGATGACAGGTGCAAATGGGTGGAGCTCTGAACGTTTATCACCCTCTTGAGGTTTACTTTAACCACTGAAAAAGAAAATCTGTAGACAATAAACAGTTCGTCCTATGGGTTACAAATCTACTGAAAGCTGTACCTAAGCTAAAGGTAATTGATAAGCAAATAATAGATAAATTAGTAAATAATAAACAGCTTAATAAAATGAGTAAATAAATAAGATCAAATACAGGTAAGTAGATACATAAGCAAGTAAATAGATACATAACAGATGAATAAAACAAATAACAGTAAAACACACATACACACACACACACACACACACACACACACACACACACACACACACCGCGTTCATGTACTTCACTTGATGTAATGAAAATTCATATTGCCATAATTTTACATGATCCCGTCATCATGATGAAATTAGTTCTTAGATCTCATATCAGTTCTGGTTGAACTTCCTCGTGATATTATCGCGTAAGCTGATCGCTTCTTGTTCCGTCAACAAAAATACCTGTCTGAAAGGGGTCTGTTGTTGCACTTCAGTTATAAAAACAATGCTCATCTTCTTTAAAATAAAGTGTTTTATTTTTGCCTGCTAGGAGTGCCATTTGATACAGTCTATAGTGAAATGTATGTAAAAATGCATATGTGATCAGGATAATGTCAAGTAGCTTGTTTTCATGATGAAAGGAGGTAACTCGCTGAATTTAAGGCGATATACATAAATTACTATCAAATAAATAAACAAAACGAATAACAGACACGCTCATTAGTATTTGAAGTTAACAGTTTACAGCTGCGAATTTTCAAACTTATTTTTTTCAGATGTTGAAAACCATATATCTCTAAAGCAGGTGGAGTTATTATACTGACTGCGATGTAGAGATTACTTCCCCCCCCCCCCCCCCCCTCCCTTTTTTTTTTTTTTTTTTTTTACATCCAAAGAAAACATATTCGTCGAAATTTCATTTGTCTGTTTCATATTCTGCATTAAATGGGCATTACTTTACACCTTGTGTGTTCATTAATTTTTCACCTTTTGATAAACGGTAACAATTGCCGAAAGATAGGTAAAACCGCGACCGCATTTTTCAGCTGTGTGCCGCATATAGCGCCAGAAAACATGGGATTCCACATGAGTTGATTGTTTGCCCTCCGTCCTCCACTCCCCGACGCGCGGCGTGGGAAAGATGGCTTTGGCCTACTTAGAGATCTGTGTCAACGGCTTGGCGCAGATTCTCAAACACACGCAATGCGCACTTTTACAAGTGTATAGCATCAACTGACTAAAAACACTTCTAAAAAGCATCTGGGATTTACACCTATTGCTTCCTAGCCAGAAAGTAGCTGTTTTAAGTTGGAATATGCCTGAAGTGGGGCCGCAGTCTTAAATCTCGTTCTCAGTGACGAGTAGACTGACTGCCGACACGTGCTGCCCAGTCGCCAGGCTTTAGCTGTGGATAGGTGGTGTCTTTGAAAGCGTTGTTGGCAAACTGTATACAACTTAGTGACAAAAAAAACACTCACGAGGATAATTTTTCGTTTTAAACGGACAACACAGATCTTACTTTCCTTGAAACCTGAGCTGTGCTGTTGTGAAACACATACGGGTATGGCCACGTGTAACTCGAGTTTGGTACCAAGACACGTTCCTGTCGAAACCAGTATGCTGTGAGGAAATCGCGCGAGAATGTGCGATACGGGTTGGATACGTCGCCTACCAGCCCGTACCGGATAAGTGACGTGTAATCTAAAACTCTGTAGAATCGCACTGATCATGATCGTAGTTTGTGTGAAAGTTTACTTCAGCTGTTGTTACAGTTGTTGTTGCCGCTGCTTTTACTCCTCCTGAGGCTGCTGCTGCTGCTGCTGCTGCTGCTGCCACAACAACAACTACCACAACTACTACTACTATTTGCTGGTGCTGCTGCTGTTTTTGCTGCTGTTGTTGAGGCAGAATCACAATCACATCAGTCTGAAAAAAATTCTTCTCTCTCTTAGTGTTTCACACAGACACACACACACACGCAAGCACGCACGCACGCACGCACACGCGCGCGCGCGCGCGAGCCGCGTGTAAAGTCATGAATGCATGAACGCCTGAATGTGTGTATGTGTGTGTGTGCGTGCGTGCGTGTGTGTGCACGTGCGTGCGTGCGTGCGCGCGCGTTAGTGTTGTTGGTGTATGTGTTGTGTGTGTGTGTGTGTGTGTGTGTGTGCCTTTGTCATAGCATGGCAGTCTTTCCTCCTTGAATTCTATCCATGAGGAAGGCCATCAGCCCATTTGTCCTCTGTAAAGGAGGAAAAATACGACTTTGAAAATCATGTATGAAAACAATACCACCCTGTGTGTAGCCCCTGGCGCACCTTCACTTTTTCCTAGCCACTCGCCCCTCCTTGGAAATATAAAAGTTAAAGCCAAACGTGCAGGCAGCCACGCACTGAACATGTCTATTTGTGTGTAGGGTTTCTAGCATCGACTCGAGACAAATTAACAGGCATAAATGAACAAGTGAATACATTTTCAGAATTGAAGGAAATCAACTGAATAAGCAGAAGATTTGCATAACAAAGGAAGGGGAAAAGAGCCAGCAAGGAAAATAACTCCCCATCGTCCTCCCCCCCCCCCTCTCTTTCTCTCTCTCTCTCTCTGTCTGTATATATATATATATATATATATATATATATATATATATATATATATATATATCCTTATTTCTTTATCCCCCTTCCCTCCCTCCTTCCCTCCCCTTATCTCTCTTTTTCTCTCTCTCCCTCGCGCCTCCCAAATGAGCTGGAGATTGAGAGACTGAGAGAGAAAGTGTGTGTGTGTGTGTGTGTGTGTGTGTGTGTGTGTGTGTGTGTGTGTGTGTGTGTGTGTGTGTGTGTAAACTAGTGGTTCTGCAGACAATTGTCATTTCCACAAAAATCTTTTGAGGATGGCCCGAAGGTCTGAAGATTTTTAAAATATTTTTTATATATATATATATTTTTTTTTTTTAGCAGAGCGTAGCTCGGACAGTGAAAATGAGAACCTACGCAACGAATCAGCCACAAATAATGACAGTCCACAACAAATCGTCGTTTGATGAAATTCGTGTGCATTGTTGTATACACAAGTCTCTCAGCTTATAACTTTCCATGATGTTGGCTTAGTCCATCGTCAGGCAAGCTAGTTTAAAGTCTAACACATGTCATAATTATAACATTGTTGAGCTTCAGCATAACATTTTCAAAAAATCAAGAATATGTTTTTCGAACAGTTCTAAGCCACTCAGGAAAAAAAAAATGTCTTCAAAAATAAGGTGTAGGATGGACCGTCCATAGAACCACTGTTTTACAAATGTGTGTGTGTGTGTGTGTGTGTGTGTGTGTGTGTGTGTGTGTGTGTGTGTGTGTGTGAGAGAGAGAGAGGGGAGAGATTGAGTGAGTGTGTGTGGTGTGTGTGTGTGCGCGCACCCGTGGTGTTTTTGTGTGGAAAAATTTCAAGCAGTCCAATCTTTCACAATTCACCTCTGCCTCTCCATCACCTTGTATGAAAAATGTCTTCTCAGTCGTCACTCGCGTCAACAGGACCGTATGGTTGAGTCGGTCAGGTGCGTGTGAAGTGAACGCTCCGAACCATTACCGTTACCTGCAGTTTTTATTTCCTCGCTTCCCCCCCCCTCCCCCCTGTCTCTTCCCTCCCCATCCCCCATCGTCTTCCACCCCTGTCCTCCTCCCTTCTTTTGGTGAACACTGACACTTCCTTGTGGGAAAATCTGTGTTTGCTTTCCTTCTCTCTGTCCCATCAGCCTGTCTGTTGGTCCGTTTGCTGCTCTGTCCGACCGTGAGGAAATTCGAATGCAAAGTGAAATGAGGAAGGGGGTGTATCAATTCGGGGACCCCCCACCACCACCACCCCTCCCACCCCCCATCCTTACACCCTTGGCCCTTCTGCTACAACTTAAAGAAAAGTCTGACCATGAGGAAATTCGAATGCAAAGTGAAGTTAGGGAGGGAGTAATTCGCCCCCCATCCCCCACACCCTGAACAGGCCAGATAATGGGAGGGGG
>CM065716.1:91480072-91482572 GCA_033310375.1 Conus canariensis
TAAGTGGTCATTGATCGGCTGACCAATCACGCTTTCGCCAATGATGTCATCCCCAACCTGAAATCGTCACCCAGTCAAATATAAATCAATCAAATATGTAATAAAGCCAGAGACGATTTCACCGAATGAATTGCCTCTCACGGCACACACACACACACACACACACCACACACACACACACACACACACACACACACACACACACACACACCACACACGCACGCACGCACGCACGCACGCACGCACGCACGCACGCACGCACGCACGCACGCACACACACGCGCGCGCGGGCATATATGCGTGGCCGCTAGACTACGTGTGTGCGTGCATGCGTGCGTGCGTGTTTGTGTGTGTGCGTGCGTGCGTGCGCGCGCGCGTGCGTGCGTGCGTGTGTGTGTGTGTGTTTGTGTGTGTGTGTGTGTGTGGTGGTGTGTGTGTGGTGTGTGTGTGTGTGTTATCCTTGAGGAAGATCATCATCCTGCTGTGTCACCTGGAGAGGAGGAAAAACTTGTTTCTGGGAAAAATGGAAAGAGAACATGTCGTTTTCCTCATAAAACAAATCCATCTGCTGAGCTATCCCGCCGTGTGTGTGCGTGCGTGTGTGCGTGCTTGCGCGCGTGCGCCCGTGTGTGTGTCTGGAGAGAGAGAGAGAGAGAGAGAGAGAGAGAGAGAGAGGAGAGAGAGAGAGAGAGATTTTTTCATGAGAAGAAAGAATCAGCACGGTACAGAGCTTTTTACATCTTGCCCTCAGTGAAGAACACACACACACACACACACACACACACACACACACACACACACACACACACACACACACACACACACAACACACAGCGCGCGCGCGCGCGTACACACACACATACATAAGCGACTTCAAAAGTAAATGAATAATCTGAAAAATGGAAGGAATGGAATTGGCTATCCAACAATAAAGCGAACAACTCAGAGAGAAAAGTACCAACTTTGAAGGTACATGAAAATGATAAGAAGGAAAAGACGTCAATGAAAGGTGGACAGGAAAAGAGGATGGGTGAGATAGAGAAGGGGGGAAGAGAGAATACAAATTAACATTCATACACATGTTTTTTGTAACATTACAATTTACATTTTTCCACATTGCAATATCATCAGCATAAGCAGCTAAAGTTGCCCCTTTCGTGTCAGTCTGGTTAAGATCATAAAGCATCAATGAGAAGAGGATTGGAGAAATTACACTTCCTTGAGGGACACCCATGTTAACATATCTTGTACTTGACAGCACACCATTTAGTTTTACTTGTAGCGTTCTTCCAGAGTAATAAAATTGTTGAACAGTTTCAATTTGCGGTCAGTAAACTTGTTAATTATTTGAATTCAAACGGTTTTAACTTATCAACGGACAAATCGGTTTTTATTATATTTACAAAGAAAAATATCGATTTTGAAGGTAGGGACGCTGTAAAAGTACAAATAGGTGATTCTTTCATTTTCCCAAGTAAGCAAGTAAAATTTCTAGGCGTTATTTTTCACTATAAATTATTTTGGTGTAAACATATAAATCATCTCGTGGAAAAGGCAAGAAAGAAAATTGCATTACTGCGAGTCCTAACTGGAATCCCTCTAATAAATTATGGATCTAATCTTATCCATGTCGCCTTAGGGACAGTTCGTTCGATTGTAAGTTTTGGTCAAGAAGTATTTTTTACTGCACCAAAGACAGATTTACATAAGTTAACTAGTATTGATTCCTTAGCACTTAAAATTGCTTTGGGGCTTCCAAGATGGGCATCAATTGATATGACTTACAGAGAGGCAGGAGTTTTGCCTTTAAATGAACACAGGATGCTCTGTGCTTGTAGCTACTCAGCACGAGCAAGAACAGTCCCTAACTCAGTTACTTCTGAACTTGATGAAAGCACCTACGTTTCTAGAGAGATACGGAATAAAAAAGCATATACTTCATTGTCTGATTATGTATCTCCTCTTTTACATGCATGCGACTTTTCGCTTGACAACATTGTTAAAATGACCAAATACCCTTTCCCCCTTTGGTTGATGAAGCAAGCAGATTTTTTCTATTCCTATGGTAATATTACTAAAAATGAGAATCCACTTTTGCTTGCTTCTCTTGTTAAAGAATTGATTTACACTGAATATGAATCTTATCTGCATATTTTCACTGATGGTTCAGTTTCGTGTACTTCTGAGGTTGGTGCTGCTTTCGTGATACCTTCCCTTAACATTGAAAAAAGATTTCATATTACCAAAGGTTGTTCTATTTTCACTGCTGAGTTATTTGCTCTTATGGAAGCTATTAATTTCATTCTTGATATGCAAGTCTTACTAGAAAGAATACTGATTTTGTCAGATTCCAAGTCTGCTTTAACGGCTTTACACCTTCAAAATACATCAAGTCGTCCTGATCTCGTCAGTGAAATTTTATTTTCAATTCACCAGCTAATGATGCGAGGTTCTAAAATGACATTATTATGGGTACCCGGTCACTGCAATCTTCGAGGGA
>CM065716.1:91487572-91507572 GCA_033310375.1 Conus canariensis
CTGCAGCTTTGCGAGGAACAGTCATTCCACATCCCTACTGAGCATTCTCATTTGGGTTTTATTCCCTCTTCGCCCCTGGGGTCCGCGAATGAGATGTGGCCACACGCCACAATTAGAATTTTGCACTAAAACACTATATAAACCATGTAAGCGTTTTGAAACCTACCATAAATTTGAGCCAGCATTTAATATTAAACTGATAACTGATCAAAAGAACAACTCATCCTTTATTTCCCCTTATGATTTTCACTTATGAATTTACAATCATTTTCAAATACACGACCTTCCGCTTTGTTGACGACGGCACATTTCAGGCTTTTGCACTCACCCGTGACCCTATCTTTGCGCCAGCTGGAAACCCCCAGATAGTCCCATCCCTTTGGTTTTAATCTGTCTGCTTGAAACCACCTGGCTTGTACCTTGATGGCCATATGAAGGAAAATGAGGAGAATCAAGTTTCAGACACAATTAAAGTTCTCAAAACAACCTATTTGCGCCAGTCTATAAATACTCGACTTCCTAAGCAAGGCCTTGGCGCATCAATTTTTGGTGTACAGCCTGTTCGCCGCAGGCGCATACTTAATTTTGGGATGAAAAGGGCTCGCATGCTCACAAATACTTAGTTTCAGCAACCCCCCCACAATCCATTCTCCTTTTCTTGACTGAAAGCCCATGTTCTTTGGGTCACGAATTCCCAATGGACTTTATCAACAACTTTGATCTCAAATGTATGTTTCTTTCAATGGAACATACATGATGTCTTATATTGGTTCATCCATTTCAGTTTGGCAATGATGTAATATCTACAACGCTTTTGTATCATTTTCACTAAAAATACGTTATTGCTGAAATTAGTATGTCTATTCTGTTTGCTGCTATAATGCTTAGCTGATTCACTTTAAAACCATAAGTTCATACAGTCTTGCTTGGCTGCATTTGGCAAAATGTATTTCAATGTGGCCCAGGATAGTTTTATGTATAGTATTATATTAATTTCTATCTGCCCATCTGCTTGGCAGAAATCGCATGAAATAGTCTGATCTTGATAGAATGCAACGATATACAGTATGTTCAATGTTTTTTGTTAATAATATCATCAAATGTGTGTGTTATTGATGTATAAAGCACCGATTGTAGCTGATCGAAATGGTAAGAAAATATGAATTCTGGAATATTGAAAATATTGATGTAAGCATTAACCGCAGTTTCATAATGTTTTATCATTTGGTGATATCTGATGGATGGAAGGGTCTGATAACAACAACAACAACAACGACAACAACAACAACAACAACAACAACAACAACAACACACTCACACGCAGAGACACAGACACAAGCATGAGCGCCTGCGGGCGCGCGCGCGCGCGCACTCACACACACACACACACACACACACACACACACACACACACACACACACACACACACACACCACACACACACACACACACACACACACACACACACACACACACACACACACACACACACACACGAGGGACATAAGGTAGACTCATTTTTCTTCAAAAGGAAAAAAAAGGCGGGTATTCACTCACTCGCTCCCCTCCCCCCCCCCCCCTCTCTCTCTCTCTCTCTCTCTCTCTCTCTCTCTCTCTCTCTCTCACGTACATTATATGGTACGTGAACATTAAACTGCCTGTGCGATGTGAACGCCCATGGACTCCAGGTTGGTCGTATTGACCTGACTCTGTGCAGATCCAGTCTGGGAACGACATGTCCATCAGAGCCTCAAGCAAACTGGACGAAAATCTCACCATTCACTTTGGTCCCCAAAACGAGGCAGTGACGAAGCCTTCGTGTGCCTATGAGCTGATTTCAGCCAGTTAACACTCACACACTTCCGTGTGCATCCCTGAATCACTCGAAAGTTCAGTTAACAAGACAAAACAACTTGAAACCAAAACAAAGCAGAAAAAAAATATTGAAAAAAAAAAAAAAAAAAAAAAAAACCCGGATAGAGGCAGTTTGCCTATTTGGCTCACATGTGATGAATACATGCAACAGCATGATGAAGAAGAGCACAGGATAAGCGGGGAAGAAGATGAGCAAGTAGAAACAACTCCAAACCTCTTCCTTTGTAGGACAATAACATCGAGCTACAGATGAAACTTGTCACATTTAAGGAAACGACCTCGGAAGAAGAACTGAAGAGAGCGACTTGGAAAAAAACAACAAAGAAGCAAGTGTCTCACTGACCATGTTCATATCTCTACCTAAACCAGTCTTGTTGTTGTAGCGGTTCCTGGTAAAACATCAGATGGCAAGCACCGATGACAGATGACATTGCAAATTGTAACTGCTGAATGTACGTTGATGATAAGGTATTTGTATACCCTACCACACCCTACCCCTTTCCTACGCACGCACGCACGCACGCGCGCGCGCGCGCGCGCGCACGCGCACACACACACACACACACACACACACACACACACACATACACACACACACACCACTCATTAAAACTTTCCAGCTATTTGTCATACTTTTAAGATTGATCTCCCCTGAACATAACATTTGCGCTGATTGGGAAATTGACATCTTTTCCTGCTGATCAGTTCCTTTTTTTCGTGATTGACAACAAATCGACTTGATATTGGAATTGCGCATCATCGTCGACTGACATGCATATGGCAGGCATGGCGGTGATATTGTGCAGCATCATACTTGATGACTCCCCGTGTTCGAACTCGACAGTTTTGATAATGTTGACAAAACAAAATTTACAGTGCGTTTCTATAGTTTTGTGAAGATCAGTTATTGTTGAAACAAGAAAGACTGTTCCACTTGCTGTTTTAATGTGCTTTATTCAAATGATTTACTACAATTGTGACTTCATACACTTTTATTCAGCTCTGGCAAAATATAGAAGCGATATCTTAGTTCTATATTCAGTCATAGATTTATTCATATCTTCACGTCTGTTTGGTTGGTCTAGATGATATACAATATTCTGATCTTCATATAAAATGTAACTTAATGTGTTATCAGCGGATGAGGCAATAATAGTTAACGACCAAACTTGAATATACAATGTTATTTGCAGATTTATGACTGTCACAACTGGTTAAGACGTTCACACTGAGGACAGCTGGAAAAATCTTAAAGATGTTTGTTGTTGTCTCAGTTTTACTTATGCTAGTATTCATAATTGCTGATAAATTGCAAATGAAACACACACACACACACACACACACACACACACACACACACACACACACACACACACACACACACACCACACACACACACACACACACACACACACACACAGAGTATGAATACATAAACGTGCTTTGCTTTCACACATGAGTCAAGAAAGAGAGTAAAATGATTGGCTACAGACACCTTTGACTTTTTTTTTCTTCATCTTCATCGTTTTCATCATTATCAATTACTGTTTTTCCCACATCCAAAAGCCAACGATTGTGGAATTACTGTTCTATTTCCTTCGTGATTGCCCTATTAGTGGGATAATTCTCACACCAGCACTACTAGCCCAGAAGGTGCTGTTAATATCTGGTCGATATGAGCACTTCACCAACAGAAAATGCAAAGCTTTTGAGTTGACTTGGTGATGTTCTGTGGTGTCTGAACTGATTCAACATCCTTAATGCTTTACTACAGCCCCCCCCCCTCCCCCCACTGTCGACAACAGCTTCCTTGTCCATCCAAAGAGAGACCTCACGAAGCGAACACTGATGCTAACTAACCAAATGCGTGCACGTGATGTTTGAAGCGAGGATTGGAGTTGGAAAGGGAGGGGGCGAGGCGCAGAGAGGGCACACTTAGAGGAGTAAAAGAGAAAAAAAAGAAAGGGGGGGGGGGGGGGGGAGGGAGGGGGTGGTGGGTGGTAGTGAAGAGGAAGGATGGGGAAGGGTAGGGAAAGGCTGGTGGCGTTAGGGCATGACTATTGAGGTCACCGTGTCAGACTTTGAAGGGAGTGAAGACTTTGAGACAAAAGTTCTTATTATACACGCGCGCGCGCACACACACACACACACACACACACACACACACACACACACACACACACACACACACACATATATATATATATGTACATATGATGAAGAGTGAGGATGAGATTGATGATGATGATTGTGTAGAGGTCCACTTTGGTCTCCCTACGCGTCCTTCAATGACATATCCCGGCGTCAGTCAGGCCTGAGGTGGAACAGATTAAAAACCAAAAAGCAGAGCAACACTCTAGGAGATGCCTCAGCAAAGTGAATCTTTTTTTCTCGCATTAATGGCAGTCTTAGTTTCCGAATCCAGTGTAATGGGCGAAGTCTGCAGTCCACCACAGTGGCCCTACTGATCCCTAGTTTCTCTTGGAGTTCCACTAGACCCGACCGCGTCCGGCGCGTCAGGGCGTCGACGGTGGGCTTGGAAATAAGGCTTTGCTCTGTGGGCTGGAACCACACGAGGAATGCCAAGCCTTTCTAGAACAAAGACACCCCCAGGTTCATCACTGCGAACTGACCTGACAACGGAACGTGCTGGCTGAAAACGTTGACCAAACGTTCCCTACATGCACTGGACAAACCCAACGCATGCTCATTTCTACACAAAATGACGGTTAAATGGATGAAACTCATTCACGTACGGTTCTTTTGCTTCTTCTTTCGCTCAAAGCACTCTCCGCAACTCTGGGTAGGAGTCGACCAGGTTTGACAAATCCTACAGTGAGTTGGATTGGGCTCAAAACTGCTATCTCCTATCGGCAGTCTGGGATATTAACAACCGCACAGCAGAGGTAGGTATTTGAATTACTGTGTCGGACACTTAAATTACCGTGTCTGGCATTTGAAATATTATGTCTGGTATCTGAATTTCTGTGTCTGGAATTGTAATTAGTAGTATGACGTTTGAATTACTCGGTCTGATATTTGATTTACTACGTCTGCTTTTTGAATTATTATGTTTGACACTAAAATTATGGCGTCTAGTATTTGAATCATTGAGTCTGGTATTTGAATTACTATGTCTGACATTTGAATTAGTACGTCTGCTGTTTGAATTATATTATGTCTGACACTTAAAGTACGATGTCTTGTATTTGAATTACTTAGTCTGGCATTTCAATTACCATATCTGACATTTGCATTATAACGGCTGGTCTTCAAATTATTATATATTTTTCAAGTATTATGTCTTTAACCTAAATTATGTCTGGTATTTCAATTACTATGTTTAGTATTTGAATTATTATATCAGGTATTTATTTGAATTACAATGTTTTATCATTCAATTCTTATGTCTGATATTCCAATAATTATGCTTCTTCTTCACGGCATCTCTCTGGCACATGGATGACTTAGGAGTCTTGAAGGAGCGATCGTAGGTTGACCTCGCACTTGAAGTGCTGCTGCAATCCATCATGTAAGTCTCCTGCTGACTCTATGGTCCAGGAGTGGCTCCATGAGAAACGAGAGCTGGACTTTGTTGTATGCATCTTCCAGGTCTACTGCAACTGCCACTGTTTCTTCTTTTCTTTGGAATCCTTCCTATACTTCATAGGCAAACGCGGCCGCATTTCTCCATGTACTTTTACCTGTTCTGTAGCCTCCTTGATTGGGTAGGAGGATCTGTCTATTCTCAAGGTCTCTTGTGAGTTTTCTTGCTGTGATTCGTTCCATGAGCTTTCCTACTATGTTTGCATAGTGAGTATGCGGTAGCCATTCAGCCGATGATAGTCTTTTCCTGGTTTTGGTAAAGCTTTCAGGTAGCTGTGTGTACAGTCTTCTGGGACATAGCCTTTATCGAAACTGTCCTGGTAGAGACTGAAGAGATGGGTTCTGTCCTCTTCTGAGAGCTGTTTGATATCTGCATGCCGTACTTTGTCTGGACCTGGAGCACTATCCTTAGTGTATCCAGCTATTGCCTCATCCAGTTCAGATGCTATAATTTCATTATCAATGCCAGTCTGAGCTAGGTGTTGGTTTAACTTGGTCATATGATTCTTCCTTTCCTTGACATTTCTTTGATCACTCTGTTCTATATGAAACGTTTCAGTAGAGCCGACCCTTTCTTCACATTTGTCTTGAGGTCTGCGGTCCCATCCACATCTAGAATATCTGGGGTGGCGTTTTCCTTCCACGCCATGATAAAACTACCAGACCGGAGTGAACTGTGCCATAATTAAGTGACTCACAGAACTGTTGCCATTTTGTTTCTGTTGCTTCTTCAGCTACTCTTTTGAATTGTTCAATCTTTTGATTCATGTCTTTTTCACATACATGGGTCCGCGCGCGCGCGCGCGCGCGCGCGCGCGGCGCACACACACACACACACACACACACACACACACACACACCACACTCACACACACACACACACACACCACACACGCACAAACAATGATAATAATGGCACAGTCAATGTTAGATAGGTACCCTAGGTCTGACCAGCGCGTTGGGCTGTTGCGTAGGTCAGACATCTGCTAAATCGTAGCTATGAGACCTTCTTAATAAATTCTCTCATCTTAGTTTCAAAGTGAGGTGACTGAAGGCGGAAATTGAAACAAATCTTAAAAAGAAAGGACACAGACAAACAGATTACAGGACACTCTTTTGTTTATGTTTCTGTAATCTGTTTGTATTGCCTTGCGGAAATAATATCCTTTCTTTTAAAAATTCTTTTTAATAATATCCTTTCTTTTAAAAATTCTCTCATCGTAGTCATTCATTCATTTATCCATCAGCTTTAAATCGTGCGTAGTGTGGTCTCCAAACTTAGCAGATGTAGTGTAGCGTATGTGGACTAGTTCGCACGCAGTGACATCTCTTTGGTGGAGCTGAAACTGAAACTGAAGGAGCTATCACTTCGTATGAAAACAAATCGCTGAACAGATGGGTGATACGGTCTTGTAGCATCTGAATGTACTTCTAAGAGTTCACCGCACTCTCCATGACTACAAGATCACCCACACTGAAGTAAGAAACACAGTCCCACACCAACAGATTCTGACTCCATGATATTGGATCACACTCTGCATCCATGCACTCTGATCGCCACTTTCAGATGACTTTCGCCATTCTGTCACTCTTCCAGTGCAGTTCAGACCAATCATCGTGTCCTCTCTGAACAGGATGTATTTCCAGTGACTAGCCACAGATAACAGCAGTTCTGCCCTACACCGGTTTCTCCTGAACTTGGTGTTCACTTCCCTAACCACAACCTTTTTTTCCCCCACAGATGTTGTTTTCCAGTCGGTCAAATGACTGATTGTAGTCCTCCATGAACATTTCAAACCCTTCACAGACAGACCAGCAACAAGCCTAGAAAGTGTCCAAGCAGCTTTGTCACTGATTCCAGATATAGGATTGCAGCCTGAGTTTCTAATGCTGGCATCCGCTGATCCAATGTAGTGAAATCGACGCAGAAGTTTCGAGACAACATTTTCTTGCAATGTTATTGTTCAGTTGGCCTCCATTAAATAAGTTTTATCCACCTTTATGATCACTTTTGAGTCCTCATCTCACTTTCCCATGGTCACCAGGCGTTGTCTGCTTTTTCTCTCCAACATATAATATATTTACTTCCCTTTGCCAATGCTTGCATCAAGAATAGGACGAGAAATTGACAACGGAAAAAAATACGTAAGGTGTCTGCGGGCTCAGTGTACACCGCAATGATGAGTTGGGCTGTAAGCTGGCACGAGGCTTAGCTTGTAGTCTAATTCACATAATCTCTTTAGCATGAACTGACCACAGTTGATAGTGTAATCAATCTGACTCGAACATGAATTGACAAGCAGATGATGAATACCTTCCTGACTGACGATCTTGCTAATGCACATCTTAAAATCATAGGCGTAAACTGACTAGCTGTTAACGCAATTCTTCGTAACTTCAATGTAAACTGACAGGGTGGTAATGCCCATATTCCAAACTTCAACGTGAACTGATTAGCAGCTGCTGCAAATATTCCTGACTTAACGTTGAACCGACTGCATGCTAATTAACTTCTACCTGACATAAACATTAATTAACTGACCATAACAGCTAACTGACATCTTCGTAATTTCAAAATGAACTGACTGTAAGGTCATGGATTCCTCCTAACCCCAAAGTGAACTTACTAAATGGTAATGCATATCTTCCTAATCTCAGCGTGAGCTGAAAACACGTCGATGAACACTTGTCTAATTTCAGTGTGAACTGATCAGGTGGTAACGCAAATCTACCTAATTTATGCACAGTTTGGATTGGCAGATGGGCGAAGGAACAAGACAAAGGGTACCTTTCTCACAACAAAAATAGTTATTAAGTTCATTGTCATCGTGACATCAGCTCATGGTCACTATTGTCAGACAAGCATGGTGACATTCTGCGGGACGGGACACATTCTTACGCTCATTGACTCCAAAGGGTACGCAATTTTGTCAGTAGAGGGCTTAATAAAATGTAATGTCCTCCGTATGTTGGGCCTGAACAGGGACCAAAGCATACAGTTACTTGATTCAGTAACATTGCAGTGTCTCCTGTGGTGAGTGGCCTCATGACAGCCTGATACGTATAGCTCCCTGTGGCACTCCCACCGTGTCTGTGACAGAACAGGCCTGATACGTATAGCTCCCTGTGGCACTCCCACCGTGTCTGTGACAGAACAGGCCTGATACGTATAGCTCCCTGTGGCACTCCCACTGTGTCTGTGACAGGACAGGCCTGATACGTATAGCTCCCTGTGGCACTCCCACTGTGTCTGTGACAGGACAGGCCTGATACGTATAGCTCCCTGTGGCACTCCCACTGTGTAAGTGACAGGCCAGGCCTGATACGTATAGCTCCCTGTGGCACTCTCACTGTGTCTGTGACAGGACAGGCCTGATACGTATAGCTCCCTGTGGCACTCCCACTGTGTAAGTGACAGGCCAGGCCTGATACGTATAGCTCCCTGTGGCACTCTCACTGTGTCTGTGACAGGACAGGTCTGAGGACGACTGGGTTGAGAGAACCGGAATGAACAGGGAGGGAGTAATGCTACCTACAGTGAGTGACAGCATGGAAGATGAGACAGCAAACAACAACAACAACAACAACAAAAGTTGGTACATAAACACACAGCCATATTTACTGGAGAATGTGGAGAGAAAAAAAACAACAACGTACGTCCACAGACAAAAACAAACACAGAGTCCAAAACAACAACAGAAAACAAGTCACACAGGAAGCAAACTGTATGGCCATGAATGCATCTTCAACGGGGAATTTATGTACCCCTCTTTCACACTTCTCAAAAGTGACTTCAAACGATACCTCATCCAACGATACTCTGACACAGCGTACAAAAACAACACAGAGTCTGGCATCGGCATTCATGCTGAGCTCTTTCTCTGTCCAAACAGACGTTCTGGAACAATTTCTGCGGTTCATCCAGAACAGGTTTTGTCCACATAAACACAGCGTTCGCTCCTCCCTCCTCCCCCCCCCCCCCTTCTTTTTTTAATCACTCAGTCAATGCCTCTTAAAGGGCAAAAGCTGTTACACCAAAGCAACAAAGTACTAGGAAAAATCGAGCGATAAAATAGAAAATGAAATTAACTGTCTAGTCCAATAATGTGTTCATGGTGAATCTTTGAAACAATGAGAACATGATAACTAACAGCAAACTCCCATCAGATGAAACCGATATCTATGTGCTGGAAAAGTTGATCACATGTTTCTTGCAACACACGCTGCACTGTGTACGATTCTTCAGACATTTTGTAGATAGTTTCATGTAGATCATTTGTCTTCGGAAAACTGCAATGTTTCTGGAAGCATCAGATTGCTATATCACACTTAAACAAAAATCAGACACACAGACAATCAAACAGAGATACAGACAAATAGATACAGAGATAGATTGGTCATTAGATTAATTCAGACATAAGACATACTGACACATGATGCAGATAAGATTGTTTTCGTAAAATGAATTGATAACTGATGGATCAATTAATAATTTGATAAACTGACGTAAAAGTAATTCTGTATTGTTAAGATACATTTTTTTTTGTTGTGCGTTCATGAATTATATCTTAATTTTTTGTTTTGAATCGTTTTTTCCATACGAACCAAGACAGCAATGAGTTGAAAAAAAAAAAATCTTGATTCACATGATAACTATGCGTGATTTTATTCAATGTCGCATGCAAAGACACAGCAGTTATTTCATTTTTCCATACATCATTCATGTTCGTAAATGTTGCACTAATTATGTTATCATAACACACACACACACACACACACAGGCACACACACACACACACACACACACGCGCTCGCGTGCGCGCGCGCGAATTTGTAGTTGGTATGTTAAACAGTTCACAACGAACCTCAACACCTTTTTCAACAATTTAGCAACTGTTCTTCTCCGTCAAACTTACAATCCGGAAAAAGTATATACACAAACCATTCCTCACAAATTATTTGACCCCCGATTCATGCACTTGTGTGGATTCACAATCACGACACTAATATGCAGCACTCTTGACGAAATTCAAGAGAGAGAGAGAGAGAGAGAGAGAGAGAGAGAGAGAGAGAGAGAGAGAGAGAGAGAGAAGCCGTTGCTTGCATCAGATTCAAAGCTTTCATCATTCTCAGGACACATTTTCGGTTTGCTCTTTAGCAGTCACACCGTTCTTCGTATCTTTTTTACGATTAAGAGTCGACACAAGGTTCGCTACTCTGCCTTCCTGCAGAGGATACAAGCGTGTGGAGACCTCGGTTTTCCCCCTTGGGCCTACTTTCGCTGAGGCCGATTTGTCAATGCTGGCGATGAATTTAGCAGCCAGCGGAGCAACAGGGCTTTTCTCCGCCGAGGTGTCGGAACTGTGCGACGACGGTTTGCTCTCTGAGCTGACGTCAGCGCTGTCCACAACGTGAACGTAGACGGGAGGCTCGCGACCCGTTTTGGGACTCTCACCGCCTCTTTTCCCGCCTTTTTTAACACCTGTGGAGTATGCCCCCCCAGGTGCGCAATTCACTCTAGAACCACTGTATTTCGGTAACGTGTTGTTTTTAGCCGCAGCGGCGTTGTTCACTGGCAAAGGGTTCACATCTTCGTACAACGACGACATTCCTCCTGTGCTGGACACGGAGGGTCGCTTCCGGAAACGGAACTGAAAGCGCTTTCGCGTTTTGTCGTCTGTCTCCGCGTCGGCCATTTCTTCCACTTCCGCATACGCTGGGGAGGCCGGGGGTGACCTGGGGTGGTTGGTCGGGAGGCCGGGCATCGGCCACGTCACTGTAGGCCTGCACGAGGCGCGGCCTGGGGACGGGATCGGGTGGGGGGTCGTCTCCCAAGGCGTTATGGCTGAGGGTCTGGCAGGAGCTGGGTACAGCGTACACGTGTTCGATCAGCTCCACTTTTGGCCGTCTGCGTCTGTCCGTGGAATATAATAACAGAGAGAGAGAGAGAGAGAGAGAGAGAGAGAGAGAGAGAGAGAGAGAGAGAGAGAGAGAGAGAGATTAGACTGACATAAAATGAAATGAAAACGAGATTAGCTTGGAAAAAAAAAAAAGGAAAGAACAAGACACAAACGACAATTAAACTAAGCAACATAAGAAAAAGACAAAGACAATTTATGAATAAATCAACTCATTTGGTTATTTGTCTTCGACCATGACGTCTATGCACAATTCACGCACGCACGCACACACGCGCGCGCGCCCACACACACACACACACACACACACACACACACACACACACACACACACACACACACACACACACACAAGCAGACGCACGCGTGCGCACAGTTGCCTGGAAACCTAAGCACAAAAGCAAACAGTTATAACATTCCCGAGCCCGTGTCTCGAACAGCTTTAAAAATCAAAAGAAAAGGAAAAGGACAGCCACAGAGCCTGTAACAAGCTCACAGTATTACTAGCATCTTCTTTAAGTTGATTATTGTCACCTCCTACCCTTTCCCTTCTCACCCACACATTCTCTTCAGATATCAACTGCCTCTGATATCACATCGTACGTCTAGTAACAGAGTAGGACACCACCATTTTGCACTCTCCACCCTCCCTCTAACTTCCCTCATCGGTCCTCTCCTTGACAAAAGTATACGCCTCTGAGCAGCAGAACGTCATGCTTCTGTAAAGATGAAAATATCTGACAACCAGCGAAATATCATGAACCTCGTAAAGATGGCTATATTCTGCAACCTGCAGAATCTCATGAACAAGTGAAGACGAAAATATGTCACAACTAGTGGAGCATCGGATTTCTTTTTTTCCTTTTTCAGCTTGAAAACCGCTCCGTCCACCTGATTCAGTTCAGGGGATGTTAAAGGCGGCGGAAAAGAGTGATGTGCTCCGCCGTGCTCCATCATGCTATGTCCACCATAAAACCATGGTTAGTTGAGCAGCACAATTCAAACCGACCAGTTTACAATCAAAGGTTCTGACTTCAGTCCCCCCCTGGGGTCTCAGATACAAACTGGCACTCTAACTGCACACGTTAATAGTGTCATCCTGGTGTTGTCAATGAAGTGATCAATAGGGCCCTGCCCCTGCCTCTACTATCTCCTCCGTCCATCCCCTTCCCCTCCCCACATACATGCCCCACCGTTGACAAACTCTCGTGAGATGCACTCGAAACATAATCATGATTGTTAGGAAGAAGAAATGGTTGGACAGACTGATACCTGTGGGGTTTGGTGTGGAGATCTTTGTGCTGGCAAGGTTGCCAAAAATTTTGGGTCATAAATCCTTCTCCTGACCTTTCACCCAATCTGAACTGCGGTGTTTTTTCCCATCCCCAATTTCCCTTGCCCCCCCCCCCTCCCTCCCCCACCACCCCGACATCTCTCCCCAATCCTCCAAAGCACTGTCCACTCCCACAAGAACGATCTGTGACCTAAAATATCGGCAACACTTTACAAAGATCTTCACATAATTATACATCCAAAATCTTTACTTACCAGCTGTTTAACCTTTCCTGGGTCAGTTCTATCTTTAGGTGTCAACTTCAAATCCTAGCCCCACCCCCTTAAAGATGGATGGTGGGGACAGAGGAGGAGGGGGAAGGGGAGGGAGGAGACTCAATTGTGCACCTTGATGTGACATCTGACCGTAACAGCAAGAACAACAACAACAAACAACAGCAACAGAACTGACCTGAGGCAAACCACGATGAGGATGACGCTGAGGAGGAGGGCGATGAAACCAATGACACACACCAGCACGATCAGCACTGCACACAACAGCACAGGGGCGACAACTGTACTATTTCTCACTACGTCATTAGTTGGTGTGTGTGTGTGTGTGTGTGTGTGTGTGTGTGTGTGTGTGTGTGTGTGTGTGTGTGTGTGTGTGCGTGCGTGCGCGCGCGCGTGTGTATAGGGATGTATGTGTGTGTGTGTTGTGTGTGTGTGTGTGTGTGTGTGTGTGTGTGTGTTGTGTGTTGGGGTAGGGGTGGATAGTAAGGGGAATTGAGAGTGGGTGGTGGTGGTAGTGGTGATAAGAGAATCAATACGAGGGTGTTGAATTATAACTACCAGTCCCTTCACTGACAGCATGAAGGATCTGTAAATGTGTTTCTTGTTCGCAGAAGGATCAGTAGCGTCTGGCATTTGTCGACTTTCGCTCTTCACACACACACACAAAAAAAAACCTCTGTCAAGCTTTTCACAAATTAAAACCGCTGTCAGCTACTGGTGCCGTATACGCTGTAGCAGCAAGCCTGAACATCTCTTCTCACAACGAAACAGCTTTCAGTTGCTTGTGCCATAGACGCTGTAATAGCAGCAAGCCTAAGCAGCTTTGCACACTACAGAACAGCTGTCAGCTGTACACGCTGACCTCTCGTTTAAGGAACGATCTCAAGAAATTAACTCCCTTTCCCCTGCCACACTTACTTCCCCTCTCATAAAAAGCAGCTCTATCATTTAAGGTTTCAAAATGTACTTAGAAGCCATCCCTGCTGTTTTCATCATGACTCTTTATCCGGTACACCCGTTACATTCACTACTCCACATATACTAACATTTCTCCTGTCTTACCCCCCCCCCCCCCCGTCCTTTCTTGCGTACGTCACTTCCCCTTTTCCATTCTATTTAATTGCCTGTTGAATGAGTTAGTTGCTAAATGATATGCTTACTTTATGCCACTTTAATATAGATACGCTTAATTTATTCATTTATCTACCTATGCAACATTATTACAATTAACGTATTAAATTATTATTTCCTAGTATTAGCTATTATTGTTTTATTTATCAGTTTAATTTTAAAACATTTATAGTTCTTTGTGGATTTTTACTTTTTTTTTTCTTTCCTGTTTTATTTTCGTTTAAAACATGTTGTTTTTTTTTTTATTACACCCGTCTCCTCCATCCACCTGTCTATTTTGATAAGTTTAAGCATATCTCATCTATGTATCTAATTACAGACATATGTCCTTTTTTTCTTTGTTTATCTATCAGCGTATTTGTCCATTTACTTTTTTCCTCAACTCAACATTTCCTTGTGTTTTCTCTGTCCATTCATTATTTATCCCCCTTTGGCTTCTTCTATGCAATTCTCTTCCACTTCACACTCTCCTTCCAGAAACACAGCACCCCCAATCCTCCCTCTGCTACCATTTTCTTATCCCTAAGAACGAATTATCGCTTTAATGGTTACTTCGTAAAAAAAATGTTAATTGTTCTCCTTCTTTCCAATTTTTTTCCCCCTCCTCTCTCCCTTTTGATCATTTCTGATTCAAATTGTTTAGCTATCAATTTTCACGTTATACCCCTTCAGCTGTCACGTTTGTTGCACTTGCTTTAGAAGACTTACAAATGAAATCGCGTTGTTTTTTTAATTGTCGTTTTTTCGTGTAGTAACACAGCTTAAGTTATGTCAGAAAGGGGATTTGAATACAATTTACACCATTGTAAAGTGTATGGGGGATAAAACACTTTTCCATGATTTAGCGTTGTATATCTTGAAAAAATGTGACAAAAATTACGATTTTTTTTTTTGGGGGGGGGGGGGGGGGGGGGGGGGGGGGGGGGGGGGTAATTAAATTTTTGACACAAACATAAAACAAAACTGTGCCAACAAGGGAATCAACTGCAGATCTCCCATAATTGAGTAGCTTCCCTTGATAACTGTTCCTTGAAAAGCGAAGCCATGATGAAACGGCACCTCCTAAAGTGCTGATCGAAATGACATATGTGGTGAAGTAAACTTTCGAAGGTAAAAGATGACAATAACATGCTTGAATTGATGAGACACGACGTTTTCGTCCCAAATTTCCGAAAGCTACGACCACACGGATGCTGCCAACGGAATGACGAAAAATTTGCATACAGATGATGAATATAACATGAATGTCATTAAAAAAAATATTCAGCGGAGCGACAAAAGCGGTGTTGCACCGATTGGTGTCATGTTAACAATACAAAGTCGGTCACACGATTCAGAGTCCGATCGGCAAACACGTGACCGCTTTATTCTGACCTAGCTATCTGATGGGTATGTTGACATTTCTTCCATGTTCAACTGGAAATTGGAGGCACAGGGTCTAGGTGTATCCCTGTTTTCATCTCTATGGTCTGTTCCATTGAAACGTTCCCCGTCAGTGATATGGTATCCCGTGTTTGATCTTGGAATTTTCAGAAGCGCATTTGGAAGCTGTATCGGTAGCTATCCTTTGTTACTGGCATTCTTTGTCCGCGGCTTTTGCTGACTGGTGCCTTTGATTTTCAGAGTAAGTTCGGCTATTTGAAAGAGAAGTTTGGGAAGAGATGAGGGGGGTGGGGGTGGGGAGGGGTGGGGGGGGGGGGAGCGTTCCAAAATGGGTGCGATACCCTAGCCTAGTGGGGATACAGGGGATAGCGTGCCCGTCAGGAGGGGGTGGGGCGGAGGGGGTGGGGCGGAGGGTGGGGTCTACTAATCCCGGACCCCCACCCTCCTCCTTAACATCCCCCTCGTCCGGGCCTGCTTATTCAATATTACTTTTACTTTCTCTCTTTACATAGTTCCTTTGAAGACATTTTCGTTCATGTGCAACACGCGTATGTACTCGAGAGAGAGAGAGAGAGAGAGAGAGAGAGAGAGAGAGAGAGAGAGAGAGAGAGAGACAGACAGACAGACAGACAGACAGGACAGACAGAGAGTGGCTAGAAATGTGACCACTCCTTCCCGTCCGATGACACCGGCAAGTCAACCATCTCTGATGGTTTGCCTGTCTGTTTGTCTGTCTGTCGCAGTCTTTCGCTCTGTCTGCCTCTCTGTTTGTTTGTCGGTCGGTTTGTTCGTGTCAAACAGAGACATGGGGACAGCAGGAGGCAGGGTTAATTCATGACGGAAAAGCATGGAGACAAACAGATGGGGTTGTTTCTGCACGCCTAATCGTCCCCCCCCCTCCCCCACCTCTTCTACCTACCTTACTCTCCCATCACACACACACACACACACACACACACACACACACACACACACACACACACACAAAAGTCATTCGCATACACATAGGCCTACACACGTACATACATGTTCACACACACACACACACACACACACACACACACACACACACACACACACACACACACACCAGTCATTGTGCTGTCCTGCTGGCTCGTCCCGTCGTCACCCGACCTGCCGGAAGCTGACGTCACAGAATCTGCAAGAAAACGGAAATGGCGTGAGAGGGGAAGGTAAGTATCAGAGCGTCCATTGATGCGGGCTAGTGAAGAGATGCTTTGCAGGGCCAGATATAACGCATGCTTTTGTGTGAGAGGTCAGCGCTTGGTCAGTGTCAACGCAAAACCATTCCGTCTTTCCCCCTCAACTTTTCCTCTCCTCTCTTCGCCCTTCGGTCTATTTCTCTCAAAATCTAAATCCCCGGTTCTCTGTTCCGGTTCTCGAGGTGTGTGTGTGTGTGTGTGTGTGTGTGTGTGTGTGTGTGTGTGTGCGTGCGTGCGTGCGTGCGCGCGCGCGCGCGCGCGCGTGTGTGTGTGTGTCCGGGTCCACATTCCCGATTCATCTCAAGGGCAGCCAATGTAAGTTCGTAATAATTCAATAACTAGATTAGAGCTCCCGGAATACTTTGGAGTTGTCATGTTTTCGTTAAATGTCGGTTGTAATTTTCTTTCTTTCTGATTTTTTTTTTCCAGGACAATTTCTAGAACAGGACGTCATTTGGGGGACATTTTTTTGTCCTGATGAGGTTTTTGGACTTTGTAACCGCAACATTGTGCACGTAGTAGAACAACGAAGATGTGTTTGAAAGCCGCCAACAGCAAGTGGTTATATTTGGGCCCATCTCTGTCATTTGAACAGCACTGTGATAGGTTTTGCTGGCATACAGTCTTACCAACACTATATTTAGACCGACAACTGACTTTTTTGTTTGTTTTATTATTTTCAAGGTGATCGTTTGTCATCCTTCATTTCTCAGATTTTTCTTACAGTTTCAAACACAATCAACATGCCACAACGGGTTCTTCGAACAGCAGACCAAACATTCCAACTTTCCTTCACACACACGCGCAAACACACACACATGGTCGTCTTGTGAGAAAAGGGAGAATTATTCTTTAAGCGGATATTAACAAAATCGTGTTTTTGAATACGTCAAGTCAATTTCACAGGCAACGAAGGACCCCCACCCCCTCTCCCTCCCCCGACTCCCACTAAATGAAATGAGAACCAAACAAAAACAAACAGAAAAACAAACAAACAACCAAAAAAAAAAAAATCCAGTAAACAAGTAGGGTAACTCTTGCTCCCATAAGAAAATCTAAACAAAAAACCCACCTCCAAACAAACAAACAAACAAAAAGAAAAAAAAAAAAAAAAAGGAAAGAAAGAAAAGAGGCTACTAACAGCTGAATAGCTTGCTTTGCCTTGTTTTTATTGCAGAGTAGGTTTCTCGCTTTTTTCTTCTCTCCCTCTATGGAAAGCTAATGTTTTACCGCCCAGACATAGATACGCATCTCGACTAACTCTTCCATACTCACGATTCAGTGTTGTGGTCATGGCGGAGGTCCGAGGGGTCACAGAGGACCTCACCCTCACTTCAGGCTCCGAACCCCCAGCCCCGTCGTCTCCGGGGTCTGGAACCGCCGATTCCAAGCACTGGACCAGCAGACCCGAGTCTTCCAAACTCCTGCCCAGCTCCTCTGACCTCAAGCTGTCCGTGACTGCAACAGAGTGACCAGGCTGATGTGGTCAATGCCAGGGGTACTACTCTGTTGGAAGCAAGCGTCAAAATGTGAAAACATGTGTTGTGGTTTACATGGTGACAGTCGAGTGCACGTTTCCCCATCAGACACTCCTGTTTTTCGTTCTAAATCCGTGATCAGAATGAGTAATACTAATAATCATTCAGTGCTTGGACTGGCTTCTATCCAGACGTACTTCCTGTGGTTTGGGACATCGCCAAGTTTCTTCTTCTTTTTCTTTTTCTTCTTCCTCTTTTTCTCCTCCTCCTCCTCCTCCTTCTTCTTCTTCTTCTCTTCCTCCTCCTTCTACTACTACAACTATTATTACTACTCCTTCAACAACAACAACAACAACAATAACTACTACTACTACTACTTTCTTCTTCTTCTTCTACTCCTCCTCCTCCCCCACCTCCTCCTTCTTCTTCTTCTTCGTCTTCTCCTCCTCCTCCTCCTTCTTCTTCTTCTTCCTTCCTCCCTCCCATTCCATTCCTTCTTTCCATCCATCCTTAAGTCATTCAAACTTTTCTGTCTTTCTTTCATTTTTTCAGCTTCCTGTTTTCCGTCTGGAAGAATTGTTCATCGAATTTTTTTCTTCCAGGCGAAGATTGCCGTTGTTTATTGACTTTTGTTTCTCTTCCAACCAGACCAACGATTGTAAGCCTGTTGATGGATTGCTGAGAGAGGAGAGAGAGAGAGAGAGAGAGAGAGAGAGAGAGAGAGAGAGAAGAGAGTCTCTCTCTCTCTCTCTCTCTCTCTCTCTCTCCGTGTGTGTGTGTGTGTGTGTGTGTGTGTGTTGTGTGTGTGTAATGACCGTTGCTGATGACTCTGCCAATACTGACAGCCATATCAGGGTGCAAAGAGTAACCAGTAGTCTTGGTGGGTGATTCCCCTCTGTGACAAAAACATCAACTATAGCAACAAACATGATGAGTAAAAACAACAATGATAATCCTCCACCTTCTCCTCCACCTCCTCCTCCTCGTACTACAACTACTTCCATTACTACTACCAAAACTACTACTATTACCACCGCCACCAACTTACTACTACTACTACTACTACTACTACTGTAACTGATAATAATAGATAACAATAAAAACTACAATAGTAATAATGATGAAAACAACAACACAATAATAATGATAACAACAAACACCACCACCACCACCACCAAAAATGACATATCAACAACAACAACGACCATCACCAAAATAATGATAATAACAATAATAGTAACAATAATAATAATAGTAATGATAATAATGATGATGATAATAACGATAATAATAATAGTAATACTAATCATCACCACCATCACCAAAATAATGATAATAATAATAGTAACAACAATAATAATAGTAATGATAATAATGATGATGATAATAATGATAATGATAATAGTCATACTAACAATAATGCGTAATCAGAAACTGTATGGAGAGACTGACAGCAGAAGTTATTCAGAGAAGACATCCCCCCCCCCCCCCTTCTTCAGACAAGTGTTCCGGCCCTGAACTCCTGACATTAATGATGATGATGATGATGATGATGATGATGATGATGATGATGATGATGATGATAATTGATAATGATGAATAACCACAACAACAATTATAACAAAACAACAACAACAACAATTACTACTACTACTATTATCACTACTTCTACTACTACTACTGCTACCACCACCATCACCACCACCACCACCACCACCACCATCGTTAAGGAAGGAACATCCTAGTTCGATCCTACCAGGGCTGAGGGAAACAAAGACGCCAGGGTGTGTGTGTGTGTGGGACGCTGACAGGAAATCCC
>CM065716.1:91512572-91515072 GCA_033310375.1 Conus canariensis
TTCGGATAATCCTTGTTGTCTTGATTTAAACGGGTGTTATCAGGAGAAGGACGATAACAGGATACTAAGTTAAAATCGCCATTTTCCCTGACAAGCGTATTTTCGCAGTTTTCCTTTGGGACAATTACTGTTTTCCCCGCAAAAATAGTGAAAACAGGGATAGAGCATTTTTGCTATTTCTGTTTTGCCACTGTTTTTGCCCCTGTACCTTAAATAATAACATCTGATAGCTTCATGAAACGGTCAGAATTCTCCTCCACGCATCACACACGCAATTGCTTATTCACAAACACATGTATATGCATACAGATAGACAGACACACACACACGCGCGCGCGCACGCAACAACGCAAGCATAAACATACATACACGTTGAACAGTAACGATAATCCTGAACGATTCGCCTCCTTCCGGTTTCAAGGGAACCAACTGATGGACGTATCACAATGTGTGGCAACCACAGACACAGTGTTTACATGTCTGAGCCACTCACATCACCCTGTCCATTGATTGACACGACGGCTCTGACCGTCCTTGATCATCTCCATGTCTTATAGACAAGCGTGATGCCATCAGGACAGACAGGGAGGGAGAGTTGACGGTTCCCTGAATACAGATGACGTTATCTACCATAGACATGTTGATGTTCACTCCCGCATAGACGGGTGAACTGAGGAAGCAGAAAGGGCATTGCGGAGCAGAAAGGAAGTCATGGGCAGGCGCCCACGTGCATATGTTGAAAGCCTCGTGTCTTCTGATATGAGACACCAACTGTTAGCAAAATGAATGCAACAACGGCTCCGTTTGGTGACTAATAGTGTGGCTAACGGGGAAGCACTTAATAATCCGTGGGAAACGCATCTTCACTGTAGGGACACCAACAAGGAGACACTGCTCAAATTACTTAGCAAAGGTTCAGGTCCTGATGAGCTTGCTTCCATGGTTTCTTGACGTTCAGACCCAAGCTCTCTACCTTCGTGATGTGCTATCTGTCTAAGAACATCTAGCACTGAAAATGCTTTAGACCTTTCGTGTGATGGGCAAACTTCTGGAGGCTGCAAAGCCATTACAAGTAGTCCGGCAGCAGATCTTGTCCACAGACATGCCTTTCGTCTTGACCCCGCTTTGACTGGCGAAAGAAAGTTCAGCGCAAACCAGAGTGGTTAGATGCGAAGCTTGGAGGCCGACATTTTGTGTGTGTCCCAGGCAAGACTGACATGAGAAACGAGGGAACAAAAGGACAGAAGAAGGAGGAGGAGGAGGAGAAGAAAGAAGAAGAGAAGAAGAAGAAGAAGAAGAAGAAGAAGAAGAAGAAAGGTATAGGCAAAGGCAGATTAGAACATTCTTTTGCAATACATATACGACTCTCTCTGTCTCTCTCTGTCTCTCTCTGTCTCTGTCTCTGTCTCTGTCTTTTCTCTCTCTCTCTCTCAGATTCACAAAGAACACACACAGACACACACAGAGATACACAAGATACAAACACACACACACACACACACACACACACACACACACACACACACACACACACACACACACACACAAGTAGCGCGCGCGCAGCTGCAAAAGAAACAATAGCTCCAAACATGGTGCTTAACTTCCGTTTTTTTTTCTCCCAGGGGGGAAGGAGAGATGGGGGTGGAGGAAGCATCCAACTGGCTGACTTATTACAATGCGTGCCCACTACTCCCCGCCACAGACACAATGTTCAGGTGTCTGAGTCACGGACAATACTCTGTGCACTGACCTCTGACCTTCAGTGACGGACCATAACAAAGGCACAGTTTATTGAAGGCGATCAGCGAGGACTGTAAGCAATTCTGTCTTCTGTCCATCTGCCTAACTCTGATCTTAACCCTAACTTTACCCCTCACTCTTACCCTAACCTGATCCTTACCCCTATCCTAACCTGACCACAAAACTAATCTTAACACGTCTGAAAACCTTACGAAAACAAACAAACAAAAAAAACCCTTCCTGTTCTTTGCGATACTTTCAAAGTGAGCTCCCTTTATGATGACATTTGCACTTCTGATAAATTGTGCCATTTTCCTCCTGTTTCTTACCTCCATATCTTACAAACAAGCGTGCTGTAATCGGGACAGGCAGGAAGGGGGGGTGGGGGGGGGGGGGGGGGGGGGGGGGGGAGGAAGGAGGGGGTGGAAGAAGAAAGTAGGATGGTGTTACAATTCCAAGAACTGTAAACGACTTTATTTGCGACAGACGTATTGATGTTCTCTCCCGCACAGTTTCAGTTTCATCACGGAGGTGTCACTGCGTGCGGACTACACTATACACGCTTTATACCACATCCGCTAAGTTTCGAGACCACACTGCGCATGATTTAATTCATCTATCCATCTCCCACACAGACGAAGCACGACGGCGGGACTGTAGAGCAGAACGTGAGTCATTGGATAGCTAACACAAGCATACAGTCTGAAAGCCTTGCATCTTCTAACATGAAGCACAAGTTGTCAGGTAAATAACTATAACC
>CM065716.1:91520072-91521323 GCA_033310375.1 Conus canariensis
CAAGACAGACAGACAGACAGACAGAGAAAAGAAAGGCGGTCAGATGGCAGAGGAGGTGCCGAAGAGGGGGGGGGGGGAGGAGAGGAGGGTGGAGGGGGAGGGAGAGGAGGGGGGGGGAGATGAGGGAGGACAGGGGTTGAGGAGAAGCAGGGGATGAAGCGGCTGCTCATTTAGTAAATAACCCACCTCCCTCTCTCTCTCCCCCTCTCTCTCTTCAGTGTGTGTGTGTGTGTGTGTGTGTGTGTGTGTGTGTGTGTGTGTGTGTGTGTGTGTGTGTGTGTGTGTGTGTGTGGTGTGCAAGCGCCGCTCTCGTCTATTTCCATGCGTGCATGCACGCGTATACGGTCAGTGTCTCTGTGCCTCCTAAACACCCTCCCCAGCATTTGATCATCATTTTCAGGTCTTCTTGTTCACAAACACCAACACAAACAAACAACAACACAAACAAACACCCCCACACACAACACACAAACACCAAAAACACCAAAAAAAACCACACACTCACACAACACACACACACACACAACACACACCCCCACACACACAAAAAAAAAACCCCACAGAGTTGTGCGCGCAACGCGCCCCCTTGACCCCAAAAAATCCCCAAAATTTGGGGGAAAAGTGGGGGGCCCCCGGGCCCCCCAAACTTTTTGCCTTTCCCCATGGCAAGCCCCAGGGCGGGCGCTTTAAAACCCGGACCCCCGGGTTTTTTTTTTCGGAAATTTAAAAAACTGGGTGAAACAAAAGCCAACACGTTTGCTGTGGTATTTCTTAGACAACATTGCCGTTTTTGAATCAATTTGATTTTTTTTTGGGGGGGGGGGGGGGGGGGGAAAGGGGGGGGGGGTGGACGAAACAAAAAACAACCAACCAACCAACCTAAAACCCCGGTTTCTAAAATAGTTTATTTGTTTTTTTTTAACTACTACTGCTAGTTATGTATAATCCCGATTAAATGATGACCCCCGGGGATAACAATAAAGATAATAATAATAATTTTTGATTTATAAAAATAATGATAATGTGCAATAACAATAAAAACAAAAATAAAAAATTTATTTAATTAAAAAATTTTGATGATGATGATAAAAATAACAACCCAAAAACAAAAAATAATCATAATAAACTACACCACTAAAAACCAATCCACAACGACAAAAACGATGAAGATAACAAAGACGAAGAAAAAAGAATAACAAAACCCCAAAAAAAAGAAAAAGAAGAAGAAGAAGAAGAAGAAAAAGAAGGGAA
>CM065716.1:91521423-91523923 GCA_033310375.1 Conus canariensis
AAAACATGACTGCATCATCACAACATCAATGCAACTAACACCGCGCACTTCGTGGGGCCCCCCCTCCCCCTCACCCCCAACACACACACACACCCCACACACACACACCAAAAAAACAGTACGCACGCGGCGCAACACACACCACACACACACACCCCACACACCCACACACCACACCACACGCACAAACACACACACACCACCACACACACACACACAAAACACAAAAAACACATAACAACCAACAACAACAACACAGAAACCACGAACCACACACACACCCCACCCACACACACACACACACCACAACACACACAAAAAAAACACTACACACACAATACATGCACCACACCGCTCGCTCGCACACACACCCAACACACACCACACACCACACACACACACAACACACACAACACAAGATAATAAATGGGAAATGACAGAACGCAATCCAGAGAACCACAGGGATTTTTCAGAGCGGCATCAAGCCATCATTGAAAAAGCCTCTTACGTCCCCATCAATGAAAAAACGACGTGGCACCAAGAAATTCTTGTTTGTCTTCTTTTTCCCTTGAAATTGAGGGAGACCAACGCGCACACGTTTGTGAATTCCCCCCCTTCCCACTCTTTTTTTTATCAAGACTTTTTTTCCCCGGGAAAAACCCTTGATCTAAGTAAAGGGGAAAAAGGATCTCAAATTCCATTTTGCCTGCCATGAACCAAAAAAAAAAAGGAAATTTCTTGCTAAATTGTTTTCCTGAGGATTTTTTTTTCGGTAGGCCTGTTCAGTCTTTTTTTTTTGGGGTTTTTTTTTTTCTTTCTAAATACCTTCTTTAGTAAGATGAGAACTCTTTAAAAAAAATTCAAATACCGAATTTTTGTTGTGTTTGGTGTTGTGGTGTGTGTGTTTGGGTGTTGGTTGTGCGCGGCGTGCGTGCGGGGGTTCTGTGCGTCGTGCGGGCGAGCGTGCGTGCGTCGCGCGCGCGCGGCGGCCTGGTGGGGTTGTGGTGGTGGTGTGTGGGTGAGAGAAGAGAGAGAGAGAGAGAGAGAGAGAGGAGAGAGGAGAGAGAGAGAGAGAGAAAGAAATGCAACTGCATTCGATAAATCCAAGAACTTACAAAAAACCAACATTTTGAAAAACCACATCTTCCCTTAAAACCCGCCATAAATCCACGAACAAGCACACCCACAAATTTTGAGAGAGAGTCAAAAACCAAAAAAAAACTCACATTAGCTACGATCCCAAAAAAAAAAAAAAAAAAAAAATCCACGAACAAGACACCCCCAGAATCGGGAAAAAAACCCTCACATCTGACCCCACAACCTACAAAAAAAAAAAAACCCAAAACACGCATAGCAAAAAGAAGAAAACCACATCTCGCCCCACCCCAGTAAAGCCACAAACCCCCACACGATTCCACCTGCAAAGGCCCCCGTCCGGCAAAAGGGGTTTTTGTGTGTGGTGTTTTGTGAGACCCACCGCAATAAAGGGTGTCATATAAAAAATAAAAAACCCCCACTCCAATCAGACCAGAAGACCTACCTAATACACCCACGTAAGTAAAGTTGGCCACAACGCCAAAAACCAAACCCCACAGGGCCCGCGATAGGAAGTCTGGCTGTATCGGTTTTCTGCGCTCTAACATACGGCCCGTTGCGTACTTAGTGACAGAGATTATGACTGTAGTTGTCTTCAAGGAGAAGAGGCCTTGGAGGCGGAGAAGGAGGAGGAGGAGGAAGAGGAGGGGGGTGCACGAAGGAAGAAGAGGAAGAGGAGGAGGGAGAGACGAAAGCCGTCAATTGGCAACGATGAACAGACTCTTCAAAAGAGAAAGAGAGAGAGAGAGAGAGAGAGAGGGGGGGGGCGTGGAAGAGGAGGAACCAAGGGAAAGGAGAGAGAGAGAGAGAGAGAGAGGGGGGGGGCGGTGGAAGAGGAGGAACCAAGGGAAAGGAGAGAGAGAGAGAGAGAGAGAGAGAGAGAGACGAACAGGGGGAGGGAAGAAAAACGTTATAGAAGAGAGGGAGTTAAGATGGTTCAGGGGGAGGGGGGGGGGGGGGGGAAGGGGGGGGGGCGAAGGGTAGGATAGGTGGCGTAGTAGTTACGCAGAAAAAAGTCACCATGAACTTTACACCAAACCAAACCAAACCAAACCAAAACAAACCAAAAGCAAAAACAAGCAAGGGAACAAAAAAAAAAAAAAAGAAAAAAGAAAGAAAGAAAAGAAAAAGAAAGAAAAGAAAAGAAAATGAAAGAGAGAATGAGAGGAGAGAGAGGAGAGAGAGAGAGAGAGAGAGAGAGAGAGAGAGAGAGAGAGAGACAGACAGAAGACAGGACAGACAGACAGACAGACAGAGAAAAGAAAGGCGGTCAGATGGCAGAGGAGGTGCCGAAGAGGGGGGGGGGGGAGGAGAGGAGGGTGGAGGGGGAGGGAGAGGAGGGGGGGGGGAGATGAGGGAGGACAGGGGTTGAGGAGAAGCAGGGGATGAAGCGGCTGCTCATTTA
>CM065716.1:91531423-91536423 GCA_033310375.1 Conus canariensis
CAGATCTGATGACTGATACCTGGCAGAAAGAGAGATGTGATGACTGATACCTGGCAGAGAGATGTGATGACTGATACCTGGCAGAGAGATCTGATGACTGATACCTGGCAGAGAGATCTGATGACTGATACCTGGCACAAAGAGAGATTGATGACTGATACTGGCAGAGATGATACTGTACCTGGCAAAAGAAGATCTGATGAACTGATAGAGATCGTGCGAGACAGAGAAGGAGAGATCTGATGACTGATACCTGGCAGAGAGAGATGTGATGACTGATACCTGGCAGAAAGAGAGATCTGATGACTGATACCTGGGCAGAGAGATCTGATGACTGATACCTGGCAGAGAGATCTGATGACTGATACCTGGCAGAGAGATGTGATGACTGATACCTGGCAGAAAGAGATGTGATGACTGATACCTGGCAGAGAGAGATGTGATGACTGATACCTGGCAGAAAAAAGGATCTGATGACTGATACCTGGCAGAGAGATCTGATGACTGATACCTGGCAGAAAGAGAGATCTGATGACTGATACCTGGCAGAGAGATCTGACGACTGATACCTGGCAGAAAGAGAGATCTGATGACTGATACCTGGCAGAGAGATGTGATGACTGATACCTGGCAGAGAGATCTGATGACTGAAACCTGGCAGAAAGATGATGTGAAGAAGATGATGACTGAACCTGGCAGAGAGATGTGATTGAGACTGAATACCTGGCAGAGAGATTGATGACTGATACCTGGCAGAGAGATCTGATGACTGATACCTGGCAGAAAGAGAGATGTGATGACTGATACCTGGCAGAGAGATCTGATGACTGATACCTGGCAGAAAGAGATCTGATGACTGATACCTGGCAGAGAGATGTGATGACTGATACCTGGCAAGAGAGATCTGATGACTGATACCTGGCAGAGAGATCTGATGACTGATACCTGGCAAAAAGAGAGATCTGATGACTGATACCTGGCAGAGAGATCTGATGACTGATACCTGGCAGAAAGGAGATCTGATGACTGATACCTGGCAGAGAGATGTGATGACTGATACCTGGCAGAGAGATTGATGACTGAACCTGGCAGAGAGATCTGATGACTGATACCTGGCAGAGAGGTCTGATGACTGATACCTGGCAAAGAGATTGATGACTGAAACCTGGCAGAGAGATCTGATGACTGATACCTGGCAGAAAGATTGATGACTGATACCTGCAGAGGGGAATGCGAAGATAGAGAATGAGATGATTGATGACTGATACCTGGCAGAGAGATCTGATGACTGATACCTGGCAGAAGAGATGTGAGATCTGATACTGAACCTGGCAGAGAGAGATGTGATGACTGATACCTGGCAGAGAGATCTGATGACTGAAACCTGGCAGGAGAGATGTGATGACTGATACCTGGCAGAGAGATCTGATGACTGATACCTGGCAGAGAGAATCTGATGACTGAAACCTGGCAGAGAGATCTGATGACTGATACCTGGCAGAAAGATATGTGATGACTGATACCTGACAGAAAGAGATGTGATGACTGATACCTGGCAGAGAAGAGATCTGAATGACTGATACCTGGCAGAGAGATTGATGACTGATACCTGGCAGAGAGATCTGATGACTGATACCTGGCAGAAAGAGAGATCTGATGACTGATACCTGGCAGAGAGAGATCTGATGACTGATACCTGGCAGAGAGATGTGATGACTGATACCTGGCAGAGAGGAATGTGATGACTGATACCTGGCAGAAAGAGATGTGATGACTGATACCTGGCAGAGAGATGTGATGACTGATACCTGGCAGAGAGATCTGATGACTGATACCTGGCAGAGAGATCTGATGACTGATACCTGGCAGAAGAGAGATCTGATGACTGATACCTGGCAGAGAGATCTGATGACTGATACCTGGCAGAAAGATGATTTATACCTGATACCTGGCAGAGAGAGATCTGATGACTGATACCTGGCAGAAGAGATGTGATGACTGATACCTGGCAGAAAGAGAGATGTGATGACTGATACCTGGCAGAGAGATCTGATGACTGATACCTGGCAAGAGATGATGATGATACCTGGCAGAGAGATTGATACTGATACCTGGCGAGGAGATCTGATGATGATATGGCAGAGAGTGATGATGATACTGGAAGAGAGGATTGATGATGTACCGGCAGGAGATGTGAACTGATATGGCAGGAGATTGTGATGATACCTGGCAGAGGATGATGGAACTGATACTGGCAGAAGGATTGATGATGATACCTGGCAGAAGAGATGTGATGATGATACTGGCAGAGAGATTGATGATGAACTGGCAGAGAGATCTGATGACTGATACTGGCAGAGAGATCTGATGATGATACTGCAGAAGAGATTGATGATGATACTGCGAGAGAGATTGATGACTGAACCTGCAGAGAGATCTGATGACTGATACTGGCAGAGAGATTGATGATGATACTGGCAAGAGATTGATGACTGATACTGGCAGAGAGATGTGATGATGTACTGGCAGAAGAGATTGATGATGATACCTGGCAGAGAGATGTGATGATGATACTGGCAGAAAGAGAGATTGATGATGATACCTGGCAGAGAGATTGATGACTGATACTGGCAGAAGAGATGTGAGACTGATACTGGCAGAGAGATTGATGATGATACCTGGCAGAAAGAGATGTGATGACTGATACCTGGCAGAGAGATTGATGATGATACCTGCAGAGAGAGATTGATGATGATACTGGCGAAGAGATCTGATGATGATACTGGCAGAGAGGATTTGATGACTGATACTGGCAGAGAGATCTGATGATGATACTGGCAGAGAGATTGATGACTGATACTGGCAGAGAGATTGATGATGATACCTGGAGAGAGATTGATGATGATACTGGCAGAAGATTGATACTGATACTGGCAGAGAGATCTGATGACTGATACTGGCAGAGAGAGGTGTGATGACTGATACCTGGCAGAAGAGATGTGATGACTGATACCTGGCAGAGAGATTGATGATGATACTGGCAGAAAGATTGATGACTGTACCTGGAGGAGAGATTGATGACTGATACTGCAGAGAGAGATCTGATGACTGTACTGGCAGAAGAGATTGATGACGATACTGGCAGAGAGATCTGATGATGATACTGGCAGAAGAGAGATCTGATGACTGATACTGGCAGAAAAGATTGATGACTGTACTGGCAGAGAGTGATGATGATACCTGGCAGAAGAGATGTGATGACTGATACCTGGCAGAGAGAGATTGATGACTGATACTGGCAGAAGAGATTGATGACTGATACTGGCGAGGATTGATGATGATACCTGCGAAGAGAGTGATGAGATACTGCAAGAGATCTGATGACTGATACCTGGCAGAGAGATGTGATGACTGATACTGGCAGAGAGATCTGATGACTGATACTGGCAGAGAGATGATGTGATACTGAGGAGATGATGATGATACCTGGCAAGAGATTGATGATGATACTGGCAGAAGAGAGGAGATGTACGGCAGAAGAGAGGATGATACGGCAGAGAGATTGAGACATATGAAGAAATGATCTGGACAGCGAGTTGATGATGATACTGGCAGAAGAAGAGATATCGCAGGACCTAAGCAGAAGATCTGATGACTGATACCTGGCAGAAAGATCTGATGACTGATACTGGCAGAGAGATCTGATGACTGATACCTGGCAGAGAGATGTGATGACTGATACCTGGCAGAGAGATCTGATGACTGATACCTGGCAGAGAGATGTGGACTGATACCTGGCAGAGAGAGATCTGATGACTGATACCTGGCAGAGAGAATGATGACTGATACCTGGCAGAAAGAGATGTGATGACTGATACCTGGCAGAGAGAGATGTGATGACTGATACCTGGCAGAAAGAGAGATCTGATGACTGATACCTGGCAGAGAGATCTGATGACTGATACCTGGCAGAGAGATCTGATGACTGATACCTGGCAGAAAGAGAGATCTGATGACTGATACCTGGCAGAGAGAGATCTGATGACTGATACCTGGCAGAGAGATCTGATGACTGATACCTGGCAGAAAGAGATGTGATGACTGATACCTGGCAGAGAGAGATGTGATGACTGATACCTGGCAGAAAGAGAGATCTGATGACTGATACCTGGCGGAGAGATCTGATGACTGATACCTGGCAGAAAGAGATGTGATGACTGATACCTGGCAGAGAGATCTGATGACTGATACCTGGCAGAGAGATGTGATGACTGATACCTGGCAGAGAGAGATCTGATGACTGATACCTGGCAGAGAGATCTGATGACTGATACCTGGCAGAGAGATCTGATGACTGATACCTGGCAGAAAGAGATGTGATGACTGATATCTGGCAGAGAGAGAGAGAGATTGATAACAGGCAGAAAGGTAGAGGGGAACTGATAACGGCAACTGGTGCAGATCAGATTGATAAGACATATCGTAAGATAGATGATAGATGTCTGTGACAGACGAGTTGATAATAGATATCTGACACAGACAGACTGACAACAGATATCGGACACAGACAGACAGACAACAGATATGTGGTATACACAGATTGATAACATATATCTGGCACTGACAGATTGATAACAGATATCTGGAACAGACAGATTGATAACAGATGTCTGTGACAGACAGACTGACAACAGACATCTGGTATAGACAGATTGATAACAGATATCTGGTTTAGACAGATCGATAACGGATATCTGGCACAGACAGATTGAAAACGGATATCTGGTATAGACAGACTGATAACAGATGTCTGGTATAGACAAATTGATAACAGATATTTGGGACAGACAGATTAATTACAGAAATCTGTTACATACAGTTCTATAACAGCTATCTGGTCTGGTAAAGTCATTTTGATAAGTATTTGTCACAGACAAATAACAGACACCTGGCACAGATAGACTGATAAAAGACATCCGGTAAGACTAGACTGATGACAG
>CM065716.1:91576423-91578923 GCA_033310375.1 Conus canariensis
TTTTCTTATTGTCATGATTCTCTGTATGTCAGAAACTCCTTACAAGCAACAAGGAGGGGTGACAACCATTTGGACGTTTTTCAGTACGTTACGAGCTTGCATGGGGTTTCCATATTTTGCGGAGTATTGAGGTTCCCATGATGCATTGGCGACCGGAAGTGTGAACTGTGGCGATAGTGGGAAAGGAATTGCACGGCGGCATCCTGTCAGTCTGCGCGGTCTTCATGCACATAGTCACTGCAGACTTGACAGAATCGAGCATTCTGTAATTCTCCACACACACACACACATACACACCATTCTCTCTCTCTCTCTCTCTCTCTCTCTCTCTCTCTCTCTCTCTCTCTCTCTCTCTCTCTCTCTCTCTCTCTCTCTCTCTTTAAAATTAAAGGCATATAAAAGTTTAAATAATTCAACAACAAAAAATTGGGAAAAACAGTTCGCTCTATTCGACCAAGTTGTGAACTGCAAAAACCCTGTGAGTAGAAAGCAATCGTATGAGCATTTCTTTGAGGTATCTAACTCTCCTGAAACTGCATGTGATGATAATGAACAATTAATACGCATACTGTTAATGACTGAGACTGTGAAACAGTGAATAACCTTTTTTTTTTCTACACGGGAAGTGAAAGATGCAGTCAAACCGCTAGAAACTTATAAGATCCCCAAACCAACCGGGTTAATAGGAGAATTTTTTTTAAATTGTAGAATAAACCATTCCCTTTCTTCTCAAGATTTCACGGTTAGTCTTCGGACGAGTGGTGTCTGTCTATCATACAGCCATTGCATAGAAAGGGAGACATGAACAATGTTGACAGCTATAGGGGAATATCACAGACTATTAGAAAGAAATGAGCAGCTTTACTTTGACCAAAACGATTAATAGATTGGTTAGATTAAATTATAAAGTTGGAGAAGAACAAGCTGGTTATAGAAAAGATCACAATACATTTGACTATGTATTCATACTTTTCGCTTTGATTTAGATACAATTATTAAGACACATGAAGATTTAACTGCCTTTATTGATTTTCGTAAGGCTTTTGATTCCATGTGAAGAGACAACTTGTGCAAAGCAGTACAAGTTAATGGCTTTAATAGTCAGATCGTGAATGGATTAAACAGTATGTCCAAGGCTGTCAAAGTAAATCCTTGCTGGAGAAAACTTGACTGATGCTTTTCTTTGCCCCCGCGGTTTGAAGCAAGTGGAGGTGTGCTGACCGATTTTATTTCGATGTTTATAAAAGGGCTGACAAATTTCCTGGGCAAAACATTCACGAAGTTCAGATGTCAAGCAAAATTTATCGTTTTCCTCTTACTATTTGTTTATGACATCGTTTTACTTTCAGATAGTAATATTGATCTACAAAATCACTAAAATATTTAATGTAAGACAGCCAAAGGACATGACCTGTTAGCTGGTTAGTATAAATAAAATTTAGGGTTTTTTTTTTAATTTAGAAACGGTTGGCACCTATCTCTTTAAAGAAATGGTCATTTGGAAATGAAAAGTGGCAAGCTGTTCAAGTGTAGAAATATATAGGAAATTATCTTTCTACACGGCGTTCATTCCCATATGAAATACATTTAAAGATCTTGCAGATCGAGGTAGGGAAGGCAATAGGTGGACAATAGGTGGGCATTCCACCGTGGTGTGTGTGTGTGTGTGTGTGTGTGTGTGTGTGTGTGTGTGTGTGTGTGTGTGTGTGTGTGTGTGTGTGTGTGTGTGTGTGTGTACATGTGCGTGCATGTGTCTTTTAAGATGTTACACAGTCAAATACAATCAATCCTGATGTACAGATCTCAAGTTTAGGGACTATCAACTCACAGAAATAATTCCTCATAAATCACCGAGACATGTAACGAATACTGAAACAGGCAGGTGTCCTCTTCTTGTGAATACTTATACCATGTGTATCAAATTCTGGCTAAGATGTGTATTTGTGGATGAATAAAGGCATCTTAAGAAATGCTTATAGCATGCTACAAAAATCAGAAGTATGTTACATGGGCTTGTCGCATCCGAACTGTTTCATATCAATGGTTGTGTATTGTATGGGAAGCGCAAGGTGTGCAAATGAGTTTTTTTTTTGTTTTTGTTTAAAGAATTTAAACAAGATTGACATATTACACATGACTCAGTTGATTTCTTTGAAGTGTATCCTATTTCCATTCAAACAGTTTCACCTACATCGCATTTATATCAACTACAGAATTTCTATGTACGAAAAGCTCTTGCTAGGTTCCGAATCGGGATGTCAACTATAAACTGCAGTTATTTACGATCTAGACCACATTCAGATAATGACCAACATCATTGTCTTTTTTTTAAGCATTGGAATTGAATTTTTTATGCGCCAAAGTATACAGATATGAGAAAATAACTATTTCCGGCTAATAATTAAAGATATCCTTCATTGTTCAAACATTCCTTGACCCTTGCCATTGAAAATCCAGACAGGATTTTTAAAAAAGTTATTACTTATTCGCAAAGCACGTG
>CM065716.1:91586423-91603923 GCA_033310375.1 Conus canariensis
ATTGATAATCTTGAAATATCTGCAGAGATTTCTATCAAGATCAATGGAATATTGGAAGATGACATGAGAGATTATTAGTTTGAAAATATCTGCAGATATTTTAATGAAGAAAATAGTAATTATGTGGATTACAAATCTTACAATTTTTTGCTGGAATCTTCATCAAAATATGGTGATTATCGGAGATAATGACAGATAACTAATCTTAAACTGTCCACGGGTATTTTCTTCAAGAGGCTAAGAATTACACCTCATAAATACAGTTTACAGATTACAAGGTATGAAGAATAAAGAAAGATTAACGGGCATTATATAATGGTGTGTAATCACCATTTCTCGTAATCGAAAACGTACACTACTTTTTTCTTTGGTGGGGGATGTAATGGAGAACTTTTGACTCAAGTTCACTTCCATACAGCTCTACTACTTTGCCATACAAATCTGGCAAAACTGTTGGTTTCTGTATATGTGTGTGCCATGTCTTCTTTGTATATCTGAGTACTTTTTGATTTCACCAGCTCATTAGGATAATCTCCACAGACAGGTAAATCGACCCCCCCCCCCCCCCAAAACGCACACATACACACACACTTTCTCCGTCATTTTGTCAACAGATATCTACTTTTAGGCTATTTATTACGGCAATTATTTATTTCCAGCACTTTGGCGAGTTACTTACATTTGGTTTAACTCACCACGGGTGGCAGAGAGCACGGTGATAAACCACCCAAGAGAATGTGAAAAGGTCTGATTGGCACCACCCTGAGACCACCAGAACGACAACGCGTTAGGAACGTGAGCCACAATGCCAGTTCTTAGGCTGGGCGCCAACGTGGGTTCAAACTCGCACCCTTTAACTGCCAAATCAGTGTTTTACCGCTTAGCCACTCAGGCACCCAGTAGACAATCAGCGCAGTTCTTCGACATACTCATGTTAACTCGTGTGCATGCACGTGAATCATAATTACTGATTTGAAGCAAGAGTCATTTTCCGGGCACCACTTTAGTGCCAAACATCAACACTGTACTGATTACGAAGCAAGATTTTAAAAAAATAAATAAATAAAAATCATGTGTAGCACGAAAATTATCATAATGGTGCGTTTTTGCCGCACTACGTGATTAAAGAGAAACTTGTATCGATTTTAGAAAAATAATATGGATGTGAATCCGGTTTTTGATATCAGAAATTTACCATACATCCTGACTGCAGTTTCATGCAGACAGGTCTGGCAAACCTGTCGACTCCTGCCTTCTTCCCCTTTGGCCTCTTGGCACTGCACCTTCACAGACATCCTCCGCCCCCGCCCCTTCTCTGACCCCCCTCCCTCTTCCCCCAACCTCCCCCCCCCCCCCCCCCCCCCCCCCCCCCCCCCCCCCCCCCCCCCCCCCGCCCTTCTTTGTTTTGAGATTCAGTGGTGGAGAATCGAGTTTGTAGTCTGACGTCGCGTGTTCAAACCTTGCTTGCCTTCCGAGCAGAAAATAGCCGAGTTCGCTCCCCTACCTATTACGTTGTTGTTCTGGTGGTATACGTAGAGTAAGATAGGTGCCCATACCCCTGTCTCCATCCTCGTGTGATGATTAATCCAATCTGCCGTATACCCTTTGGTGGATGAGTAGAAAGAAACTCGTGGAGAGCGTGGCAGCAGAGAGTCCTCAGAAGAGAAGCCCCCTTCAAGCAAGTGTTTCGGCCCTTATCTCCTGACACTCTAGGGGGGTTGGGCCACACCCGGTTCATGACTCCGGATGTCCCTCTGCCGCCCCTTTTTTTTCCATCTTGGGACGAGCCATGGCTGGGATTCGAACCCATGACCCTCTGGACATGCTCATTTTCCACTTAATGACTCGCGCTTTAACCACTGAGCCACAGGGACACCTGATATTTGTAGGGAAATTAAGCCTTATGAAGTTCACTTTTGTTCCTCCTTGACCAGATCCAGCTTGAACACCTCTCTGCCGCTTCTGCCATTGCTTTCAGGGCTCTGGTTTTTTCCTTCCCTGCAACTGAGAGCTGTTTCATGAGGCTGTATGCAGACGTTCCTACAAACCCCCTAGCTCCAATTTCTGCAGTGAGGACTTTGACCTGATAGCCTTCTCTCCTCAGGCTGTTTGCCAGATCAGCATACTTTTCAGTCTTGTAGATTTGAGCTGCCTCCATTCTGTTCTCATATGGCACCGTGAGCTCGATCATGATCAGCTGCTTGGTTGACTTAGAGTGGACTACTATGTCTGGTCTCATGCCACTCTTGCTGATGATCTCTGGGTGACTCTTCCATTCTGGGAGGTCTGCAGTGCACTCCCAGTCATCTGCCCCGTCCAGCAGATTCTGCCTGCATGTTTCGAGTGGCACTGTTGTTCTTGGCCATGATTTGCTGCCTCCTGCCGTGAAGAATGTTGCGGGTGCTTTTGGAGTCCTGATTTTCCCTTTTGTGGTGTTGGTACTAGCCCAGACTACTTGTACAATTTCTTTGAGCACTTGGTTGTGCCTCCATGTGTACCTTCCTTGAGCCAGGGCTACTTTACACGAGCTTAGGACATGCTCCACTGTTTGTTTTTCATGGCAGAGGGGGCATGCAGGATCGTCTGTTTTCCCCCACTTCACCAGGTTTGCATTTGAGGGCAGAAGGTCATATGCAGATCTGAGAATGAAGCTGATCCTGAGAGGGGCCATGTGCCAAATGTCATTCCAAGTGAGACTTCTTTGGAATGCATTCTCCCACGTTGTCCATTGCCCTTGCTGGCTCTGCTGGACTGCTTTTTGGAGTCTTTTTTGGTCTTCTTCTTTTCTCATCTCCTGAATCATCATGTCTCTTTTGGCTTTTCCTTTGGCCTTTGACCACCATTCAGTTTTGGTCACCCCCAGTCCCTGTCTGTTGGTCTGTGTGTGTCCTGTTATTTCTCTGATCTTGAGACTTTCTTTTGCAGAATCCATCGCCTCTTGAACTTTCCATTTTCTGCCTGTCTTCAGCTGGGGCTTAATTGCTTCTACCACCTTGTCTCCTGAGTCCTCCAGCATGCTTTGAAGTCTGATCTTCCCTGCTTTGTATTCCTCCAGGATGGATTTCAGGGGTAGTTTCAGCTTTGCTTGGCGACAGTACAGCGCTATGTCAGTCAGACAGGGTGGGACACCAAGCCATTTCCTTGTGAACTTGTTGATTTTGGCTTCCATTGCCTCCACTATGCTGGTGCAGATGTCGTATATCATCAGAGGCCATAGGAGCTTTGGTATCAGCATGAACTGCAGACACCAGACCTTGTATTTGCCAGGGAGCCCACACTGGTCAATGGTCTCCAAGCCTTCCTCCGCCATCTGCTTGGTTTCTTTTGCTCTTTGTGTGTCTTTCAGCGTATCATCATACCATCTTCCAAGGCTCTTGACTGGTTCTTCTGTGACTGTTGGAATGGCCTGGTTGGCAACACTGAAGACCACAGATCCGGCCACTTTTCCTTTCCTCAGTGAGAGACTCCGTGATTTCTTTGGCTTGAACTTCATTCTGGATGAGGCAACTATGTCGTCCAGCCTCTCCAGCACATGACGTGTCTCGTCTTCTCTGGATGAAATCACTGTAGTGTCATCCATGAAGGCCTTGAGAGGAGGCATCTTGTATCCATCGCCAAGGTCTGTTTGTCTCGCGTTGTTTGTTGCTGCTTTCAAGATGAGTTCCATTGCCAGCACGAACAGTATTGGGGAAATTGCACAGCCCATTGCAATACCCACTTCCAAGTTGATCCAGTCTGTTGTGTACTCCTTGGTAGAGAACCGCATTGAGAAGCCATTGAAGTACTTCTTGAGCATGTCGCGGATGTTCTTTGGCACATGGTACATCTCAAGAGCCAACTGTATCATCTCATGGGGCACAGATCCATATGCGTTTGCCAGATCAAGCCACACTACGTCCAGGTCTCTCTTTTCTGTTTTTGCTTTTTGGATTGCGTCCCAGATCATTGTGGCGTGTTCTACACAGCCCGCCACGCCTGGGATGCCACCTTTCTGGACTGACACATCCAAGTACTTGTTTTCCATGAGGTACTTGGTCAGCCTTGCTGCCATGACAGAGAAGAAGATTTTCCCTTCGACGTTCAGTAGTGATATTGGCCTGAACTGGCTAATGTCACTTGAGTTTTGCTCTTTGGGGATGTACACACCATCTGCCGTCATCCACTGGCCGCTGATCTTCTGGTTTCTCCAAGCCGATCGCAGCAGCCTGTGGAGCCACTCCAGCACCTTGGGACATTTCTTGTAAAGCTGGTAAGGTATTCCGTTTGGCCCTGGTGATGATTTGGCTCTGGCTTTGTCGACCACCTTCTTGATTTCCGCCAACGTTGGAGGCTTGCCATTGAACTGTTCCTCAGGGTTGGTTGGCCACACCAGACCTTGAATGTCGAGTGGTGCTTTGCTCTGTGGGTCAGAGTATGTTTTCCTCAGATGCTGCTCAAGAACTCCTTTGTCCACACTTAGGGTCCCAGATTTTGGCTGCTCAAACAGTGTTCTGGCAAACTGGAAGGGGTCTCTGAAGAAGCGCTCTTGTGTCTTCTTCTTTTTGCTCTTCCTCTTCCTCGCAGATTCCGCTTTGCTGAGGGCACTGTGTTTTTCTTTCAGGTCTTTCCACAGTTTTTCCAAGCCTTGTTTTTCAGCTGGCAGTGCGGTCTTCATTTGCATCTTGAGGTTTTTCTTTTGGACCCTGATCTTGTCCATCTTTTCTTGGCGTCTGGATTTCTTTGGAGGTGTTTTCTCTTTGGGTAGTTTTGCTCCATAGGCGTCTCTACATGTGGCATACACAATGTCCCCATATGTGGCTAGTTTGTGTTCCAGGGTGCTTTTCCCTATCAGTGCATCGAGTCTTTGGACGATTTTTGCATCCAGTTTCTCCCAATCTTCAGTTTCGTTTGCTCGTGGCAGGTTGAGTTTCAGGCGCCTGGCATCGAGGGCCTGTGCAAATTCCTCATCCGAACCAACAGCGTGGATGTCCTTGGCACTGTGGTTTAAATCCTGGCCTTGGTCTTCCGACGTCTTATCTGCTGATGCAGTGCGCTGCTGCTCATTCAGATGAGTCTTCACACATCCCATCTTTGTTCTGTGGATCTTCATGCCACGGGTGGTAGCGAAACGCTTTCCACAGACACATGGATATTCCATTTGGTCCATGTTCATAGTCCGTTTGGGATTTGCAGTCATGATTGGTTGAGCACCGATGGATTCGGAACTCTAGACCGATGAGAACTTTAGACCGAAAGATACCACAATAACAGCCACCACATCCCTGAATTCGCAGATTGATGTTACGACGAATTGTAACCGCTCTGGCACCTGATATTAACATTAACGCTTTCTCTGTCTTTGTCGTTCAGTGCTGGTAGAGTGTAGTCTGAAACGGAAAAACCCCAATCGACCCCCCCCCACCCTTTCCCCTCCCTCGTCCCCCACCCCCAACTCCCACTTCATTCTCCTGGGATGTTATCCGTGTTGCTGTATCAACTTGTGGCGTGTGTGTAGATGTTGAATCCGAATGCAGCTAACTTCATATCCATACCCGCCCCCGCAACGCCTCTAATCCGTTTTTTTAACCCATCTTTCCCTCCCTCCCCTCCGCCCCCCCCCCCCACTTCATACCTGCACCTTCCTATCTCTCCCCCACCCTCCTATACTACCTCCATGCTAGCAGACCCCTCTCCCTCCGTTCCCTGTATACCCCTCTACGCGTGCTTGTAATACTGGCGAGTTTTGTTTAATTCCTTCTTTCTTTGTCCAGTTTACCCGCCCACTGAGATTTGTATGCGCTTCAGCTGAACTTCTCGCCTCGTGCTGATTCCCTTGGGTACTCCGCATTGCGCACTGGAGAGAGAGAGAGAGAGAGAGAGAGAGAGAGAGAGAGAGAGAGAGGAGAGAGAGAGAGAGAGAGAGAGAGTGAGAGAGAGAAGAGAAGAGAGAGAGAGAGAGGAGAGAGAAGAGAACGAGAGAGAGAGAACGAGAGAGAACGAGAGAGACAGAAGAAACAGAGAGACAGACAGACAGACACAGACACAGACAGACACACAGACAACAGACAGACACAGACACAGACAGACAGACAGACAGACGGCAGCAGAAGACAGAGAACAAAAAAAAAAACACCTCGTGAATAAATAAACTTGAAAATGTTGAACAGATAATAACTTTACTCTTAGTTGTACGCAGAATGTAAGAGAATCGGTTATTTTCATACCTCAGGACCTCAAACTGCGTGAACATTATAGGTTAAGTATATGATTACAAATAACAAGCATGCGTGCATTCTAAACTCCGCTTGATTTATGTATGTAGCTTGTGTTCTTTTCTGTACATTATCATTTGAAATATGTGAACATGCATTGTATGGCTTATGTTATTCAGTCACGTACAAACATCAACCTCGAAAACCCCATAGGTAATCGGGCAAACTAAAGTAAAACTGAAACGAATATATAAATAACACATATTGTGAATGAATTTGAATTGCTCTAAAAATGTGTTTATGAGTTAATGTCGTTGCTTCTTATCATTTTCAAATGCTTATTCAAGTCTTAAATAAGTCTGGTGTATGAAAATGGTAAGGATATACTTCTATTTATTTTTGCTGTTGTTGTTGTTGTTGTTGTTGTTGTTATTGTTGCTGTTGTTGTTGTTGTTGTTGTTGTTGTTGTTGTTCTTCTTCTTCTTCTTCTTCTTCTTCTTCTTCTTCTTCTTCTTCTTCTTCTTCTTCTCCTCCTCTTGATCTTGTTCTTATCCTAGTTCTTGTTCTTGTTCTTGTTCTTCCTCCTCCTCCTCCTCCTCCTCTATCTCCTCTTCTTCCTCCTCCTCCTCCTCCTTCTCTTCTTCTTCTTCTTCGGAAAGACCCCAAGAGACCAGCAGTATTGAAACATTTGTATATTGAGTGTTTTTAATCCCCATTATTAAGATAGCAACATTTCGTCTTCAAGGCCAGCAGACTAAACAATCCCCAGCTCGGAACCTGCCAGAAAATCTGCATTTTCAATCTCTGAGCCCTTCTTCACCCCTTTCCTGCCCGCCGCCAAACACAGAAGCACAAACAATAGAGCAACAGAGTCCACTGCGTGTGTTTGCACAACATGCAGGGACAACGCCCGGGCTTCAAGTCGCTACCACTCGTTAGAGTCTCGAGTAGGCTTCTCAGCGTATAAACTAACGCATCAATGAATAAAGAAGAAATCTCTCTCTCTATCACACACACACACACACACACACACACACACACACACACACACACACACACACACACACACACACACACACACACACGTGCGCGCGCGCATGCACACACACACACACACACACACACACACACACACACACACACACACACACACACACACCCAATGTATGGCTGTCTGTGTGCATGTATGTATCAGTGTGTGTGTGTGTGTGTGTGTGTGTGTGTGTGTGTGTGTGTGTGTGTGTGTGTGTGTGTGTGAGAGTGAGGTGTGTGAGAGAGAGAGAGACAGACAGACAGACAGACAGACAGAGACAGAAGAACAGAGAGACAGAGAGAGAGAGAGAAGAGAGAGAGAGAGAGAGAGAGAGGAGAGAGAGAGAGAGAGAAAAAGAGAGAGAGAGAGAGAGAGAGTCTAAGAACGTAAAAATGGATGGGTATTCCGATCTGGCAAATTTAGGTAATGTTTTTTCGTAAGATCTGGAAACAAAGGTTCAGCGCAGAGCCGATCCGCGAAAAATGAAGTGATGCAGTATCCATTCAAGAAATTTACAAAAGAAAAGAAAAAGTCAAAACAAAACAAAACAAAACTCCCACAAAGGCTCAAGTGCACTATGATTGGGTGGTTATTATTGTGCGCGACTGGTCGCTGGCTCGAATCGCATGAGTTTTTTTTTTTTTAATTCATTCTTTTTAAAAGTATGTACAACGTCACTCATATTGTTCTAACGGGGTAAACAGCTGGTAGGCTCAACATAAAAGAGACAGAGATGAAAAGGAATTAAAACATCTAAGGCCCTGATACAACTTCTTTCTGTTTGTTGCCAATGTCATCTTCAACACACAGAAAGTGGTTCATGTTGTTTTTAAGACAGTGAGGAAACCTTGCTTTTTCTTATTATCTGCCTTTCATATCTCTCCCCCCTCCCCTCCCCCACCCGGGTGTGTCAAATATAGTAACGTCTTCTGATTGGGGCACATTCGCTTACAGATTAAAAAAATTTTTTTTTTTTTTACATTTTGTCCACCACAAATGCAAAAACAAACGAAAAACAAACAATGAAACAAAAAACTAATCTGAACCACCACCTTTCCCTTTCCCCTCTATAAGGCATGATCAATCCCTCTCCCTGTCCTCTCCCTAAAAAACGATCCACTATCTTTCCTTTCCCTCCACATGACATGATCCACCACCTCTCCCTTTCCCATGACATGATCCACCACCTCTCCCTTCCCCCTCCCCATGACATGATCCACCACCTCTCCCTTTCCCATGACATGATCCACCACCTCTCCCTTCCCCCTCCCCATGACATGATCCACCACCTCTCCCTTCCCCCTCCCCATGACATGACCCACCACCTCTCCCTTCCCCCTCCCCATGACATGATCCACCACCTCTCCCTTCCCACTCACTATGACATGATCCACCACCTCTCCCTTCCCCCTCCCCATGACATGATCCACCACCTCTCCCTTCCCCCTCCCCATGACATAATCCACCACCTCTCCCTTCCCCATGACATGATCCACCACCTCTCCCTTCCCCATGACAAGATCCACCACCTCTCCCTCCCCCCTCCCCATGACATAGATCCACCACCTCTCCCTTCCCCCTCCCATGACATGATCCACCACCTCTCCCTTCCCCCTCCCCATGACATGATCCACCACCTCTCCCTTCCCCCTCCCCATAAATGATCCACCACCTCTCCCTTCCCCCTCCCCATGAAGATCCACCACCTCTCCCTTCCCCTTACATGATCCACCACCTCTCCCTTCCCCCTCCCCATGACATGATCCACCACCTCTCCCTTCCCCCTCCCATGACATGATCCACCACCTCTCCCTTCCCCTCCACATGTCATGATCCACCACCTCTCCCTTCCCCCTCCCCATGACATGATCCACCACCTCTCCCTTCCCCCTCCCCATGACATGATCCACCACCTCTCCCTTCCCCCTCCCCATGACAAGATCCACCACCTCTCCCTTCCCCCTCCCCATGACATGACCACCACCTCTCCCTTCCCCCTCCCCATGACATGATCCACCACCTCTCCCTTCCCCCTCCCATCATGACCATGCCCACACAACCTTCCCTTCCCCTCCCCATGACATGACCCACCACCTCTCCCTTCCCCTCCCCATGACATGACCCACCACCTCTCCCTTCCCCCTCCCCATGACATGATCCACCACCTCTCCCTTCCCCCTCCCCATGACATGACCACCACCTCTCCCTTCCCCCTCCCCATGACATGATCCACCACCTCTCCCTTCCCCCTCCCCATGACATGATCCACCACCTCTCCCTTCCCCCTCCCATGACATGATCCACCACCTCTCCCCTTACCCCCTCCCCATGACATGATCCACCACCTCCCCTTCCCCCTCCTCATGACAAGATCCACCACCTCTCCCTTCCCCCTCCCCATGACATGATCCACCACCTCTCTCTTCCTCCTCCCATGACATGATCCACCACCTCTCCCTTCCCCCTCCCCATGACATGACCCACCACCTCTCCCTTCCCCTCCCCATGACATGATCCACCACCTCTCTCTTCCCCCTCCCCATGACATGATCCACCACCTCTCCCTTCCCCATGACATGATCCACCACCTCTCCCTTCCCCATGACAAGATCCACCACCTCTCCCTTCCCCCTCCCCATGACATGATCCACCACCTCTCCCTTCTCCCTTCCCCATGACATGATCCACCACCTCTCCCTTCCCCCTCCCCATGACATGATCCACCACCTCTCCCTTCCCCCTCCCCATGACATGATCCACCACCTCTCCCTTCCCCCTCCCCATGACATGATCCACCACCTCTCCTTTCCCGCTCTCACGCCTTGTTCCACTACGTTTCCCATTCCCCTTCACAAGAGAGCTCTGCTTGTGTACGTTTACATAGACGTGCGCGGCCCCATCTTCAATGTACATACCTCCTTCACTCTACCGTAAACGTTCTCAGAGAAATCTGTCTGCTTGTCTGTCTGTGTTCCTGTTCTCTCTCTCTCTCTCTCTCTCTCTCTCTCTCTCTCTCTCTCTCTCTCTCTCTCTCTCTCTCTCTCACAACACACACACACACACACAAAACACAACACACATACACACACACACACACGCCGCGCGCGCGCGCGCGCACGACACACACACACACACACACACACACACACACACACAACAGAGGAAAAGACACACACGCACATACACACACACACACCACACAACACACACACACACACACACACACACACACACACACCACACACACACACACCACACACACACACCACACACACACACTCACACACACACACACACACACACAAAACACTCAACACACACACACACACACACACACACACACACACACACACACACACACACACACACAACACACACACAGCATTGCGCTTTGACAGAGAAGACCACCTATATACATCCCGTTCGCCCTCGCTCAGTTCCCCCTCCCTAGCCTGCAAACGCACACACCTGTCTATATTTACAGACATCCCACCTCCACGAGCACTCTTTAAGTCTTTAACCTTGCCCTCCCCTCCCCCCCCCCCACCTTTCCCTCTCGTTATGCCCCTGCCCCCCCCCCCCTCACTCCCCCACCTCCATCTCTCCCCCCAGCCCACAACAGAAAAACTCGGCTCCCAGTCTCTCTTTCTCCTCTCCCCCCCCCCCCACCCCCCGCCTCCTCTGCCCATGACCATCCCAGTTCTTTTATGCTGTTTAGATGTCTACAAGTCTGGCTTCTTTGCTCAACCTTGCACCCCCCCCCCACCCCGCCCCCGCTCCCCCTCTTTCGAACACCTCCATCTTCACCCCTCAACTCAAATCCTCTCCATGATCAACTCTTCTCTCATCGTGACCTGTCCCCTCCCTCTCCCCTCTCCATCCTTACTCCCGCCCCCTCCTACCACCCCCACCCCCACCCCCTCCTCCTCCTTCTCTTCCTCTGCATCTCACACGCATCACGTTTAAAGCGTTCTCACTACCGCACAGTCAGATTTGGCACAGACACGACACGGCTTCTCTCTTTCAAAGCTTATAAATAAAATCTTGTGTGTGTGTGTGTGTGTGTGTGTGTGTGTGTGTGTGTGTGTGTGTGTGTGTGTGTGTGTGTGTGTGTGTGTGTGTGTGTGTTGTGTGTGTGGTGTGTGTGTGTGTGTTGTGTGTGTGTGTGTGTGTGTGTGTGTGTGTGTGTGTGTTGTGTGTGTTGTGTGTGTGTGTGTGTGTGTGTGTGTGTGTGTGTGTGTGTGTGTGTGTGTGTGTGAGTGTGTGTGTGTGTGTGTGTGTGTGTGTGTGTGTGTGTGTGTGTGTGTGTGTGTGTGTGTGTGTGTGTGTGTTGTGTGTGTGTGTGTGTGTGTGTGTGTGTGTGTGTTGTGTTGTTGTGTGTGTAGTTGTGTTGTGTCGTGTGTGTGTGTTGTCAGTGTCTGTCTGTCTGTCTGTCTGTCTGTTGTTTGTCTACATACCATGAGTTATCTGACAATACATTGTTTGTCAGTGTCTGTCTGTCTGTCTGTCTGTTTGTCGTCTTTTCGCAGGGGAACTTGGTTGTCACAGTGGCCATGCATCAAACACTTTGCATGAAGAGTGCGAGTTCAATCCGTAAGCGCCCTCCCCCCCCCCCCCCCTCCCCCTGTCATCCTGCCTTATCTCCTTCACCCCTCCGACGTCTCCGAGCAATGTAGAAAAAAGAATGTTTTCGTTTCGCCAGCTTCCCTTGCTGCGTTGTGTGATTCTGGTGGTGTTGATGTTGTGGTAGACAGGTCCCAAACCTCCAAGTCTCCTGGATTGGATGGTTGTTATATATAATATATATATGTTACATCGCTTTGCGTGGCTGAGGGTACAACTTACCTGAATTCACTAACTAATAAACTAATTGATGAACTGACAAACCAACTATCAAACGAATGAACTAGCTGACCAGCAAACTAACTAGCTAGCTAACTAGCTAGCTAGCTGACTATCTCCTTGACTCACTCACTCACTTACAACTCATTATTCCACTCACTAACTCACTGGCTGACTGACAGCTGACGAACTGACTGACAGACTAATTTAAAACTCTCTCTCTCTCTCTGTCTCTCTGTCTCTGTCTCTGTCTCTTCTTTTCTCTCTTCTCTCTCTCTCTCTCTCTCTCTCTCTCTCTCTCTCTCTTTAACCCGGAATGCTCTTTCACAAGTCCGGATGGGCGTGCACCGTAATACTTTCAATGGGACAGAGGAGAACCACTCTGTGCCCAGTACACACAATGAAGCTAGAATCAGAAAATGATCCTGAGTTCCAAGCCCCATTCCTGCCCTGTTACTGACTGACGCACATGGAAGACTGCAGCAAGTGCCTCATCAGATCACTTTGTTCATTTGTCTAAATTCATCCATCATGTATGTCTGGAACAAAACAGCACTAGCAATTAAAACACCGACTCCATTACAGAGCAGCAAAAAAAAAATGTGTGGTTTTGAACTACTGCTTACAGTACGGATCGTTATCTTGTTTATGAAAACTTTTTTTTTCACTGTAGCACATCATTTGAGAATGCTTTCGTCAGGTGGTAAGAATAGAATTGTGTGTGCGCATTTATTCTATCAGAGAAAGTAGAAAGGGCCTTTTCTACTTTCTCTGATTATATGTTTGGCGAGGTAATGTAGGTGTATGTGTTTTGTAAGGGGAAGGTAGGGTGGATGAATGAGTGAGAGAGGGAGGAGTGGGCAGGGAGGGAAGGGCTGCTGGGTAGAGGGGGGTGAGGGGGGGGGGATACGTCAGTGGAGTCGAGTTGCATGGGATACTGCAAATGTCATGATAGAGGCCGCTGGGCCAAGTCATTAATATATTTCTGGTTCAGAGCTCTCTCTCTCTCTCTCTCTCTCTCTCTCTCTCTCCACACACCCACACACACCACACACACACACACACACACACACACACACTCTCTCTCTCTCTCTCTCTCTCTCTCTCTCTCAAGTTCTTTCTCTTTCCAACCATCTCATCTCACTCTCACTCTTTCTCTCAACCCTTCCACCCCCCACAACACCACAACTACCCCTTCTCCCATCCCCACTACCCCTCCTCTTCTCCCCTGTTTGTTCTTCCCTTGCCCATTCCCCGCTTTCTCACCCACCCCTCCCACCACCCCCACCTACCCCTTCGCTTCCTGCACACACACACACACACACACACACACACACACACACACACACACACACACACACACACACACACACACACACACTGTATTTAGAGCACTGCCGCTTCCTTCCTGTAGGGCCCCGATGTTACGAGCGCACAGGTGGTTCATAAACGCTGACAGCCATTTGTATAAAGAGAGAGGAGGCTCCGACAAAACTGCCCACCTGTGTGCCGGCCTTCCAAAATAGATGGGGCCTGCAGTCAAAGAAGGCTGGGCCTGGTCGGCTGTTATATATACTGGTTCCACAGGGCGCCTTACCTAGTCCGCCTGCTAGTTCTGCTCTGCTCTGCCTTCATCTTTCTCCTCTCTTTTAGTTCTGTCGGTGTTTTTTTTTTTTTTTTTTTCTGTCTGTGCTGTCTTATTGTCTCTCTCAATTGGTCGATGTATAATGGATAATATAGTTTAGTGTTATTATAAAGGTCCATGGTCTCTGTCTAGTGTGTCTGTCTGTCGGTTACTCGGTCGGTTGGTGCGTCGGTCTGTCGGTTGGTCTGTCGTCTGTCTGTCTGTCTGTCTGTCGTCAGTCTCTGTCAGTCTGTCTGTCTGTCTGTCTGTCTGTCTCCTCTCTCTCTCTCTCTCTCTCTCTCTCTCTCTCTCGCGTACACACACATACACACACACACACACCAACACCAGCACGCACGCCACACGCACGCACGCACGCACGTACGCACGCACGCACACACGCACGCACGCACGCACGCACGCACGCACACACACACACACACACACACACACACACACACATTGTGAAGACATAATTTCCCTGTCTTCAATCACAGGTCGTTTTGTGCTCTTAGTAATGTGGAAACACATCGATCCAATCTGTATGAAATCTACAAGATGGATTGTCAATGGTCAAAATGAACTCAAATGGATCTTCAAGGCTGCCGAGGCATACACATGTTGTATGATTTGGATCTAATGGGGAAAACAAATAAGGTGTCGAAAGTGAAAGTTGGATGATGAGTTTGGAAGGGTTTCGGAATTCATGGGTAGTATTCACAAACTTCGTTACAAAATCGATTGTAGGAGGAGATATGGTCAGATTCAATGTAGCGACTGTTTTATTTTTATGATAGATAATTCAGTTGCATTCCGACTTACTGGACAGACATCTAAAACATATCATGACCAGGTTGTATTTATAACAAATGTAAGACGTGGAATTTCTATCTTTCTTCTGCATTACAACTGATGTTATAGGAAACGTAACGATCGCGATCTTGTCTGCCCCCTGTGTCAAAATGCTGAAGAAAATCAAGTTCATTTTCAGTTTTGCTACTCCATCTTACGTCATGATTTCAGGAATCAGCTAAATTTCCCAAATACGTTTACCAGTACCTCATTATTTGGACTTACATTGCTCGAAAATGCTGTGAAAACAGTTTGCTGTCTTATTATACAAGATGCTTAAAACTCTTAGTGTAGTATGAAGATAATTGCTGCGTGTGTTCTGGAACATTCACACAATAATTAATTGATATACTCTTTAGATCTTTTATTAACCTCTTTTTGTTAACTTTTGAAATGTGTATTCCCTGCAGCGTCTTGCGTAGAGATGAGCCATGGCTTTCATTGAATAATCCATCTGCGTTCCCCCCCTCTCTCTCTCTCTCTCTCTCTCTCTCTCTCTCTCTCTCTCTCTCTCTCTCTCTCTCATGTTCAGGACCATTTGAACCAAAAGCTATTCAAAAGCTAGCCCTATTTTATGGGGAACAGATGGAAATCTGGCACTCGAGAAATAAAGAGAGGGCGGTGGAAACAGGATGGGGGGGGGGGGGGGGGGGGAGAGAGGAGAGAGAGAGAAGAGAAGAAACAGAGAAGAGAGACAGAAGAAAAGAGACAGAGAGAGACAGAAGAGAAAAGAAGAGAAAGGGAAGGAGAAGAGAAAGGGGAGCTGGAAATGGTCTCACAAATGGGAAAAGAGAGACAAGGTGGTAGAAAGAAAAGAGAGACAGACAACAGACAGACAGACAGACAAAAGACAGACAGACAGACAGACAGACAGACAGACAGACAGACAGCGGACAGACAGAAACAGCGGGAAGACAGGAAGCAGAACGACAACACTTCTGATTGAAACCATTTTGTTTTCAGTCAGTGCCTTATTATATGATTACCAACCTGGTTAATCAATTAACAATATCTTAATTGAAGATCAAAAAGCAAGGGAAAATAAAAGAACACTGTGCAAAAATGGACGCAAGTCCTACGCACCATTCCAGCGCAGATGAAAAATGTGTCGCACATTGGACCCTTTGACCTCGTTTCTTCATCTCTCGCTTGCAAACGGATCTTCAGTGTACAGTCAAGTTCTAAAAAGTCGTAAGATTTGATTCACGTCTAGTCACCAGCCTTACAAACAGCTAGCTGTGTAAGATTTGATGGAGATAAGCTCGAAACGTTTTGAGTTCTTTTGCAGGCAAAAAAAAAAAAAAAAAAACTAAACAAAACAAACAAACAAACGCAAGACAACACCAACAACAAACAGGACCAGTGGCAACATTCTGCCTCTGCAGCACTTTAGCCTGCTACTGCCATGTATACTGCAAAGGAAAAGAAGCAGAACAAGTATCCATCCTCCTTGCAGTAGCCTACGTTTTTGTTTTTTTTGTTTCTGATGCTCAGCACGAGTCTCTGTAGACCTACCTTGCTTGATCACACGGGAGAGAGAGGGAAAGAGGAACGTTGAACGGGGTGGGCAGATCTGAAGGTAAAGAGTAGGGGGAGGGGAGCGTTGGGAGATGGAAAGAGGGGGTAGGGGTGGGGTGGGGAATGGTGAGGTGGGGAAATGCGTCCTTCTTCTTCTCGAACACTCAGAGGGTGAAGCCAGTTGCCCACACGAAGATGGCTGTCCTCCGAAGGTCCTTCAGGTCCCCGTAGAGCTTGGCCCTCAGAGCCACTGGCTCCGGCCATGTGTCCTGCCTGGCGGTAGCATGGAAGTGACAGTCCTACAGTAGGAAATGAGTCCGAAAAGCGCGAACTTCTGAGATGTTCAAATTGAGCGCATATCGAAAAGTGCTAAACGCTGAATCGTCTAAATGCGCAATCTTTGACGCCGAAAAGAGCGACTTTTAAGTTCTTAATTACAGCGTGTTGCTTGTATCTTTTCACAGCATTGCCAATTTCTTGTTGACCTGTTCTTCTTTTCCCCTTCCCCATAAGTACTGTGCATGATTTATTGATATTTTGAACTAATAACAGTTTGTAGTTTAAAATGAGTATGCAGTATAAATGAAGTAGAAGGAGCTAAATGAAGTAGATTGAGCTTCAATCCTTCTGCTGCTGCTTCTTCTCCTCCTCCTTCTTCTCCTCCTCCTTCTTCTTCTCCTTCCTCTTCTTCTTCTTCTCCTTCTTCTTCTCCTTCTCCTTCTTCTTCGTCTTCTTCTTCCCCTCCTCCTCCTCCTTCTTCTTCTCCTTCTCCTTCTTCTTCCTCTTCTTCTTCTCCTCCTCCTCCTCCTTCTTCTTCTCCTCCTTCTTCTCTTCCTTCTCCTCCTTCTTCTCTTCCTTTTTCTTCTTCTTCTTCTTCTTTTTCTTCTTCTTCTTCTTCTCCCCGAGGGACCAGTTTATTGACCACTCTGGCCATCAACTAAAAAAAAAAAAAAAGAAACGAAACGAAACCTTTATTAGTGTTCTCTTTCCTCTGATAGTGATTGGCAACACGAAAACCCCGTTGCGTATTTTCACATTTCAGCTGAAGACAAGTTTCACGTTGACTGTTTCAATTCTGAATTTTAAAAAAATTGGACTTATCATGATCAGCTTTAAGTGATTTAAAGAATTCACTAAACCATGGTCGACACTTTACTGTGCGTATGGTCTACTTTGTACTGAAAAACCATGTTCGCGCTTTTTAGCACCGAAACCACAAGCTCTCTGACATTGATCATACGCGCTTTTCGACGTTGAAATTCGCGCTTTAGGGTCGCGCTTATGAGCTGTTCGCGCTTTGGGGAAAGTGTTCGGAGCGAGAGCAGAGCGTTGCAATCCCCCCTGGATGGAGGGAAGATTTCCGAGTTACGGTAACTCTTTAATAGCTGTTTTTCGGCACAAATCAACTGTTGAGGTTACGTGTTTACCACAGATCATTGC
>CM065716.1:91613923-91615527 GCA_033310375.1 Conus canariensis
CAATTGTTGGCTTTCCGTTCTCGAACAACAGGCATTGTGTAACTCAATTCTCCTTAAGTACCACCACAACAACCAGATGATACGGGCGATGAACTGACTGACAGAGCATCCACACTGTCCAGACTGGACTGCCAGGTCAAAGCCTACCTACTACGGTGTCGGCAGAACGAGGTCTTTCCATTTCTGTGTGGTGCCAGGCCCAGCAGTTTATTACACGGTGAGGTCCCTTGGTATGACCCGGCCTCCAGGGTACCACTGATGCGGGGCTGAAGTAAACGGCCGGAGTTCCTATCTCACCCCCGGCTGATGATAAGAAGGGGGTGCAGCTGGCTGGAGAGGGGGGTGGGAGAGGAAGGGGGACGGAGGGGAGGAGACGGAGGGTAACTCTTTGGTCCGTCTGTCTGCAAAGAAAGAGAAACAGATTAGATAGCGCTGGAGAACGGCCGGGCACTGACTGCTGCGATAAAAACGTATGAGCTGGATAAATAACGACCACAACAACAACAACAACAACAACAACAACCAAAAGTGTCCTTCAGCTTCACCTGAATGGCTAAATCATGTTAACTTAATTACATCACGTCATCCACAATTCAAAACTGTCATGTACGCTGCACGCAAATTAACACGCAATTCAAATTCGTACTTTCTTACGCGACACACACGCACGTGCACGCAGATACAATCAAGCATGCCTAAATAGTCCACCTGAACACGCACTTTCGCTCACAGACAAAGTATACAAAACAGCACAGACATCAAGAGAGAGAGACATACAGAGAGACAAACAGACAGACATACTGACAGACATACAGACAGACAGGCAGCTTAGGAGTCAATAGATCTACTGAAAGAAATATATTCGAGAATAAATGATTCAGGTAACATCCCGTCTTTTACCGTACTATTGCCAGCCCAGTCTGTTTAATTACAAACTGAGATTAAAAAACAAAAACAAACAAAACGCATGAACAAAACAACATCCTGAGAAGCAAATGGCAAATTACGAAACAAATTTGAAGTCAACTGACCTGAGAAACTACAGAGATAGATTTTTATACAAACACCAATGAAATGAGATGGCTAGTGACTGACATTAGAAAAACAAAAGGACTCAGATGGACAAAAAAACAAACAAACAAAAACCAAACAGACATACAGACGGTCCGGCAGGCAGGCAAAAAGACAGAGGATATGTTATGACAGTTGGCATGTCAGAAAAACGTCAGTCTCATTATTTCGGGTCGAAGACGGTGACAATCTTCATGTAAGATGAAAGTCAGTCCTTTTTCCTGTCTAAAACCATGACAATCTCAATGTCAAGACAAAAGTTAGATATCTTTTGTTCCAAAGTCAGATATCCTTTGTCCCAAAGTTAGATATCCTTTGTTCTGTCTAAAACCATGAAAATCACCATATCAGACGGAAAGTCAGTCGTTCTTTGTCCCGTCTAAAATGATGACCATCTCTGTGAGACTAAAGTAATCTGCCCTGTGCCCTGTCCAAAACAGTGATCACCTCCAATTCAGACAAAAGACAATTGCCATTTGTCCTGTCTAAAACCGTGACCATCTTAGAGAGAGAAAAAATAGTTGTCCTTTTTT
>CM065716.1:91618127-91630288 GCA_033310375.1 Conus canariensis
GATAAGACAACACAACTGCGATGATAATTATAGCCATGTAACAAGATCCAATGGCCTTGCCAAAACAAACTTGCAATGAACCCTTGAGACGAAGGGGGAGGCAGGAAAACAACATCGGTGAGCTAACAGCGTCGCAGAATAGACAGGGAAACAATCTTGCGGAGACTCACGTCTTGGCGCACAGCCGACAGAACTGGAGGAAGCTGGTGAATTATTCTTCACTGACGCCTCAGAGACTCTTCATTGAATTTAGGGGAACAGGAACAGATGATGTGTAGACGTGATGATGTCACGAAGATGAGACAATGGAGATTACCTCCTGCAATGAGGTCTTGTTTTTACCTGCGTTCGTCGGTTTGTTTGTTAGTTTGTTTGTCTGTTTCCAGGATTATTAAAAAAAAAATACTGGCTGTATTTCAAGTACACTTTGGTCAAAAGATAGAATGTGACCAAACGACGAACTCACGAAATGTTGGTGTGGATCTCTTGTGGGTCTGTGGCGTGGGTCTGTGGTGTGGATCTGTGGTGTGGATCTGTGGTGTGGGTCTGTGGCATGGATCTGTGGTGTGGATCTGTGGTGTGCGTCTGGGGTGTGGATCTGTGGTGTGGGTCTGTGGTGTGGATCTGTGGTGTGGGTCTGTGGTGTGGGTCTGTGATGTGGATATGGTGTGGACCTGTGGTGTGGGTCTGTGGTGTGGGTCTGTGGTGTGGACCTGTGGTGTGGACCTGTGGTGTGGACCTGTGGTGTGGGTCTGTGGTGTGGGTCTCTGGTATGGATCTGTGGTGTGGACCTGTGGTGTGGACCTGTGGTGAGGATCTGTGGTGTGGACCTGTGGTGTGGACCTGTGGTGTGGATCTGTGGTGTGGATCTGTGGCGTGGGTCTGTGGCGTGGGTCTGTGGTGTGGATCTGTGGTGTGGGTCTGTGGTGTGGGTCTGTGGTGTGGATAAGTGGTGTGGGCCTGTGGCGTGGATCTGTGGTGTGGGTCTGTGGCGTGGATCTGTGGTGTGGGTCTGTGGTGTGGGTCTGTGGTGTGGGTCTGTGGCGAGGGTCTGTGGTGTGGGTCTGTGGTGTGGGCCTGTGGTGTGGATCTGTGATGTGGATGTGTGGTGTGGATCAGTGATGTGGATCTATGGTATGGATCTACGGTGAGGACCTGTTGTTTGGATCTGTGGTGTAGATCTGTGGTTTGAACCTATGCTGGGGATCTGTGATGCTGCTATTACAGACACTACTCTTAGAAACAATAAACACAGCCAACTTGGAGAGTGCAAGAAAGGAGTGGGGGACAAGAACACTGTCTTGCTTTGTTTCCTAACTATTCGCCCTTTGTCGGAATCCCGTTCGTTCGCGCAGTGAGCTATCTCTTCACAGTGAAAGACATATTATTATTAAACTGGCAACGCTGCCCTTTCCTATGACTTATACATGCCCGCTTCTTCTTATCCTCTGTTTAGCCATGTAGGCTTTCTGCCCGAAAGCAGGCTTTGTACTTCAGTGAACCACCTTGTGTGTGTGTGTGTGTGTGTGTGTGTGTGTGTGTGTGTGTGTGTGTGTGTGTGTGTGTGTGTGTGTGTGCAGCCTCTGACTAAATGCAATAAGCTGACTTGAAGGTGCTGCCCTGGATGCACAGATCAGTATCAAGAAGAATGAGACAGCCGACCCACTGGCTTGCGAGGCAATTGTAAGAAGCAGATTACAGCTAGGACTCTCTGAATCGGCAACAAAAACAAAACAACAACAACACCTGACATGAAAAATGTCTTAAACACTGAGAATGAGGGCACCATATCACCAGTATTCTCACACAACAAAAGCTTAAAGAGAGGAAGCATCCGCATATCTAGATTTTTTAAATAAGCGCAAGAGCTGTCACTGACCAGCATTGCAAAGACTAGCACAAAATGATCGTGCATGCGTGCAAATACGGATGTGTACGGCAAGAATGAATGGGTTGGGGGGGGGGGGGGGGGGGTGAGAGGATGGGGGTTGCGCGAGGCTTGGGTAGGTGGGTGGGTGTGGATGAGCGTATGTGAGTTCCCTGTAAATATATGGACTAAGCTGGTTTCCTTGTAAATAGAGGTGATGCGCATGAGGTTGTTTTATGGCATTAATATAGTCAATGTCAGACATTCAGTGACATCTATTGGATTATAACGACGAACAAAACGCTTGAGTCAGACTGTGATGACCACTCTGTTTGCTTCCTACTGTTTGGGCATATCCTGTGAGTGTGTTTTTGTTGTGTTTTGTTTGCTATATATTCATAAGCCTATAAAAGACACACCTAATTCACACTAAATTGTACGCTTAAAGTTTAATTTAAAGGCAATGGCAGAAGCAGCTGAAAATAGTTCCAGCGGGATTGTCGAGGAGGAACAGAAACGAACGTCATTAGCAAAAAATCTTAAATAAACGTAAGCGGACTTGTTTAGATTTCCGCCTGCAGTCGTCTCACTTCGCAACTAGAACGTCATTAGCTTAAATTTCGCAACTTAGAACAGGTGTATCGTAGCGATATGGGTCAGACATCCATCCAAAAAAGGCAACGCCTTGAGACGTCTGCCCATCCAGAAGGTGTCTGTTCAAATCCAGGGTCAGCAGCACCAAAACTATTACTGACAGCAGAAGGACGTCTAGGAGTCATGACCTGGACGCGGCCCCCTCACAGTGTAAGGAGTTCAGGGCCAAAGCACTTGTCTGAGGAGAGGAGAGGAGGGGACTTCGTCTCTATGGACCTTCTGTTGTCAAGCTATTTAAGGAACCTCTGTTTACTGTGCTTGTGTCAGTCAATTATGATTTTGTGGCTAGTGTGTGTGAGTGGGCACACGCGCGCGTATACGTTGCATGCATTGGTGTATGAGCGAATACGCCAGCTCACACGCATGCACATTTGTGTGTATCATTCTGTAGGCGTGCGTGCGTGCGTGCGTGCGTGCGTGTGTGCAAATATGATATTTTTGTTCAGATCAGTGTCACAGTGTGCCGGTGAAGCATATTTTTTTCCGAGCTAAAAACATGAAGATGTATTGACATTGGCCTTGCTATTCCGGATATTTGAATACACACACAAACACACACATGCATACATACGCGCTCGCACGCACGTACATACAAGCGCGTACCCCCCTCCTCCCCCCCCCCCCCCACCACAACACACACATGTCCATTACACAAAACTATTGACATGAAATATGATAATAGTTAAGGAAAGTCATACTGCTCAAATTAAAAATCAAGTCCACGAAATTCAAGATTTCTGGGAAAGAATTCCAGTTCACGAGAGCAATGTTTGAGTGATGTATGACAACCATTGTGGCAATATCCAAGGTGTGATGTTTTATTCTCAAGGAAAATTCTTGACATCTGTTACAGCGATATTCAAGGGGTGTTGTACAATTCTCAACATTATGTCAAATTAGTTAAAGCAATGTTCAAGATGTATTGTACGATTCTCAATAGTGTGTGACACGTGCAACAATGTTCACAATCACAGTATGATAATTAGCAGTACGTGACACCAGTTACATCAATACTAAAGGTGGAGTGTATGATTTTCAACGGTGTGTGACATCGATTACAACGATTTTCACGATGTACTGTATACTTCTGAGTACAATGTGACATCAGTTAGAGCAAAGTTCAAGGTGACTGTACAATTTTCAACCGCGTGTGACATCTGTCACAGTGATGTCAAAGGTAGACTGCATATTTCGCAAAAGTGTAGGACAAGAGTTCCAATGATGATCAAGGTGGACTGTATGATTCTCAAAAGTGTATGACAACAGTTACAGTTGTGTTCAATGTGGACTGTACATTTCTCAAAAGCGTATGACGTCACTTACAGCGATATTCAAGGTACAGGTGGACTGTATGATTCTCAAAAGTGTATGACAACAGTTATAGCAATGAAAAGCATATGATATCAGTTACAGCAATGTTCAAGGTGGACTGTATAGTTCTAAAAAAAAATTGACATCACTTACAGGAATGTTTAAGGTGGACTGTCTGAGTTTCACAAGTGTATGACGTCAGCTACATTGACGTTCAAGGTGAACTGTATTGCTCTCAAAAGTGCATAACATCGGATATCACGATATTTACAGTTGACTGTATGATTATCAACAATATGTGACATCAGAAATTGGAATGTCTAAGGCGGGCTGTATGATTCTCAACAGTGTGTAACATTAGCTACAGCGATGGACTGTATGGCTTTCAGTAGTGTATGCCATCGGTGACATCAGTGTTCAAGGTGGGCCGTATGATTTTCAACTGCATGGGACTTCAGTTACAGCAATCTTAAAGGTGAACTGTAATTCTCAACAGTGTGTAACGTCAGTTACAGCAATGTCTTAAGTGGAGTGTATTATTCACAACAATGCATAACATCAGTTACAGCAATGTCTTAAGTGGATTGTATTATTCTCAACAGTGTGTAACGTCAGTTACAGCAATGTCTTAAGTGGAGTGTATCATTCTCAGCAATGCATAGCATCAGTTACAGCAATGTCTTAGCTGGACTGTATTATTCTCAGTAATGCATAACATCAATTACAGCGATGTTCACGGTGGACTGTATAAAGTCAACAATGCATATCGTTAGTTGCAGCATTATTCAAGATATACCAGGTCGTGTGTTCGATTCCCGTTAAAAGCATTCATTTGTGGGGGTATTCTCGGCCCAGCCGGCTCATACTCAAAGTTGAGTGTGCCAATGGACAAACTGGAGAGTCTGGAAGTCTCAAAGTTCGTGGCCCTTCATGCCCTGCTCTCATGGTGACCTCAATTCCTATTTCTTTTCCGTGACCAGGCCTATTTGAAGTTCATGTCAAAATCATCAGTGTCGGTGAGTTCGTGGGCACATCATTGCATGGACGTGATCATGCTCCCAAACACCGTATACAGACTCTGTACATAGAGTCTGTGGTGCTCCCACAGATGGTTGGGGACGCTCGTTCACGCTGGTTCTAAGACAAGCATTTTGCATCAGAACAGACACCTCCGAACACCGCCAAAGTGGCTCACAGGCAGAGCAGTGTCTCGTCTGCTGAGGTGCCTGAAACCGAACTGATATTGATTGCTCCCAGAGGACAGCTTGTGCTAAGGATGCGACAGGACGCTCTGGGTGGGGCTGTGCACGTGGAGCCAGAATGACCGAGTGGGAGAAATGGCACTCAGAGGCCCTAAGAAAAAGAAAAGCGCCATCTGTCACAAATATGCCATTGTAATTATCGCAACATTTGCACATTTTTTTCAAAATCAAAGACCTGAAAGAATACGTCCTCTAGTTTCGGTCATAACAAAATATTTCTTCTGTTAAGGCGGACTTCGTGCCCCTCCCTCCCCCCACCTCTTCCCCATTGCGTGTCTTCCCGTCCCATCCTCAGAATAAGCATGCTGAGTTTGCACGTAAATACCATTATGCTTGTTTCATAAACCACCAGGCAAGTGGACAATTCAGGAGCTCAAGTTCTAAGGATTCATTTCGATGAATATTTATTGCCTGTTCCTTAACATTAGTTTCAAATCTGGGTGAGTTTTCAGTAAATGAATGAAAACTAATATTGTTATAAAAGTCTGATGGACGTGTGTGTGTGCAATGAGGATGTGTATTCCATAAAGTTTTCATGTGAACACTAGGGAGGGGGAGGAGGAGAAGGAAAAGGGAAATAAATCAGTTACAAACAGAAATGCAGACAGTAGTGGGTTGTTTCCCCTAAGATGAATTCTCGTTCAAAGCAAGGTCGGCCGCTCACATTAAATACAATAATGTAGAAAATGATACTGCAGATATTTTCAAATCCGGCACAGTGCGCAACGTATTTTCTCAATTTTCCCCCGCGGTTTGAGATGAGATGCCTTTTATCATCTTCAAATTTGTGAATGTATTTGTTGAGAAATCACTGTGAGTGGGACCTGTCTGAAACGACCCCAAAAAATCGCGAAAAACGCATCAACAGCAACCTGGGTTTCAAACAGGAGTTTAATACAAAGAGACAATATTCCAGAAAAGGATTAATCTTAAGAAAAAAAAATGCCGGCGGCGAGGGGGGGGGGGGGGGGGTCTCAATTCACTGGGATAGTCTTTACTTGCGTACGTTTAAAAATGTGTTTCGCCCTAAAGATGGAGAAAAGAGAGGGAGATGAAGGGGGATAAGTTAGTGGATGGATCGAGAGGGCGGGGGTAAGAGGCGTAGGGGAGAGGAGAGAGAGGGTCGTGACGCAGCGCTGAAAACGTTTTGGCCCGTACATTAACAGTTTTGTGATTTTCACAACACCTGAACAATACACATGGTATACATGTGTCGTTTTCACCCCCTCCCACCCCATCCATCCACATTTTTTATTAGTTGTAGCACTACTTAACCATTAATGTCAGATAGAATTAAATGTAACGTACGATGTTTGAATCTATGTCTGTATGCATCTCTCTCTCTCTCTCTCTCTCTCTCTCTCTCTCTCTCTCTCTCTCTCTCTCTCTCTCTCTCTCTCTCTCTCTGTCGTTAAATGTCTTTTCACGGATGATGTTTATTCAGATATCTCTTAACATGGATCACTTTATTAAATGTGTACTGTTGTACTGCAGCGTACTTGTCTTATGGCTACGTTCTCTGTTGCTCTTAAAAAAGAAGAAAAAGAAAGAAAGAAAGAAAGAAACAAAGATTGAAAGAAAGAAAGAAAGAAAAAAAGTTTAATGGCTACCAGATTAAACAGGTCACTCAGTTAAAGAAGGCTTCTCACTGTGTGCGTAGCTTTCGTCGGCAATCCGGCCGACTTCTTCAGCGCAGCTGCTGGGTTGAGAACTGGCTTCAGTGCGCACCGCCGTGAGCGAACTCAACAATGCCACTGAATGAGAAAAAGAAAAAAAGTTTCCTTGCAAAGGGGAAAAAATATGACGCCCAATTTTTCCTAAATATGAAATATGCAGTTTGGCTGAGAGATAAAAGATATTGATAACGATACTAGTGATGCCGATGATAATAAGATAACAATTGTTCATTCATTTTGCACCTCATATTAAAACTAAAGCCCCAAACCAGATGACATCAACGCAGTTTCGTAACTAGATATGTATTACAAGACGAGTATACAGTATATCTTAAATTGAAAAAAAAAAGTTTGCAGATGGCAATTACACGCGTGTATGAATATACATGCAGTCGAAGACAGACGTAAGGATATTCGTAATAACGAAGTTCCATTGAGTTACTCACTCTGATATAAGTACACCACGATTAAACAAATCAGAATCTGACAAACTTGATTGACATTTCAAAACAAGAAGCATTAATTGCATAACACAACAGAAGAAAAAAAACCGACTTCAGTAAAAAAAAAAAAAAAAAAAAAAAAAAAAATCCATTTGCTGATCGGGTGACAAACTAAAATATTTCAGAAACACATGTCAATGGCATTGCAAGAAAAGAAGAAACAAACAAACAAACAAACAAAGAAGAAGAAGAAGAAGAAGAACAAGAGCAGTCTTCAAAATTCTGGTGGCATGACTGCAGATATTTTCCCAGTATTCCTAGAAACAAATAGCAGACTTTGTGGTTCTTTCCAATGCCATTGCAAAGGTTATAGTGTCTGTTACTGAAAGAGAAAGGGCCATAATATATCCGTCAAAAGGTAATAGATCGAGAGAAATTGGAGATCAGTTAAACTGTAAATGTCGTGTACAAAACTACCTCAGCATGTACAGCAAAGTGAATTAAAACTTGACAAACTTACAGTTTCGTCATCTTCTTTCTTCTTCTGCGTACGCAGGCTGATACTCCTGCGGACACTCCCTGTATAGACAGACAAGTATTAATCCCATCTTCCCAACAAAGGGAGTGGAGTTTTGTGTGTATGACCGTTTTTTATCCCGCCATTAAGGCAGCCATACTCCATCTTCGGGGAAGGTGCATGCTATGTGTAACGTGTCATCCATACCAACGGCCAAACTGGCCTTCTCTTCCGAAAGTTGGTGACGGGATTTTACGTGTGTGCAAGATGTTATGCGTGCGTTCACACACGGAACCTCGGTTTATAGTCTCATTCGAAGGACTGTATGGGAAATGGAGTCAGAACTAATGTTAACTCCGAGGGAAAAATCCCCCTGTACCGAAACGGCACGGCGGAGATTCGAACCCGCAACCGTTTATTATGAGTCCGGCGCTTTACCAACTGAGCTATTCCAGCCCCAGTTCTGTCATCGAGTCCCAACATGTTTCCTGTAGGGTTAGTCTGTTGGTGACAATATGAGAATTTGATTACATATAATCTGCTTATGTAAAACAGATTTGTCTGGATCAATAACTGTTGATTTTGATTGCGTTATCCACCTCCTGTCTCTTTCCAGCCTATCATCAGCCCAGATCACCATCACAGCCAATTTCAAGTGACAGCAGGCTGGCAACGTTCTTCACGTGCAACCTACAGAAAGCATCATGTCACCCACCATCACCATATGATAAGGAACTATTGCACCCCACAGAAAACATCACGTCACCCACCATCACCATATGATAAGGAACTATTGCACCCCACAGAAAACATCATGTCACCCACCATCACCATATGATAAGGAACTATTGCACCCCCCAGAAAACATCACGTCACCCACCATCACCATATGATAAGGAACTATTGCACCCCACAGAAAACATCATGCCACCCACCATCACCATATGATAAGGAACTATTGCACCCCACAGAAAACATCATGCCACCCACCATCACCATATGATAAGGAACTATTGCACCCCACAGAAAACATCATGCCACCCACCATCACCATATGATAAGGAACTATTGCACCCCACAGAAAACATCATGCCACCCACCATCACCATATGATAAGGAACTATTGCACCCCACAGAAAACATCATGCCACCCACCATCACCATATGATAAGGAACTATTGCACCCCACAGAAAACATCATGCCACCCACCATCACCATATGCACATTACGTCACCCGCCATCACCATATGATAAGGGACTATGATTCCAAACAGATCAACACCCGTCCATGCTCTAATCCCTCACCAGGTTTTTTTTTCCTCTTCCCTTCCCCTTCATACGCATCTCTCTCTCTCTCTCTCTCTCTCTCTCTCTCTCTCTCTCTCTCTCTCTCTCTCTCTCTCTCTCTTGTTTTTTTTTTCTTCCTTCCTTTCTTCTGTCCTTCGCTCTTTTCTTCCAATCCCACCGCCCAACCACCACCAAACCTCTCTATGGGAGCAGACAAACTTTAGAGGCCGAGAACATCCACGATCCTTCAGGAAAACATCTATTATCCGTCAGAAAAGAAAAAAAAAACAGGACTTCGCTGCTGTCCGTGAGGATCGCATCTTTGTTTTGTTTTTCTTCTACAGGATAATAACTGTTTTCCCGACGGATCGTGGGTGTTTTCATTATTTTCTTGATGAAGACAGCTACTATCCGTGTTGTCCCTACGGTTCACAATTGTTCTCCCTATTTTGGCGGGGAAAACAGTTATTGACCGTAAGCAAAACAACAACAAAACAAAACAAACAAACGAACGAACAAGCAATCAAATCAAACGCTAAGAGTTATGATCTTTGGGATCACAGCTGTTTTCTCTATTTTGCTGACTCCATCTGCGCTTGTTATGGTACACAGAGTTCACAGCTGTTTTCCTTGTAAACGACGTTTTCCTCGCGATAATATTGGTTTTCCTCAGGAAAACTAGGATAACAGTTATCATTCCAAGGAAAATAAGGAAAATTATCATTATCGTCAGTGAAAATAATAACTATCCTCAAGGAAAAACAGTTGTGATCCTAAGGAAAATAGTTGTAATTCTCAGAATGGTACCAGTTTTTCTCTTTTTTTTTTCACAATTTTGGTCGAAGATGACAGCTGCTTTCCCGAGCAGAATAGCTGTTATTGCCTATAGACCCTAGCATTCTCTCATATCCCTCTCCTACCTCTGCTCTACCCATCACCCCACCACCACCACCACCACCATCACCTGCCCTTTCCCCTAATCCTTAAATCCTGGTTCAGCCCCACGCAGATTATGTTTCTTCTTTACTGTCTTTTTGTCCCCGTCTCCACCATTCTATGTCACAAAGCGAGTTGTCATCATCTTTTTCAGTGTTCCTTTTCCCACATCTGATCAACAGCCAACAGCGGTACCGAGGGAGAACAAGGTTCGAAATATCTACTGTGCTTCAATTCCAATGATATCCTCACTCCTTCACTTCAGTTTAAGTCATGATCTGGATCCTGCAGTCACAACTTTTTTTTCCATTTCTGTATACAGCAGTATGCTGATCTGGCAAACAGCCTGAGGAGAGAAGGCTATCAGGTCAAAGTCCTCACTGCAGAAATTGGAGCTAGGGGGTTTGTAGGAACGTCTGCATACAGCCTCATGAAACAGCTCTCAGTTGCAGGGAAGGAAAAAACCAGAGCCCTGAAAGCAATGGCAGAAGCGGCAGAGAGGTGTTCAAGCTGGATCTGGTCAAGGAGGAACAAAAGTGAACTTCATAAGGCTTAATTTCCCTACAAATATCAGGTGTCCCTGTGGCTCAGTGGTTAAAGCGCGAGTCATTAAGTGGAAAATGAGCATGTCCAGAGGGTCATGGGTTCGAATCCCAGCCATGGCTCGTCCCAAGATGGGAAAAAAAAGGGGCAGCAGAGGGACATCCGGAGTCATGAACCGGGTGTGGCCCAACCCCCCTAGAGTGTCAGGAGATAAGGGCCGAAACACTTGCTTGAAGGGGGCTTCTCTTCTGAGGACTCTCTGCTGCCACGCTCTCCACGAGTTTCTTTCTACTGATGCATGGGTAAACCATTGACTTCCGGGAATAGGCCGGAGGACGTCCGGGAAAGACCGGAGGACACTGGGAAAGACCAGAACCAAGGGCTCTGTGGGCTGGCTCCCCACTTTGCCTTAAACATGTGGCTACTAAAAATAAAAGGAAAAGATGCTCCAGGATTCACCGAAAGGGGGAGAGAATGATGAATCCATCGGTGCTCAACCAATCATGACTGCAAATCCCAAACGGACTATGAACATGGACCAAATGGAATATCCATGTGTCTGCGGAAAGCGTTTCGCTACCACCCGTGGCATGAAGATCCACAGAACAAAGATGGGATGTGTGAAGACTCATCTGAATGAGCAGCAGCGCACTGCATCAGCAGATAAGACGTCGGAAGACCAAGGCCAGGATTTAAACCACAGTGCCAAGGACATCCACGCTGTTGGTTCGGATGAGGAATTTGCACAGGCCCTCGATGCCAGGCGCCTGAAACTCAACCTGCCACGAGCAAACGAAACTGAAGATTGGGAGAAACTGGATGCAAAAATCGTCCAAAGACTCGATGCACTGATAGGGAAAAGCACCCTGGAACACAAACTAGCCACATATGGGGACATTGTGTATGCCACATGTAGAGACGCCTATGGAGCAAAACTACCCAAAGAGAAAACACCTCCAAAGAAATCCAGACGCCAAGAAAAGATGGACAAGATCAGGGTCCAAAAGAAAAACCTCAAGATGCAAATGAAGACCGCACTGCCAGCTGAAAAACAAGGCTTGGAAAAACTGTGGAAAGACCTGAAAGAAAAACACAGTGCCCTCAGCAAAGCGGAATCTGCGAGGAAGAGGAAGAGCAAAAAGAAGAAGACACAAGAGCGCTTCTTCAGAGACCCCTTCCAGTTTGCCAGAACACTGTTTGAGCAGCCAAAATCTGGGACCCTAAGTGTGGACAAAGGAGTTCTTGAGCAGCATCTGAGGAAAACATACTCTGACCCACAGAGCAAAGCACCACTCGACATTCAAGGTCTGGTGTGGCCAACCAACCCTGAGGAACAGTTCAATGGCAAGCCTCCAACGTTGGCGGAAATCAAGAAGGTGGTCGACAAAGCCAGAGCCAAATCATCACCAGGGCCAAACGGAATACCTTACCAGCTTTACAAGAAATGTCCCAAGGTGCTGGAGTGGCTCCACAGGCTGCTGCGATCGGCTTGGAGAAACCAGAAGATCAGCGGCCAGTGGATGACGGCAGATGGTGTGTACATCCCCAAAGAGCAAAACTCAAGTGACATTAGCCAGTTCAGGCCAATATCACTACTGAACGTCGAAGGGAAAATCTTCTTCTCTGTCATGGCAGCAAGGCTGACCAAGTACCTGATGGAAAAC
>CM065716.1:91630388-91657888 GCA_033310375.1 Conus canariensis
CAAACACACTGCGGCATCGTAAGCATTATTTAAAGTCATGCGTGTGACACATAATGTGTGTGTGTGCGTGCGTGCGTGCGCGTGCGTGCGTGCGTGCGTGCGTGCGTGCGTGCGTGTGTGCGTGCATGCGTGTGTGTGTGTGTGTGTGTGTGTGTGTGTGTGTGCGTGCGTGCGTGTGTGCGTGCGTGCGCGCGTGCACGCGCACGCACACGCACACGCACACGCTCGAGTGTATGTGTATGTGCATGTTGAAAGAGATAAAGAGATATACAGACATACAGAGAGCGAGACGGAGAACCTGACGCTATCAGCTTCGAAATAACACAGTCCCCGTCGAAAGGATATACCACTCATTTAACTGATCATTGATATACAACAGAAAAAGTAAACATATTTTAGAGATTAAACGGGAAAGAAATAAAAGCAAAACTGGCCACATGTTACATGCAGCAAACATTTACTAATTGAAAGATCAATTTGTTTTGTACGTGCACATGTGTGGGTAAGCGTATGAGAGAGAGCGCGCGCACGCGCACCGTGTGGTGTGTGTGTGTGTGTGTGTGTGTGTGTGTGTGGTGGTGTGTTGTGTGGTGTGTGTCGCTGCGTGCGTGCGTGGTGCGTGCGTGCTGCGTGTGTGTGTGTGTGTGTGTGTGTGCGCGCGCGCACATGTGTGTGTGTGTGTGTGTGTGTGTGTGTGTGTGTGTGTGTGTGTGTGTGTGTGTGTGTGTGTGTGTAATCTTCAATTTAATGTCTATTCACGTTATGTGATCTTAGATGAAAAAAGGAACAATTAAAAACAAGATGCAAAGCATATAAACGTACTCCCAGTTTATCCTGAATACTCGTGATATATTCCATAAAGAGGAAAAACCGTCCTGGGCTGGTGTAACCATTAGCAATGGCTCTTCTGGTAAACATCAGCCATCATCTGTGACCTATAATGAACATACTTACAAATTTTAAGAAAGATCGGCCAAGTACTTTCTGAAATATTTTTTTAAAAAGAAAAGCCATTATGGGCCATTAGTAACCGCTATAACGGCAAACTTAAACATCGGGCATCATCCGTGACCCATCATGAAAATACCTACAAATTTTCAGAAATATCGGCCACGTACTTCCTGAGATATTCCATGAAGAAGAAAAACCGTTAGGGGCCGTTATTGCCGTTAGTAACGGCTATAACGGTAAACTAAAACATTCGGCATCATCCGTGACCCATAATGAACAAACCTACAAATTTTCAGAAAGATCGGCCACGTACTTTCTGAGATATTCCATAAAAAAGAAAAACCGTTATGGATCGTTATAGCCATTAGTAACGGCTATAACGGTAAACTAAAACATCGGGCATGATCCGAGAAGCATAATGAACATGCCTACAAATTTTCAGAAAGATCGGCCAAGTTCTTTCTGAGACATTCCATAAAAAAGAAAAACCATTATGGGCCGTTACAGCCATTACTAACGGCTACAACGGTAAACTAAAACGTCGGGCATCATCCGTTGCCCATAATGAACATACCTGCTAAATTTCACAACGATCGGCCAAGTACTTTCTCAGATATTCCACGAAGAAGAAAAACCATTACAGGCCGTTACAGCCGTTAGTAACGGATACAAAGGTAAACTAAAACATCGGGCGTTATTCGTGACCCATAATGAACATACCTACAAATTTTCAGAAAGATCGGCCAAGTACTTTCGGAGATATTCCATAAAGAAGAAAAACCGTTATGGGCCGTTATAGCTGTTAGTAACGGCTATAACGGTTAACTAAAACATCGGGTATCATCCGTAATCCATAGTGAACATACCTGCTAATTTTCACAAAGATCTGCCAAGTACTTTCTGAGATATTCCATGAAAAAAAAACCCGTTACAGGCCGTTACAGCCCTTAGTAACGGCTATAACGGTAAACTAAAAATCCGGCTTCATCCGTGACCCATGATGAACATACCTGCTAATTTTCACAAAGATCGGCCAAGTACTTTCTCAGATATTCCACGAAGAAGAAAAACAGTTACAGGCCGTTACAGCCGTTAGTAACGGATATAACGGTTAACTAAAAATCGGGCATTATTCGTAACCCATAATGAACATACATGCTGATTTTCAGAAAGATCGGCCATGTACTTTCTGAGATATTCCATAAAAAAGAAAAACCGTTACAGCCGTTAGTAACGGATAAAATGGTAAACTAAAACATCGGGCATTATTCGTGACCCATAATGAACATACCTACAAATTTTCAGAAAGATCGGCCGAGTACTTTCTGAGATATTCCATGAAAAAAGAAAAACCGTTACAGGCCGTTACAGCCGTTAGTAACAGCTATAACGGGGTAAACTAAAACATCGGGCATCATCCGTGACCCATAATGAACATACATGCCAATTTTGCCAAAGATCGTCCAAGTACTTTCGGAGATATTCCATAAAGAAGAAAAATCGTTACAGGCCGTAACAGCCGTTAGAAACGGCTATAACGGGGTAAACTAAAACATCGGGCATCACCGTGACCCATAATGAACATACCTGCTAATTTTCACAAAGATCGGCCAAGTACTTTCGGAGATATTCCATGAAGAAGAAAAACTGTTACAGGCTGTTACAGCCGTTAGTAACGGCTATAACAGTAAAACTAAAAGATCAGGCATTATTCGTGACCCATCATGAACATACCTACAAATTTTCACAAAGATCGGCCAAGTACTTTTTGAGATATTCTGTAAAGAAGAAAAACCGTTAGGGGCCGTTATTGCCGTTAGTAACGACTATAACGGTAAACTAAAACATCCGGCATCATCCGTGACCCATAATGAACAAACCTACAAATTTTCAGAAAGATCGGCCACGTACTTTCTGAGATATTCCATAAAAAAGAAAAACCGTTATGGATCGTTATAGCCATTAGTAACGGCTATAACGGTAAACTAAAACATCGGGCATGATCCGAGAAGCATAATGAACATACCTATAAATTTTAAGAAAGATCGGCCACGTACTTTCTGAGACATTCCATAAAAAAGAAAAACCATTATGGGCCGTTACAGCCATTACTAACGGCTACAACGGTAAACTAAAACGTCGGGCATCATCCGTTGCCCATAATGAACAAACCTACAAATTTTCAGAAAGATCGGCCAAGTGCTTTCGGAGATATTCCATAAAGAAGAAAAACCGTTATGGGCCGTTATAGCGTTAGTAACGGCTATGACGGTTAACTAAAACATCGGGCATCATCCTTAGTCCATAGTCAACATATCTGCTAATTTTCACAAAGATCGGCCAAGTACTTTCTGAGATATTCCATGAAAGAGAAAAACCGTTACAGGCCGTTACAGCCGTTTCTAACGGCTATAAGAGTAAGCTAAAACATCCGGCATTATCCGTGACCCATAATGAACATACCTGTTAATGTTCACAAAGACCGGCCAAGTACTTTCTCAGATATTCCACGAAGAAGAAAACCCGTTACAGGCCGTTACAGCCGTTAGTAACGGCTATAACGGTAAACTAAAACATCGGGCATTATTCGTAATCCATAATGAACATACATGCTAATTTTCACAAAGATCGGCCAAGTACTTTCGGAGATATTCCATAAAGAAGAAAAACCGTTACAGGCCGTTACAGCCGTTAGTAACGGATATAACGTAAACTAAAACATCGGGCATTATTCGTGACCCATAATGAACATATCTACAAATTTTCAGAAAGATCGGCCAAGTACTTTCTGAGATATTCCATAAAGAAGGAAAACCGTTACAGGCCGTTACAGCCGTTAGTAACAGCTATAACGGGGTAAACTGAAACATCGGGCATCATCCGTGACCCATAATGAACACACCTGCCAATTTTCACAAAGATCGGCCAAGTACTTTCGGAGATATTCCATAAAAAAAGAAAAATCGTTACAGGCCGTTACAGCCAGACAGCATTTACAGACAGACAGCATTTCTTCGTTCCCATTCTAAAGTACTCCCTGTTCTATGAGGACTGGGAGTACAAGAAAGCAGCGACAATTAAAAAATAACCCAAGTAACATCAAATACAAACATACAACATCTGCATCTCATTACGGGTAGGTAAAAATCGAACTTTGAGTTAATGCTATTAATCCAATGTTACATATTAGGGAGGAATTAGGCTAGTTAAAATTTAATCCCAGGAAGATTCAGATAAAGCAGGCAAAAAGAAATTCAACTGTTTATATTTTAGAAGTATATGCATATCTAACATTTTTCTACCACAAATGCATATTATGTGATTAGTAAATTTTGGTTTAAAAGCATTAAGTCTGTAAATCAAAGAGGTCACTGACCTACCATGATATAAGCCATTTCGAGTTCTTAAGATAGTATCATACCGTTGTGGCTGACTTTTGGCGTTGGACGGAACATACCCAGAATCCTCTAGCTTCTTTCTGAAGTGCTTCCAACACGCATTCTGTAATAACCTATATCCCTCTAGAAGAGACTGAGGAATATTCAAACTACATGCATTGTCAGCACGTTTTGCTCCACTTTTTGCCAGTCTATCAACTATTTGGTTACACAATGTGATTTAATCCAGCAGAATGTAACACTACTACCTTTCAACAGTAGGAGATGTATTAAATATTTGCTTTCAACAATAAGATGTTGTTTAATTGCAGAGTTTGATTTATTAAGAGCATATAAAACTGACTTTGAATCAACACAGAAAAGAATTTGAAATACACGTTTAGGGAAATCAAGCAGATAATGTAGGGCCATAAGAATAGCAGTGAGCTCTGCCTTGAATATGGATCTGCATTTTCCGACATAAAACGATCTTTCCACTTTTAAAGAAGGAATAGTGAAAGCTGCTCCAGCTTCTTGGTTGTCCAACAGAGATCCGTCCGTGCAAACTTTTGCATGATCAGGGTAATGATTGTTTATATGATATTTTACTGATGCACCAAGAATGTTATCATTGTAATTTTTTCGTAAGGAAGAATGATTGATATCAAAATTTGCTAACTGAGGTTCCCGCGGTGGGCAAGTGATAAATTTAGTTTCTGACTTTAGCATTTTCTTCCAATCCGTTTCTGATCATTGAGATCACTCAGATGTTAACGTTCCAATCGTAGCAAGGGAAGCTATATTTTTTGCCCGTTTTGGAAAATCTGTATCCGAACTTAAGCTAACTTCATTTTCAACGTTATGGATGTTTACTGAACTATGTGGAACATACTTTGCAAGAGCAAGTCAAAGGTAGAACTCTTACTTCCCTATATGTACCCATAGTTGATGCATGTAAGGGTACACCCAGGGCAAGTCTGAAAGCCTTACAATCTAAACTTTGCGGGTTTTTTTTTCAATAAATCTTTTGGAGCACTAAAAACACCCCTTGACCATAGGTCAGCTTGGAGCTTACAAGACAACAAGAAAGTTGTTTTAATACTTTAGCATCTTGGCTCCAATGTTGTTTGCTTATGTTTTGAAAAAATTGAAAATTTTCCAGGTTTTCGTTAGTATAAATTCAACACAATTTCACGTCAATTTTGATGCAAGTAATACCCTAAAAAATTCACGACTAGGTTGTATTTTAGAACTTCGTCATTGATTCGTAACGTTGGCCGTATTAAAAAGAACAACATTAGCCTTTTCAATGCATAAAGATAACCCATTCGCAGCAAGTTAGTTGCTGAACTTATCAAGCTCACACCGATATATTTTTCTATAGAAGTAAAGCTCTATTTTACACGTTTTCTGTTTCATGTTTACTTTCATCCACATGCAGATGTCATTAGCATACTGTAGAAGGACAGCACTGGTTGATAAACATTTTGGTAAATCATAAAGCGTAATGTTGAATAGAGGAGGAGCAATAACCGACCCCTGTGGGATGCCGATTCTTGAAAATCTTAATGTGGAGTAAGAATTTCCAACTTCCATCTGTATGCTTCTTTCTCTGAGGAAATTCTTATCATAATAGTAAATATATCCCGACAATCCGATAGACTTTAATTTAGATAGCAATCTGTCATGCCACACATGATCGTGTGCTTTACGTCAAAAAAGTGGCTAATACATTCCTTGTCCGCGCAAATTGATGGTTTATTTAAGTAGTGACTTTAACCAAATGGTCAAGGGCTGATCTGCCTTTTCGAAATCCTGCTTGATTTATGGGAATTATTCCATTTTTATCACAGTAGTATATCAATCTGTTTACAATGATTTTTTCCCATTGGATTTCCAGCGTGAGAAGTTCGTGCAATTGGTCTGTAATTATTCTTATCACCTTTCGGCTTTCCCTGTTTTGGTATTGGTACAATTTAGAATGTTTCCATATTCCTGGATTGACTGACTGAAACCAATTTATTGTCAGATTAACTCATGGTTGTACTGACATTAAAGAAAACATTATGAACAGAACATCAACGTTTTCGTGGATTGTTGACCTGGACCCAGCATTTCTCAAATAAATCGAGCAACAGCTTTATCCAGTTTTCAGGCAAATGTTTCAGTAAATCGTTAGAAATTGCGTCCCAAGTTTTCTCGTTACCAAGACCAGCAACAGTGATTCGAGTACAGAATGAACCTCATTCATAATAATATGTAATGGCCACTGACACAGGTGTCACCTTGAGGAGAAACAGAATCCACCAGCGGATGAGACCGAAGCCGTTTGCTGACCAGCCGACTATCAGCAACAAACACCGGAAACAGACCGAGGACAACGAGGACTACCTGGTACAATGCCAACGACACAGCACCCAACAACCAACACCAGAGAATTGTCCATCCAACCGATGTCGGGATACACCAGCCAGCCAGGACCAACTGCCACACCGAAGCACTCAGCAAACACCGAACGAACATTATCCTGCACATCTCCAACAACCACAAGTTACAGAACACATGATAACAACAAGGTCAGGAGGACTTGTCACAACACCTGCAAGATTGAGAGATTGACCCTTCGTTGTGGAAGAACCAAAGTGATACAGTTTTAGCACGTTTCATATCTAATGTTGTTTTATTTACGGTTAATGTGTTTATTTGTTCAGAATTTTGTAAAAACTCCGTTCCTACTTCAATCTTCTTCTTCTTCTTCCTCGTTCGCTTCTCATTAGATGAGCAGCCCGGTGTCCTCGATGAAGGCTGCCGTCCACCGCAGCTCCTCCAGGGTGCCGTACAACTTGGCTTCCACTGCTGTCGGTGTTGGCCAGTACTTCCTTCTGGATGCTGCATGCGTCATACAGTCTTGAAGGATGTGGTCTGTTGTCATTGGTCCCTCACCACAAGGGCACTCTCCACTCTGTCCAATGCCAAATTTTGTGTGCATGTGGTGGTGCAGGCGATTGTGTCCAGTCCTCAGGCGGAAGATCTTGACCTGTTCCCGTCGTCCCAGCAAATGGTATTTGTCTTCTGGGTTGTGTTTGGGGTGCTGGAGGTGCCACTTTATTCCTTGCTGTGCCTTGATGATTGTCTTGATTTCATCGTATGACACCAGGTTGTTGGCCTGCTCCTTCTGTGCACCGTCTTTTGCCAGAACATCCGCTTTTTCGTTGCCTCTGATACCACAGTGTGCTGGTACCCATTGTATCACCACTTTCTCCACTCTGGCACTCAGGGCAACAAGGGCTGAAGTAAGATGGTTCTGTTCTTTGCAGCGGGAGTTCTTGAGGGCTTGGAGCACGGAGAGAGCGTCTGAGAACACCACCACCTGCCCTGTTGTTCTTATAGAGTTCTGCGAGACTGTTGTGGCTGCCTCACAGAGAGCTTCTCGCTCAGCTCGGAAGTTGGTGGAGTATTTTCCTGTTGGGATTGCAATTTCTTCATCTCCGTCTTTGTATCGGAGGAAGATTCCAGCTCCACCATCCCTCGTTGCTTCTGTGGCAGAGCTATCTGTAAAGACATGGGTCCAGTCTTCCTGGGGGTACTGGTTGCAGATGTACTCCATGGCCAGGGCTTTCCTTTGGGTGTCTGACTGTGTTCCTCTCTTCTCCACTCCGGGAATGCTGGTGACGACTGTTGGGAACACCTGCCTCTTCCAAGATGGGTGGGTGACATTTGCCGCGATAGGCTTTGCTTCGTGTTCCATCAAGACTGGGATTTGTCTTTCAAGGTGTCTTGACTGGTGGATGAAGCTGCCTCTTTTCAGCCGGCTCTTGGTGGGTATGCTCATTCTGTCGTTCATTGGATGGTTTTCAAGGCGTTTGAATTTTGCTGCCTGGATGAGGATCTTTGTGTCCCTTCTGTCCTCCAATGACTGCAGCCCAGTGGTCTCCTCCATCTTCAGAATTGGGGTGGATCTCATGGCGCCAGTTATGACACGCTGAGCTTGGTTCTGTATCTTGTTGAGATGGTCAAGGTTAGACTTTGCAGCTGATGCCCATGCTGATGTCCCGTACTCAACTACAGGTCGGACTCTCCCTGTATAGAGTCTCTTCAGGATACGTTCGTCAGCCCCCCAGTCCGTTCCTGCAAGTTTCTTCATGATCGCCAGTCTCAGCTTGGCCCTGCTACAGCATCTGGTGATCTGCTGTTTCCAAGTGAGCCTGCGGTCAAAGGTCACTCCCAGGTAGGTAGGTGTGGGTTCCTCTGCAAGCCTTTGGTTGTTCAGAGTCAGCTTCGCCTCTTGCTTCTTGCTGGATAGGCTGAAGACTGTGTAGGTTGTTTTGTTTGAGTTGACAGAGACAAGCCATTCCTTGGTCCAGTCGCTGATCTTATTGAGCGCAGTTTGGAGGCGTACCTGTGCTGTAGTGGTGTACTCTTCAGAGTACCATAGCACCAGGTCATCTGCGTAGATCGCTCCTCTGACCCCTCTTGGCAGATCTCTGACGATGTCATCTATAAAGATGAGGAACAGCGTTGGCGAAAGGACTCCTCCTTGTGGTACTCCCTGTCTCAGCACCTTCTTCTTGCTCTTTTGGCCCTGAATCTTTACTCGGGCTTGGCGGTTGTGTAGGTACTGGCTGATCCAGGTGTACGTCCTCCCAGACACACCACATCGCCGTAGTTTAAGCCTGAGTCCGTCCTTCCAGACTTTGTCGAACGCCTTCTCCATGTCATCCAGACAGAAAGCGTGTTCTTCTTTTCTTGGAAAGCGTCCTCAATGCTTTGCGTGATGAATGTGATCTGGTCTTCTGTTGATCTGTGTTGGCGGAAGCCCGCCTGTTCAGGGCTCAGCAGCTGATGCTCCTCAAGGTGCCAGACAAGCCTTGTGTTGACAAGTCTCTCCATCAGCTTTCCTAAGCAGCTTGTAAGGCTGATGTGTCTGTAGCTGTCAGCCTTCGACTTGTCCTTTCCCTTCTTGTGAATGGGGATCATGTCTGCTTCCCTCCAACACTGTGGTACTGATCCTGTCTTCCAGCTGGAGTTAAAAATTGTTAGAAGGACTGCCTTGCTCTTCATCCCAAGATGCAGAATCATTTCATTGGTGATTCCATCTGGTCCAGGTGACTTCTCAGGTTGAGGCTCTGCAACGCTTCCTCCAGCTCTTTCTCTGTGAAAGCTGTGGTCATTACTTCCTCTTGGGGCTCTTTCTCATGAAGTTCACCTTGGGGCCCTGTGCACTGCAGCTCATTGTTCAGGAGGGACTTCCAGATTGCTGATGTTTTCATAGACGTCTATGAAGTGGTCTGCTGCTTTCTTTCCAGAGAGGTAATTTCCATTTTCTTGTATTATTGTGGACTGATTTGTTGTTTCGTTACTGAGGGTTCTAGCCAGTTTCCACAGTTTGCTGCCATCCATGTCAAGATTCAGGCTTTCAGTTTTCTCTTGCCAGCTTTTCCTTGCAGCTTGTGTGCAGGACAGCTTGTATCTGGCAGTTACTTCCTTCAGCGCTATGTTGTTCTCCAGTGATGGCTGCTTTTCTGCTCGGTCCCTGGCTTCCGTAACAGCATCTTCCAGATTCTGAAGTTCCTCTGTCCAGTAGGGCTTGTAGTCTTTGCGTGCTCCTCTTGGGATGGATTCTGTAGCAGCTTTCAGGACGGCCTTTGTGAACTCTTGAACCATCTTGTTTGAGTCCTTCTGCCTGATGTTGATTGGCTTTGTGTATGTATCTGTGAGGGTCTCGAAGAGAGTCCAATCCGCCTTTTTATAATTCCAGCGGGGAAAACACTTTGCTTGAGGAGCCTGCAAGTTGAGGTTGATAGAGAGTTTTACGGGCTTGTGGTCACTTCCTCCAAGCTGGTTGAGGACTGTTCTTGTGGTCCTGACGAACAAGTCATTGGTGGCGAACGCTAGATCTGGTGTTGATGTGGTCATCCAGCGTCTAGAGTAGAAGGTGGGTTCATCATCTTCTTGGTTGATGAGATGAAGATGTGTGTTAATCTCCCAATCCTTAACTTCTTCGCCTCTCTTGTCCGTCTCGTCATAGCCCCATCTCTCTGAGTGACTGTTAAAATCTCCCACCACCACACAGTTGTTGTCTGGGATGTTCATGTATGTGAGGGAAAGATCACGATCTTGAGGGCAATAGACATTGTAGATCCTGATGTTGTGTTCTTTAAGGACTATATCAACCCCTTGGATCTCTGCCTGTTGACTGGTGTTGATCTTGAGTTCTTGTGCGGCGATGGAATTCCGCACCAAGACAAGCACCCCTCCTTTGTTTCTTTCCTCACGGTCCAACCTGATGGTCTCGTAATCCCTCACTTGAAAGCGATGGTTTACGGTCAACTGTGTCTCTTGGACACATGCGATATCAATATTTTCTTGGTGCATCCTTTCTGCCAGGCCAAGTTTCTTCTTATGCACCCCTTCTGCATTCCACTGGAGAATGTTGAGCATTCTGGGTGATATTGTTTGCTTGGCACCAGCAGGAGGATGAGATCTCCTTCTTCCTCGCATAGGCATGCGGAATTTCCTTGTCTGACCACCGACTGCTTGGGGTGGGCCCCTTTGAGGCATAGGGCCCTGCTCCCGACCTCCCCGGCGGGTCTCCGAAGGTCGAGCGCCACATCGAATTTCTGTGGACTGCATCATCATGAAAGCATAGATGCGTGGTATCGTTGTTTTAGTTGCGCCAGTGGCCCGATACCTCCGTCTTCAGCTGGAGTTTTCTTTTGGGGTGCTTCACCCTTAGCTCATGACCCGTACGTCCTACCCTGTGAGCACAGGGGGGATTGTTTCTCCGGGGATCCCACCCCGAGGCTAGAGGTTATAACGCGCCTCTTGACCGCATGATGAGCCCGTTTTAGGACACATGGGGTATTTCAGTGAGGACAACAGTGCCACCTGTTGACCCACCCCGTCCTGGTAGGAACATCGCCAGTTGGTCCGGGACTGCTTATTCGCAGCTAACCCCCATATCTGAGGGCCGTTCCCCTATCCGCCACCCGGGGACCCGCCGGGTTGGGGATGGTCGCCCCACTACTGAATTGGAAGCAGCCTGGTCCCGGCTACTTCAATCACTATTTGGACAAACATTCCACTATCTTGTGAAAGGGCAGATGTGGTATTGGACTCGGCGACCAGAGTTATTCCGAGTTAATTCCCTTGCCTAATATTGACAACGATCTTCACGACAATTGTGTAACTTCCGATACGGAGTCTACGAACAGTCAACGCTCGGCACATGAAGTAATCAAAACACACTGCTATCTTGTTTCACTCTGGGGGTCGGATGAAGATAATCCTTCAGACATATTGCGTGAGTTTGTAGGTTCGAGTGGTTGATGAAGGAGACGTTCTCAAAACCAAACAGCTCTGTGCCTATAAGCTCATTGAAGAGTTCTCTTCTTACTTCCAGCTAATGATCTTGTACATGAGCAATCTTACTTATTTTTAATTTATTTTTGTTTGCACTGGGATGGTCGGAAGCGATATTTTTGATGCACTGTGCAAAGTTTTGCTGGCAACTTCTGGGTCAGATTTTTTAAAATGTTATTAACACCATAATGAACTATGGCATCCATTGGTGTATCATTATTTTGGGGGGTTAAGACATTTTCAAGAGTAGATCGTACATTTTCTGTCGTGTATGCTCTCCTTGATAGTTCCTAAAAGCCGTAAGATCGACCAAGTCTTTTCCCGTTGACGTTGTTCATGACAGAATCATGTATAAGGACGACCAGCGGTAGATCCTGTTCCCATTCCTGATGGTAGGAACGATTAAAAGAACCTTTCGCTGTTCTGTTTCTATTGGGTGTTGCTTTGACGTCATTTGAAGTTTTTGCGTCATTTGTGGGTTCTGGAGTTTTATTGCTCTCTTTAGGTTATAGGCCTACTCTTCATTTTTCTTTCCTCCTGCTTGTAGTTTCTGTAGGCTACAGGCCTCTGCGCAGTGGGAATTGACTATTGGGGATCTCGGCCTAGTGATGAAATTTGATGGCGTCGGCATAGGTAGGTCTACGTTGTGAAACTACGTCTGTGTTTGGCTATTCACATACTTTGTTCCACGGAATGTTCTAAGTCTGTCTATTTGTTTTCTTTTTGTTTGTTTGCTTGTTAGCTTTTTTTTTTTTTTTTTTTTTTTCAGTCACTGTAGTTTCCAGTATCATTCGTTTTAGTTCTCCGACTCACGCCTAACATCTGTATCATCTGTTTTAGTTCTCCAAGCAAACAAAAAATAAATGAAAAATAAAAAGACCTTACAGGATAACTGGCCAGGTCCACGAATGGATCAAGAAATTCCTGGCAAACCGACAACAGGCGGTGGTTGTTGATGGAGCTTCCTCAAAGGCCGTCCCAGTAGAGTCAGGAGTTCCCCAGGGGTCAGTCCTGGGCCCAGCCCTCTTTCTCCTCTACATCAACGACCTCCCTGAACAACTCTCCTCAACAACACGGCTCTTTGCAGACGACATTCTCTACCACAGAACTGTCACTTCCTCCCAAGACCAAAGGAAGCAACAACAGGACCTGGACCATATGGCAGACTGGGAAACAACATGGAAGATGTCTTTCCACCCAGACAAAGTGTCGGGCCCTCCATATCTCCAGGAACAGAAACACACTGACCATCTCCATGGCCAAAACCTCAAAATAGTAGAAGAGACAAAGTACCTGGAGGTCACCATCTCCCAAGACCTCAGTGGGGACACCCACATTTCCAACACAACAAACAGGGCAAACAAGACCTGGCGAAACCTGAGAGTGGGCTCCATCAACATCGAGGAAACTGCCAACAAAGCCCAAGTTCGCCCCACTCTTGAATACGCCACACCTGTCTGGGACCCTTACACTGCCAAAAGCATCGACAACCTAGAAAAAGTCCAACGCCGTACAGCTCGATGGGTTGTGAACCGCCACCGTCACACATCAAGTGTCGATTCCATGCTGACGCACCTACAGTGGTCCACCCTAGCAGACAGAAGAAAAGCAGCAAGCCTTCTTCAAATATCATCGAGAACAGGTCAGCATCAACACCCCTTTCAGGCCCACACCTAACACCCCAGCACGGTCCACAAGACAGTCACATAGGGAGACGTATCTCCTCCCTGCCTGCGAAACAAACTACAGGAAGTATTCCTTCTTCCCGAGGACTGTCAGGGACTGGAACAGCCTGCCTCCCGAGGTTATCTCCTCAACCTCGGTGGAGTGCTTCAAGTCCCGAATCTGACCAGCCAGTGCTCCCCCCCCCCCCCCCACTCCCCCCTCCCTCTCCTTCCTCTACCACCCCACAAGTCCCCCTACTGCCAGTTTTACATGCCAACAATCCAGATTGTGGAAACCCCCAGTTTTATACACATCAGAACCATCAAAATGGTGATGGTGGATGTTCATAGAAGAAGAAGAAGAAGAAGAAGAAGAAGACTTCTTTCACCAGATCTTTCTGTGAGTTTGCCAGACAATCTTTATTCGGCACGCTTTCTGTTGACCTCGATTCCTGGAATTTACTGGTCGTCGGCGTCTCAGCAGTTTGCCACAGGCGTCGCTCCAACACTTCTTTTCTTAAATCATATGTCACTCCGCTTTTATTTCCTTTTACGGAGACTTCTTTTGGTGTCGCATAATTCGAACGACCCCCCACACTTCTAGATCTGATCGATCTCATGCTTCCTGGTAGGAATGTTTTGTTTCAGCGGACTTAGGCTTCACTTCGTAACCGCTTCCGTCCTCTTACGTGTGTGCGTGTGGTGTGCGCACGCGTGTGTATGTGGTGTGTGTGTGTGTGGTGTGTGTGTGTGCGCGCGCGCGCGCGTGTATGTGTGTGTGGTTGAAAGGAGGAGGGTATTTTTTACATGTTAAGTTTATCTCTAGAAAGAGGGAGGGGGGCTTGGCACTTTTGCATAGTAAGTGTATCACCGCTTTTACAATGATTAGTCTTCAGTTGACGCCAAGAATCCGAATCAGTCGCCCATACATACAGAAACAACACCGTAGGCTGGTACATCCTTCTCGATTGTTTTACGTGCAACAATGATATACAACACTGGTTGCACTGAAAACTGGCTCTTGCATCTGCGTTTTCTATTCCCACTTTTCCTCATCATCCCTTCCTGTATCCCTCCCTCCCTCAGTACCCCTTCTCTTTTCAACCCATCCTTTCTCACCCCCACCCCCTCCCCTCCCCGCCCAAACTACGTCTGCACCTTCTGCCGTCACATTAACAACCTGTCCCAGCACGCTCGTATAAAATCCTGGAGTATCATCCTCAGACATCCTCAGCAAATTTTTTACCACCCAGGTGAAAATAACACGTGGAAAAAGAACCAGTGATGATGAAGGGGGCAACGGTTTGGTGGACTATGGCTCTACTAGCAGTCTTGGGGCTGGGGACCATGGTGGAATCGCTCAGATTCCTACCCTGTGGGTTCAATTCCATCACCAACGGCTGCAGCGTCCCCAAGTTGCTGTTGATTTCGGGACTAGTGAAATGCAAACCATTCTTCACCCCGGCTTGTCACCGCCATGATATCTGCTACCGTTGTGTAAGTGACCGACTGTGTTTGGGTTGGTTTGTCTGTCTGTCTGTCTGACTGTCTCTCTCCCTCTCTCTCTCTCTCTCTCTTTCAGTATACTTACCTTCTCTCTCTCTCTCTCTCTCTCTCTCTCTCTCTCTCTCTCTCTCTCTCTCTCTCTCTCTCTCTCTCGTGTGTGTGTGTGTGTGTGTGTGTGTTAGTGCGTGCGCGCATACGCAAATGCATGTACTCATGTCTGTGCATGCGGAAATGTGTGTGTGTGTGTGTGTGTGTGTGTGTGTGTGTGTGTGTGTGTGTGTGTGTGTGTGTGTGCGTGCGTGCGTGCGTGTGTGTGTGTGCGTGTGTGCGCGCTTGCTTGTGTGTTTACGTGCATGCACTCGTGCTTGTATGTATGTGTGTGTGTGAAAGAGAGAGAGAGAGTTCTGAAAGGACTATAGGCTTATTCAATTATGGTCAGTTCGCAACATGTTTCTGGGAGAAGTAGTAGTGGAAGCAGCAGCAGAAGAAGAAACAGCTGGAGTAGTCAGTCACCGCCATTACTTACAGTGTAATGATAAAATGGGGCAGCAGCAGAGGTAGTAGTATCAGCGCCAGCAGTAGCAGCAGCAACAGCATTCAACAACGTCATCTTTAGCAGCAGCAGTTGTAGAAGTACTGGTATTGTTGTTACTGCTGTTATGAGTTCACATTACGGTAATCACATTTATAATGCATCATCGCCATTATCATCATTATTTTCATAGGAAATGATGATGATAACGGTGTCAACGACGTTAATGTCCTTTGGACAATTATGATAACATTATGACAGAACACACTATTCAGACAGCCACAACAACAACAAACAAAAACCCTATGCATTCACATTTTGTAGTCTGTTCCATACATGGCATGTTTCGAGCTTAAATGGGGGGAAAAGACGACAGTGGAGAGAGGAGGGTAGCGAGGGAATGATGAACGAATGGAGATGAGGAGTAGAAGAGGGAGGGGGGAGGGGGGTGGCAGAATGGGGAAAGACATGAAGAAACGCATAGTAAGTGCCATTCGTTTTTCCCTCTGCTGCACCAGGGAGACTCCTACAACGTCACCAGACGTGAGTGTGACGAAGCCTTCTACCACGACATGCTGGAACTGTGTGAGAAGAACCCGGATGGTTGCGAGGACCAGCAGCGGAGAGACGTCACCAAGAGAATCCCTGATCCTAGGAAATCGTTCCGGCGGCGGGATCTACTGGACGTGAGCAGAAGGATCCCCACTAACCCCAAGAAATCGCCCCTGCCGCCACAGAGGCGGGATATTCAGAGAAAAGACGTCGACTGCGACAATTGGGCGGGGCTGTATTACTCCGGGGTCCGTTTGTTTGGGGGAGATAAGTATAATAAGCCCGACGCCGACCTGTCGCAGTGCCCCATGCTCGAGCACTGCTTGCCGTAGTCTTTCGGGACGTGGCGATGACGAATCACTGGTCACCGCCAGGTGCTACGCGCACTTGGCGCGCTTTGATTGATCAACAAACATATACGCAGGCTAAAAGAAAAAAAAAAGCACAGTGAAACAAATAGATAAATAGATGAATAAAATAACAAGAAATAGTGGCGCTGAACAATGATGATGCCCTCTCCCCAGGGGCACCAACCTGAATGTCTTACAGAGAAATCTGTTCTGATGCTGAAAGTACGAAAACGGTACACCACACACACACACACACACACACACACACACACACACACAAACACACACACGTGCTATAATCCAAGCAATCATTGGTGCGAACAAGATAAATGTGATGAAAGGGCTAAAAATCAAAATGGACTCTTTTGAAATTATGTTCTGCCTTTTTCTTTGATCCATGCACAAGAAATAGTAAAGTCATCTGACTGACTAAAAGAACCGCTGGTACAATGCAATGCAAGACAGTAAAATGCACTGCAACACAGTCTGACTGAGAGCATCGACACCAGAGCCAGCGTTCTCTGGTAGACACAGAATCAAGCGGCTGTGTGTTTATGGACCAACCGACCGCGGAGACGTCATGGGAGAAAAAAAAATCAAAATCATGTATTTGATACGATTGAGATGGGAACTGTCCATACCGTTTAGATTAGCCCTTGGATTCAAAGAGGAACGGGGGATAACCTCAGCTTTTAATTTGGAAGTACAAGAGAAGTTTCCGTTGTTGTTTTTGAGATTTTCACGAGGTCTACCGTGGCGTAACGTCCACTATACCCAGCACTCAATGAAATGTTTTGGATACAGTCCGCTCATTACGGTGTCATTAGTAAGAATCACCGTTGGTCTTTCAGTATAAATTCTTGAATTCTGTGCCAGTCTCTCTCTCTCTCTCTCTCTCTCTCTCTCTCCTAACAATCAAGGCTTTTCCGCTTTTGTTCTCGATTTTTTTTTCTTCTAAAAAATTGTTTCCTTTTACACAGGCCTTTCTGCTGTGATCCGTAGATTACAAAATATGTCATATGTACTGACGTACACTTTTGTTTGTTTGTTTTTTGTTTGTTTGTTTGTTTTTTGGTTTCCAATTAATATGGTCCTTTTTATATATTTTGGTGGCACTGTTACGCTTTGAAACTTTTCACGCTTGTTTGTAATCAGGGGGCATAATTAAAAGTATGCGGAATGGCGGAGTCCTTCCGCACTGTTCAGTTGCTTCAGCAAGTTTAGCTACTATGTTCTGAATTTGTATATCTGATAACCAAGTGTGTACGTGTACATTCTGGCTTTTTGTGACAGAAGGCATTTTTCCTGCCGGGGACAACCCTTAAAAGGCTTTGTATATTCGGATGGGTTATAACGAAACTCAAACTGAAATTGAAGTTCGGACGATCCCTTCTCAAGGGAGGGAACGCATGCTGCTCGCTGGTTCTCAGCTGAGATATATAACTGGGTGTAGCGAGCTTGCAACTGTTTTCACTGGCTGCGAGGAATATTTCTGCACCCTGTTTATGCGAAGTGTAACTAATTCATTTCCACCGGGACTTGCACTCGATGTTTTCTGCCGTACTGAATGAAAATGTTTTTATTTACGAAACGACAGTTGAGATTAAGGCCAACTAACCACAACCAGTCATTGGAGAACTGACAAAAATTGATTTTCAGTATGGGAGAGCTTTCATATGGTTTCTTTTCTTTGCGCGAATCCCAACCGTTCGCAGAACATAATTTTTGTACTTTTTTTTTTTTTTTTTCCCTGCGAATCGCGGCTTGGCGTGGTTGGCGAACCTCACTGACCTTGAATCGCGAACCAAAATATTGAGCAATTAAGAACAAAGACAAGATCGCCGAGATCGCGAACTTGATGAACGAGTCTTGAAAAGTTTAAGTAATGTTTCCGCCAAACATGAACACACGCCTCACAAGACAAAACACGTCGCGTTTCGACCTCTTAGGTATTCTTCAGTCAAGATAAACATAAGCAACACCCGTCTTGCGCCGAATTTTACAGGTATTTGCTCGTTCTTCCTTTTCGTTGTCCTGAGTGTTGTTTACCTCGCCTGAAGAAGACCTAGGAGGTCGAAACGCGTCGTGTTTTGTCTTTTGATTCGTTTGTTCAGGTTTGCCGGAAACATTACTATAACTTTTTAAAGATTTGTTTAGATTTCTGCCTGCAGTCGCCTCACTTTGCAACTAGATGGACGAGACTCGCGATAAAAACAAATCGCTCCGAGAATGGCCTGTGAGGAGAGACTGTCAAATTTGGATTATCTTTGGAGAAGTAGTCACTCGCTGCACTGACAGACGTAAATAACACATAAATGAAAACGAGAGGGTGCTCAACTCTCAGAACAACTAAAATAAGTATACAGTTCCCATGAAGGGGGCCAGACCGCACATTTTCAAGCCCTACTTCGTAGGATCTCGTTCTGATTCGGAAACAGGAATCGCAACAGGGAAATTCCGATAGTTAATTACCAGTTTCGCATTATAGTTTTAACTAAGATGAAATAAAAATTTTAAAAACCTGTTCGTTTGTTTTTCAATATTTATCATTTTCTCCCCCCCCCCCCCCCCCCCCCCCCCTTTTTTTTTTTTTTTTTCTTTGGTTTTTGTTTGTTTCGTTTTATTTGTAATTAGAAGTGTACGTTCACCAGTTTGTTTCTTTAACAACGGTCCACAATAAAGTTTTGCGTTTTGTTTGCGACCAGAGGATTTGTTGGTTGGTGGACTTGCCCTTCTCTTGAATGTATCATCATTCGGATATTGGCGCATTATTTGCAACTAGAAGAACCACGGCTGGTTGGTTATTCTGCCTTTGTTTAGCCTTTATCTTCGTTAAGCTTTTGTACCATCGAAGTTAACGTTAGCTCGCTCTCTCTCTCTCTCTCTCTCTCTCTCTCTCTCTCTCTCTCTCTCTCTCTCTCTCTCTGCGTATATTATAAATGTCTGGAGGCGGGAGAGGAGGAATGGAGTCTGTGTCTCAAATCCTCTCTTGCCAGGTTATTTATTCATGTATTTTAAGTTGTTTTTGCGCTTGATGTATGCGTCTGTGCTAAGTGTTTTTTTTTATCTGACTCACTTGCAGAACCAGAGACACTGAATGATGACCCAATAAAAAGCACTGCAAACAATACAGATGAGTGATGATATGTCAGTGTGTGATGATCAGCTGAGAACTGATGAAATATATGCTGCGGCAATAACTGAAAGCGGGACGGAGAGTATCTTGTGTTTTAACTGAACAAATGGGCATATCAAATTTTAGCATTTACCACTGGCTTGTCTGAACATCCTGTCGAGTTCCACGTGCCAGTCACCTAAAAAAAAAAAAAAGATGATACACTTAAGGCGGATTAAGTCTCGAAAAGGTACAGAAGAAGAACACGTGCAACCGAATACTCAGCATAAAGGTACGCGACAATCCTGAAATGTCACATGTTCAAAACGCATGAAACCATATTCTCTTATTTTCAATATTCTCTCTCCTGTCTCGTCTTTACAGTTATTCAAAGATATTCATCATCTTACAGCTAAGAACGAGTTAAAATGAAAAACAGTACATGTGCGTTTAACCCTTTCAAAACCAGTGTAACAATAATGCTATAGCAAGCCTGGGCGTTGATGCTACACGTCGGCACCATCTCCAGCGATGCTACTATTAGATTGATAGTTCTCTTCTGAGGGAAGACGAAAAACACTACGGAGGCTTTAAACTCCTTTTTTTTAACTCAAAAAAACGAGAGAACGGCTTCAGACATGATGAGGTGACAGTCATTTAAAGAGAGTGTAAATTGAGCCGATGTTTGTGCGGGGATTCTAGAACAGCAGCGTCGAAAGGGTTAACCTTTACCAGATGACGCTTTTGACCACACAGACCTGATTGTGCGGGTCGCCCAAGACCCACACATTTTTTTAGAGGCTTTTCCTATTGCTTATCCCTATTCAGATCGCGTGAGTCTTGTAAAACCTACACCTGATAAAGGGCGGTTCAGCAACTTATTCCTCACCCGATGGCGTGGGTCATGTGCGACCCATTAAAATATATAGGCCCTGGGGGAACCGCGACTGATTACGCTGATAATTGATTGTGCCCATACATGAAATTTCAGTGACCAACGGCTATTAAGACCGTTGAGGAACTCCTAAGATATTCTGTGAGCATAGCTCTTTCAGTTCATAAGATACGATGTTTTTATTGAGTCACTGGGTCATGGAAAACCCAGGAAGCACGGTAAAGGTTAACATCAACATCAACGCCTTCTTCCGAAACCACGACAAGAACTCACGTCGCATAACCTTCGTAGTCCTGCTTCAAAGCTTCACGTGAATAAACAAAGAATTTATCCAGGCACCACTTTTTCTCATGAACATTCCAGCTTCTCTGCCATTTCAGTTCAATTCTAATCCTGAACAGGCAAATAGTTTGTACCGTACGTTTAATGATTAACCACGGCCCGGGTTATAGAGGATGCACATCTAATGCAGTGCACGAGTCCCTCAAGGTGTAAAATAAGTCTTCTTAAATCTGAAGAGACATAAAATTACGAGCCCTGTCGAACGCACAAGGGGAGTTAGGCCTAAGTTCTTGCGCAGCCTCCATCAATCCTGGCGCAGTTCAAGAGTGTCAACTTTCATTTGTGCCGTTCAGTTTATCAAGCATTCCTACGGAGGGAAGAGAGTCACAAATGCATTAAACAAACAAACTAACAAAAATCGATGAATTGTTAACAAATCTGACTGTTGCAAAGGACCTGGATGATGAAAACATGTGTGAATGATGAACATGCAGTGACAGGACAAAGCTGGGCGAACAAAGTCCCGTTGGTACCGACACAATTCTGCCCAACAGGCCTACTGCAGCTCTTTGTGTCAGTAATTACGTTAGGCCTAACTACCAAAACACGTCATCAATCTATTGCAGCTTCAGATCTCTCCACATCAAGGAAAAACATTTTCTAACATCAAGCAGCGTCCAGCTTTCAGGATAAGTGATCTGATCTGACACACAGCGTCGTACTGTTGGTGCGCCATCGCCATTGGTGCTTTTTCCTTTTCTTTCCTTTCTTTTTTTTTTTTTTTTAAATGACGGTTGGTACTTTGACCAGATGCGCCAGGTCTCACATCAATCAGCCGATGTCCGACCATTATGATGAGTCACTGCTAGTGTTTAATACAATCGGAGGTCGCAGCTACAAAATGAGAAAGTTTTGAGTGGCGGAAGGGCACCGCGTCATCTGCTTCGACTGGCTGATATCAGTTCTAATCAGTAGTTCTGTTGACTGATTCGCTAATGAACATTGTCGTCACTCATTTCAGCTCGCCCTTGGCAAAGCAGGCTGGTAACTACTAAAGTAGTCTTTCAACCATTACAGTGATTGCTTACTTTTTTTTTCTTTGTCAAAGCAGGCTAGTAACTTAAAGTAGTCTTTCAACCATTACAGTGGCTAAGTTTGTGCTTACTTTTTTTTTTTTTTTTTAAAGCAGGCTAATAACTTTTAAAGTAGTCTTTCAACCATTACAGTGGCTAACTTAGTTCTTACTTTCATTTTCAGCAGGCTGATAGCAACTAAAGTAGTCTTTCAATCATTACAGTGGCTTATTTTGTATCAAGTTCTCACTTTTCTTTCTATCAAACTGGGCCCATGAGTTTCAAAACTGACTTTACATTTTCAATCTGGGTCAGTTAGTTGAGGTCGATCAAAACGAGCAGAAGCTCTGCTAAAAAAGTGAAGTAGTTGTAATACAATTGTACCAACGACAAGAATGACAAAATCACGGATATCCACCGGCTGCTTAAAGGTCCGTAGACGTACTACCGGAATGACCGTCAGTGCAGTGTCCAGGGCTGGATTTCTGTCGAGTCACCTTCATGCTATGGGCGCGTTCACCATCTTCTAATGTGAAATCGTCGGGCTGTCAGAGTGAGAAGTGCAGATTCCTTGATCAAAGGGGTTAACCCGTTTGATGCTACCAGATAAACTGTATTACCGAAAACGAAATCCGGCTGTGAGGATGAGTGGATGAGGATGGCGGGTTAATGGGAAATGGGGGAGGGAGACGAAGTTGGGGGGGAAGGAAGGGAAGTTTTTGCTATGCGTCATAAATGAGGCTATGCATAGAGATACACTGCAACTCAACCCAATTTAATTCTATTATAACATGAGGCAGTACAGCACACTGCAATGCAATAAACCTGTCAATTCATCGAGCAGCTCAAGCGCTTTACGTCTGTACCGACAACTGACATTGCAATGAATACTTTAATGTGTGAACTGAGTGTCCAAGGGAAACAACCCATGTGCACTTAGCCCTTCCCTCCGCTTATCAACATTTGCGTCCCTTCCCAAACGTGTCGGTGATGGCTGTGTTTTCAGAGTAACTTCGGATATTTTGCTCAAAATGTGATTAATTGATTTCCAAGCCGTTTCATGCATTTCTTAACATGCTGTTGTTTGGCAAAACATTTTGTAGCGCTGCGGTTATAAGCCAATAAACAGTATTGCTACCAGGGCCACGACAAAATAGCCCCTTTTTTTTTTTTTTTTTTTTTTTTTTTTTTTTTTCATCAGGAAGGACCCTGACACACACTCTTCACTCCTCTTTGCATCCCAACGCCATTTTCATGTTACTGATCTAGCCCTGGATGCGTGAATACGCCTGCTTCGTATGGTAACCAAAAGGATGACGACAACATAGGCCCCCTTTAAAATGGTTAAAAACTACGTTTTCGCTCTGCCTATTCCAAGACCATTCCGCTTGCAAGACGGACCGAGACAAAAAGGCCGAAGGAAGCAGAGACCGAAGTGCTAAGACTCAATACAGTCTTCGGACAGGGAACAACGTGTTCTGAAACGACTCCGGACAGTCGGACTGTAAGTCTTACCATTTCAGGGATCAAACATCAGTCGCTGAAGAACATCAGCTCACCGGTCATAAATGAGCCACCCGACTGTCCTGAGTGAATTCTACGCAAGACATAACAAAATGCAATATACCAAAAACTTTTGTTGGATTCAGTCTCGGTGACTCCACTCGATTTTTTTCAAATGGTCGTTGCTCTCAGTCAATGAAGAACATTTTATTTAAAACAAACAAACAAACAAACAAAACAAAAAAAAAAAAAAAAACAACAACAGTGACGTGTATTTGATGAAAGCACTGTCGTGTTACGAAGAGCAAGAATTTTTGAAAACCAGAACAACAACGAAACAAGGAAGGAACACAACTGAGAAGACAGTCGGGAGAGCGCAGACCTCCGCTAGGGTCGAACGGGTCCTGGATTCGCCCTTTGATCCAGATTCGCACCAAAGATTAATGAGTTTGTCCTCAGGCCACAGTTCTGGGCCACAAGGTTTGTTAAACACCATTTCAGGACGTTCGTGTAATCTTGTCAACAAAGAGCTAAATCGAAAGGCGCAGGTGAAAGTACAATCCCTTTGGCAGTTCACGAGCAACGTACACACAGGGGACACAACACGCGGAGCGTATGAAAAAGATTCTGAGTGTCCTGAGAGGCAGGTGGGTTCAACAGGGGCCTGTCCTGGAATGAAAAGTGGCAGATAACATGTAAGGAAGGCTGCTTTTGCCCCCATCCAATAAAGAAATAGTTACATGCCCATAGCTCCAAACTAATGCTGCTTCCGGCACCAGTTCAACAGTTCATTGTGCACTGATGCAGACAAGGCACACAGAACCAACAACTTCCTTGTTTCACCTTCCTAATTTGTTATTTACCGTTTGTCCGCCGTCCCGCTTCGTTCAAGATTTCCTTGAGAGAGAGAGAGAGAGAGAGAGAGAGAGAGAGAGAGAGAGAGAGAGAGAGAGAGAGAGAGGGAGATTTTAAAAGAAAGAAATAAAACGAAAAAATGAAAATGAAAAAAGTAGGAATGCTGAACATGTAATACAAACATTCACACCCCCGTATACTTCGAACAAACACTTTCACCACAATAACATCTCCAGTTAAAATAAATACTTATAACAAAAACTAACGTAAGAAGCTAGAACAAGCGTGCTCTAGGCATGTATAGGCCTATTTCTACAGTATCATGGCAAAGCAACATGAATAATTATGGTCGGATGTTGGACGAAAATGGCGGAGCTGAACGGCAGTGGCTGGAGACAGAGGGAGGGAAAGCATGGGAAAGTTGTCCTTTCGAACCTAGAGACTTCAAGCTTTGGTCACCGGTTGTGTTCCGTAGCTCCATCGTCATAACACATTCTGTGGGGATAACTGGGCGCGTTCTCCCAAGGGAGAACAGATCGCCATAGCAGCAAACATGGCACCACACTTTTTTTCCCGATTTTCTTTTTTGTGCATCTATTAAAATGGATTTTCCTAAAGGTTTCGCCAGGGCAACATGGCCATATTTTCGGCGTGACGAGTTCTACGCGACCTCAGGGCACACTGCATGAAGCTTCGTTCCTTGTCTCATCCCAGCTGTAGCTTGTGACCCCACGAATTGATAAGGCTCTGCACGACTCTTTCTGAGTTCTCTCTCTCTCTCTCTCTCTCTCTCTCTCTCTCTCTCTCTCTCTCTCTCTCTCTCTCTCACCGACCCACACTTACGTGTGCACGAACGCACGCACGCACACGCACATGCATGTACGCCCGTGGATATTACCCCGCTCCCCCCCCCCCCCCCCCCACCACCACCACTACCACCACCTCTTAATCTCCCATCCACACCACAATTTAAACACACACACCACACACACACACACACACACACACACACACACACACACACACACACACACGCATGCAGAGAACATTTAACTCGTCTGGAAAGTGGGAGAATACTGGGTACGTGGTTTAACTCTCCCACGGATCGTGTTTTTTTCCCCTTCCCCCTACGGTGGATCTGCCAGTTTGGCTGCAGTCCAAACCTTGCCTTGTAAGAGGTGGCCAGAGTGCTAGTCTCTGGGATGAGGCGATAAACCGTGGTCCCTGCGTGCAGCGCGCACTTCAAAAGACTCATGGCAACAAGGAAGTACGTAAATCCACTCTGTGAATGTATCAACAAAGACACAGGCCTACCTATGTAGACAGAAAAAAGGATGGCACCTAACTAAGGACTACAATGCGCGCGCGCACACACACACACACACACGCACACGCACGTACGCATGCACACACACGCACGCACGCAACCACGTATGCACGCACGCGCGCACACACACGCACGCAAACACGCACGTACATACACACACACACACACACACACACACACACACACACACACACACACACACACACACACGATGAAAGTATTACGCTATCCAGTCAACAGAATGTAATCTGAACGCAGAATGGAGATAAAACAGGCAGGTAGGCTTTCGGGATGAAGGAGTGAAAAGGGGCGCACATTATCACGGCTAATCAAAGAACTTTACGTAACAATGCTATCTTCTGTGCATCCGCCTTATCGTGACCCTTACGCTAACCACTGATAATACAAACTTTACAAACCCTTTTCAGTTCACGTCGTGTCGTTTATCGCCCAGCCGACCACGAGGGACTATATCAGGACTGTCGTCTTGCCAAAGTTAACTCTTGACTTAAAACTAATTTCATAAAACTTATCTTAAAAAAAAAAAAAAAATCCTTCGTGATAATTTGTCTTTTTTTTTTTCTTCAGCAGCTCAGAGAAGTGAGGAACTGCTATTGAAAATCTCAAGGGCTTGTCACACCATGTTCCTAAACGTAGGCAGAATTGAGCCGTGAGCGCAGGAGACGACCACAACAGCTTTTAAGCTCGTTTTGAGTCATTAAGTGCAAATACGAGGCCTCACTCAAGGTAGGTGCGAACCCTCTCGAGTACCCCACTCTGCCATGCGGACCTCGTCGCGAGCACTCACTCATGCGAGACCCAGCAGATCTCCATACAGCTTTCACACAGCCATCTTCCCAGCAGCTACTTCAACTTTTCTTTTCACCTGCTCCCGGTGGATCTGCCAGTTTGGCTGCAGTCCAAACCTTGCCCTGTCAGTCAGTCAGTCAGGTGGTAGCCGAGGCAAGACTCGTGGGGCAAGCCGGGATTTTGTCACACAGCTTTCTCCGTGGCCTAATTTTCTCTTCAGTGTCTGTGTCTGCGTGGGGCTTCTTCGTCTTGCCAGTCCCCCGTCACTTCATCTCCTCGTCTCCACCCACTGGCGACCGACCATCGGTGAAGTTCGAGCGAAAGTCCCTCACTTAAATAATGCCCACATGGAAAAGTGTGGCCTATACCTGAGGTTGGATTCCAAAGCGCTGGAAAGTCCACAGATGTAGCGTCCATACAATGCATAGACTACAAACATACTGTGTGTATTGTATACAGCCCACATATACATATTGTGTCCTGTGCATTGCGAACAGACAGACATACAGTGTGTTCTGCATATGGCCCACAGACCTACACTGTATATTATGCATAACCAACAGATTTATAGTGCGCACGATGTATAGCCCACAAAGATACAATGAATACAACGCACAGCTCATAGGTACACGGTGTACACTGTATACAACACAGTCATACAGTGTGTACTGTGTGCAGCCTACAAATATGCAGTGTATACTGTGTACAGCCCCCAGACATCCAGTGTATGCTGCATTTAGACTACAAATATGCAGTGTATACTGTGTACAGCCCACAGACATCAAGTGTATTCTGTGTTTAGACCACATACATACAGAGTATATTGTGTATAGCCTACAGATACGCAGTGTACACTGCATAGCCCACAGATATACAATATATTCCGTATTTAACCCACAGTGTATACTGTGTATAGCCCATAAAATACAGTGTATATTGTGTATAGCTCATAAATAAACGATTAATACACTGTACAGCTTACAAGGTGTATACTGTGTATAGCTCAGAGACATACAGTGTATATTGTGTATAGCCCACAGATATACAGTGTATACTGTGTACAGCTTACACACAATATATACTGTGTAAAGCTCCCAATTAGTGTGTACAGTGTGCAGCCAACAGACGTACAGTGTGCAGCCAACAGACGTACAGTGTGCAGCCAACAGACGTACAGTGTGCAGCCAACAGACGTACAGTGTGCACTACATTTAGCTCACAGACATACAATGTGTTATGTGTTGCCTATGGACATGCAATGTGTACTGTGTATAACCCACAGACATACAGCGTGCACTATTCATAGCCTACAGACATGCCAATCATACTTATATACACAGTGCATA
>CM065716.1:91670388-91672888 GCA_033310375.1 Conus canariensis
GTCACTCTGTCTCTGTCTGTCTGTCACTCTGTCTCTGTCTGTCTGTCACTCTGTCTGTGTGTGTGTGTGTGTGTGTGTGTGTGTGTGTGTGGTGTGTGTGTGAGAGAGAGAGGAGAGAGAGAGAGAGAGAGAGAGAGAGAGAGAGAGAGAGAGATACATTTACATACTCCAGGAAATTGATTTAATAATGACAGGTGCGTTCTCAGTGGTTTCTGACTTTCAATTGTCGGTTTCACGTGGTGGCTTCATTTTCTCTTTCTCTCTCTCTCTCTTTTTTTTTTTTTTTTTCCTTTCTGGTCACTTTATTCTCAATGTCAAAGAACATTATCAGTTTTATTTCAACATTGAAAACAAAAACTACAGTAGATTATCATGATGATTTATTCAGACAGACCGGAGAACCCTGAAAAAAGAGCTAGAGAGAGAGGAGAGAGAGAGAGAGAGAGAGAGAGAGAGAGAGAGAGAGCACATAAGCCGACACAGTAATTTTAGTAGTATTCCAAGTCTCTCTCTCTCTCTCTCTCTCTCTCTCTCTCTCTCTCTTGTTTGTTTTGTTGTTGTTGTTGTGGGTGCTAATTTTAGTGCCGGTGCATTTAATTCTCCGTCTCTCTCTGCCTTTGTCTCTGTCTCTGTCTGTCTGTCTGTCTGTCTCTGTCTCTGTCTCTGTCTCTCTCTCTGTCTCTCTCTCTCTCTCTCTCTCTCTCTCTCTCTCTCTCTGCCCCACATGTCGCGCGCTTTACAGTGATTCTCACTCTCCCTCCCAACATATTTTTCACATAGAGATGTTTCGGTCATCGATTTCTTTATTTTGGCCTGTTCCTCCCGCCCTCGGCTGACGTAATTTGTGACTCCCATCCTCCAATCCCCCAATCCCTACCCCTTCTTCTCTCTCTCTCTCTCTCTCTCTCTCTCTCTCTCTCTCTCTCTCTCTCTCTCTCTCTCTCTCTCTCTCTCTGTACGCCAACGCAGTAACTCCAAACCTACATCCAGCGGAACAGGAAAAATCACTGAACCGTCCGATGGATTGATTTGTGTTTACCGCCCCTTGTTTACCGCAGCTGTGACCATGACGAACATTTACGTCATGTTGAGTCTTCCACGCTACAGCTGTCAGGCATCGACTCTCGTCTGTGCATGGCTGTTTATCATATATATGACCGCATGCCTCACACAGCGGAGCGCCGCAAAAACCGCGTGGGACAGGATTATAGGCAGGCAGTCATGCGCCTGTGAAATGCCCCGGTCCTTCCTCGTTTGTCCAAGCAGCGGTGTGCTGCTATCGGAAACTTACGTATCAGACTATGAAAGAACGAAGAAGAAGAAATAAAAAGAAAAAAGAAGTTGAGCCAGTGCCAGAAAGCGGCAGACGTTGGACTGGTTCTCAGCCTTGATTGAACGCGTGTTTCACTGGGCTGGGGGATTATGACTCGCTAAGTGGTGTTCCTGCGAGGAGGCGGTATCGAACATTGACACGGCAGAAACAAGGGGTAGTAGAGTGGACAGTCCCAAGTTCTTGTACATGTGTGTAGAGAGGACTGAGCGGAAGAAAAGTTCGTGCGTCATACAGTGTGGAGATTAGCACGTGCTATCAGTCTTCGACTCCTCAGAGGACAGGTGGTTGTGGGCAGAGGGGGGTGTGCGGTCAGAGCATGGTTTAGAAAGGGTGAGGAGGTCTGGAGGTTGTGTGTTTGTAGGACTTGGGAGTCGTCGCGGGGTCCAGGTCTCCTCCAGAGTTCTTGCTCTGGAGATGAACACGTTTCCACGACACCTTTGAAGATTGTTTTTGTTGTCTGTGTGTGATGTTCTTGCTCTGAAGATGAAAACGTTCCCACGACACCTTTGAAGATTGCTTTTGTTGTCTAGTGTGTTGTTATGCTGGCAGTGTGAGCTCTAAGATGTGCTGTATGCCGCGAGCATCAGTGAAATTAATCAAGCCAAGATGGGAAGTTTATACTCTGGAAGCGATGTGTTGAACTGGAAGGGGATCTTGGATAAGAAGGCCTAATCCCCCTTCCCCCATCCTCCCCCCTCCCCTTGTTTTGAAGTGATAAACGTTGGTGTGGTAGCTGTGCTCCATCACCATGTCCAACAGGAAAAAGGTGAGATAAGCTTTCTTGGTTTGTGTTTGTTCTGTCCTGGTACCCCTTTCTCTTGTCTCTGTCAGTACTTTCCCCTCCCTGTCCCTCTGTCTTTATCTCTTTTAAGTGAGGACTTAGGTCTGCAATTTTCTTTTCTGTTCTCTTTCACTTTCATATGTTGTTAATTCATTTATCCATCAGCTTCAAATCATGCGTAGTGTGGTCTCAGAATTTAGCGGATGTGGTGTAGCGTATATGGACTAGTCCGCACGCAGTGACGCCTCCTTGATGAAACTGAAACTGAAACTTTCACTTTATTAATGTGTGTAGTTAGTTTTGTTGTTGTTGTTGTTTGGGGGATGGAAGTGGGAAAGGCGGAGGTATCCTATTTCCTCACTCTCTTTTCTTTTTTTTCTTTTCTT
>CM065716.1:91677888-91695388 GCA_033310375.1 Conus canariensis
GTGGGTGGGTGGGTGGGTGGGTGGGGGGGGGGGGGATAGAAAGATAGCATGTACATGTGTGTGTGTGTGGTGTGTGTGTGTGTGTGTGTGTGTGTGTGTGTGTGTGTGTGTGTGTGACAGAGAGTGAGGGAGAAAGACAGACAGACACATAGACAGACAGAGGATAGGTGTGTCTTCTGAGCGTCTTTTTTTATCCTCACTCTCCCCTCTTCCTCCCTCCCAGTTCAAACACAACACACACACACACACACACACACACACACACACACACACACACACATACACACGCACTCACTCACGGACGCACTCACGTAGCACGCACGCACGCAACACACACACACACACACACACACACACACACACACACACACACACACACACACCACACACACACACAAAGCCTACATGCGTGCACACATGCCATAATTACATATTTGCTCAGAGTTAATGCACCAGCCGATCACAGACATCACAGAAAAACATGCAATATATTTCTGGTCAATCTGCAGTGCATGAACTAAAGCACTTGGGCTTGCGAAACTTGTGACGTTCTCAACTCACACACAAAGTGGTCTGGGAATGTGTAAGGTAAACACCTAAGGCGCGGGCAACATTAAAGCATTGATTGTCGACTTCGGACAAAAAGGTATTAACCCCATTTGATCAAATGGGCATACAGCTCTCAATAACCGCAATTTCTTCCATGTCTGTTCAAATCTTAATCAAGAGTTAAGGCTTCGTTCGTGTCCATATCTAACATTCAATGCAAACCATGCACTGATATTAGAAAACCGTTTACTGACAGGGTCTGGGTTAAATGGCCATTTCTTCAACTTCAAAGTGGCGAACGACAAGAGTCTTTGAGATCTTAATTTTGTGAACTTTTCTTTGAAACCAAGGCCCACTTTTTTCTGAGTGATATGTTCGAAATATGACCTTTGCCCCATTCGATGAATGTTGTTTCCCATGGTAACAGTATAGACGCTAGCAATATTTGCTGATAGACGTGTTAGCCCTAATACAGAACTGCACTGATCATATAAAACGAAAATTGTTTACGTCAGTGTTTGGTTTTCGTGTCACATACATCATCATCTTTCTTTTCATAGGGTAACATTGAAACCATTCTGAATTCATTTCTCTTTCTTTCCATTCTACGGTTTGTCCCGTACAAATCCTGAAAAGAGCCCGCAGCTGGCAGGGCCTGGTATAAGAGATGGACCATTCGCGAAGAATTCACAGCATGTAGAAAAGAGACACCTGCCCATTTGATGTCCATTTGCTCAGCTGGGCATATAGAGGCTATCAAATAACAATGGAGTACAGCCTGGATTCCTTTTATCGCCTGCTTCTAATATTGCTGACTCGCTTGTCCCTTACCTACATCTGCTCTGTGTGTGTGTGTGTGTGTGTGTGTGTGTGTGTGTGTGTGTGTGTGTGTGTGCGCGCGCGCGCGCGCGCGTGCGTGCGTGTGCGTGTGTAGTTGTGTTTATTAACCAGTCCGCAATGACAGAAGACGATCTCCATGCACTTAAATCTTTAACTAGAAGTTTACCCTTTCATTATTAGCAAAGACGATGTATTGTTTCTTTCCTGTGCCTATATTTGTCTGTGTCCTTGGCGGTAACTAACCCACTCTCTTTCTAAATTTTGCTTCATTTTCCGCCCTCAGTCACTCCTTTTTGAAACTTATTGTTTCTTTCGTTAAGGCCTATGATTATGAGCAATAAGAGATGACAACGTTTATGAGAAATTGGACTGATCTCTCTCTCTCTCTCTCTCTCTCTCTCTCTCTGTCTGTCCGCACGCGAAAGTGTGTGTGTGTTTGCGCGCGTGTGTGTGTGTGTGTGTATGAGAGAGAGAGAGAGAGAGAGAGAGAGAGAGAGAGAGAGAGAGAGAGAGAGAGAGATGCAGCATTTAAAGAAACATTGAAAAGACTGGTCTCTACTCAGGACAGAGGAAAAAGAAAAGAAAAAAAAAAAATCGGCGTTCGTCCGTTTTCACGAGGTGAAGGCTGTTTTGTCTGGCATGGTTAATGGCGCGGAAAGTCGCCAGCTCTGCCGGTGGTGCTGTGGTGCCGTTACAAGACGTAGGCGGCTGTGATCTGCAAATCCTGCGTTAAGCCTCCGCTCAGTGGCCTTTCACCGCTCAAGGACAGGGGGGCTTTTCTACAAGGCAATTAGTTCAGAAGCGAACGCTGTATCGGGGGGATTTTCCTATAATGGGCATTCCTTGTTCCTATTGTTCTCCTTCTTGTTCCTGTTCTCTTTTTTTGACCTTGCTGTTGTTGTTTTCTTCTTCGTCTTCTCCTTCTTCTTCTTCTGTTACTACTAGGTCGTAGTTTTTGTTCGTAAACTACGTTTTACAGAAATATTACAATATTTCATCACTTGTTCTGATTGATGACTCATAAGGAAGACCGTAGAAGCAAATTTTAACGCGTTTATAATTTATGATTTCATATCAACCTGACATTAGTAAGTGTAAATCTTTTTTTTTTTCCATGCAATATTCAGTTGGAAAGTATGAAACTTCAACCTTCTTACAATACTTTTTACAATGTGTAAAAAGAAATAAATAATAAATTTTCATTGATGTTCGTATGACGATAATCCGGACTACAGTGGCCACCCCCCCCCCCCCCCCCCCCCCCTCAATAAAAATCATGTAATTTCTGTTGCAAGGGCTTGTGCGTATGGTTCACATCGGCTAAAAACTCGAGCAGTTTTTCTTCAGTATGATTTATCGTGCACTTGCGAGTACTAGAAATGATTTTTTAAAACAAAACTTCGCCAGGAAGACTATTAAATCAAAACTGTCACCAGTCATTGTTTCATCGTTTGTACCTAACAAAACCAGTTCATCGTTGAAGGACAATCTTTCACGTTCATTGCATTTCTCTTTTTTGAAATATGTGGACGGCGCCAATTTCACAGTGCCTGCTCTATTGTGAACACAAACCACGTTCATCACTATCGACTATTTCCATTCCTTTTTAAAAGGATGTTTTACACTAAAAACCCAACGACATAGTGTAAGTTCCGAATGTATCAGCTTTTTTTTTTTTTTTTTTTTCAAACTGTATCAATCTTTTCGTCCTCTAATTCTTCTCCCCCCCCCCCCCCCCCCCCCCACGCCCATCTCTCCACTTCCTGACGCTCCACTTTCTCCCTCCTGCTCCTCTCCTCCGATCAACTCCTACTTTTTCATCCACGTATCACAACAGTCTTCTGATTTACTACTGTAAGCAAGCATGCATTCTTAGTTTTCGCGTGCCAAATAAGAGTAATAACAAGGAGAATGGTGCTGATGGTAATGACGATGATAATGATGCACATGGCATACTTTTTTTTTTCGAAAAAGACTCACATGAAAATAACCTGTCTAATAGTAAAACAACTCGTGCTTTATGATTAGAACTTTTTTTGTTATTTCAGGAATTCTCTCTCTCTCTCTCTCTCTCTCTCTCTCCTCTCTGTTCTTTCTTTGTGTTGTGTGTGTGCGTGTGCGTGTGCGTGTGTGTGTGTGTGTGTGACTCGGCGGGTCTGTCTGTCTCTGTCTCCGTCTCTCTCTCCCTCCTTCCCTCCTACCCCCCCCCTCGCTCTCTCTCTTTCTGTGGTGTGTGTGTGTGTGTGTGTGTGTGTGTGTGTGTGTGTGTGTGTGTGTGTGTGATATTCGTTTACAAGTTTTATCAGTTGATCGCGCTTGTAGAGAATATACGGTATCTGTATTTTCATGCAGACGTCCGGTGCAGATATTGGTTGGTATTGTGCGGCATAGGGCTAGTTTTAGCTGATGATAGCAGGTTTAAGGAATTTATACGGTTTATTTTTTGGTTTCGTTCGGCCATTTAGCCCTTTTTGTGGTTTTTATTACTCCACCAAAGAGTTTCAGTTTTCACTTGTATCTTCTAGTTGGTTTTGTTTTGCTTGCCTATCTATTAAAAACATAACACATTAAAAAAAAAATTTAAAAAAAAACCACTGAATCGATTTGAACGGTTCTTGATGGAGATATTGCATTTGGCCCCAGGACGAACCATGAATTTTTTTTTAGTGCGGATCCGGAGCTTAAAGCCGATCCGGGATCTGTCCAGTAGCGTTACCCCCACACCGCTTTTCGGGCTACCCATTCACATCCATACCCTGGCTTGTCCTGCCACTGCCCTTGCACCAGCAATTCGCAGCGTGCAGTCAATGTCAAGTCGTCATGAGGCAACCCACCGGAGGAGACACTGCACTGCTGCGAGTCACTTCGGTGGTGTTCAGTGGCGCCTGTTCTGATTCAATATGCACTGGACACACCCAGTAAGCCCCCTATTAACGACAGTAAATGTTTTGTGGCGGAGCCAGCATGAGTGAGCACCTCCCTCCGGGGATGGCGGGGGGAGGGGGAGGGGGGGGGGGGGATCGCGTCTGTTCAGCGACAATCCCCATGATCTTGCAGATCATCTATACCAGCGACCTCAAACAAGGGCTCAGACGCGGAGAGGAAATCGGAACTACGGTCACCATGAGAGTAGGGCATGAAGGACCACAAAATTTGATTTTATTTTTTGTTGTTTTTTTTTTTTTCTATGCTAATCGATGAGGACGATGAAGATAGTGCTGTGGATTTTTATTCCGGTCTGAGACTGCTTGACAGGGTTGTACTCTACCCTTACTTTCATAGTAAGCCAGGCCCGAGAGATACAGACACCTGCAATGTGGCTCAGGGAATTTGAGCAACACTTCAGAGATGCATCCATTAAGTGGATGAAACTCAACTATGTTGTTCCAGGCTTCCCAACCTAGCCCAAAGTAAACTGAGCCCAAAGTAAAGTCAGAAAAGTCCCACAAGTAAATGACTCTGATGGGAAATCGAACCCACGACCTCTCAGGAGGTAATTCGTGACGCTGTCCGCTGCGCCACAGCGGCTGGGCAGACAGAATTGAAGTGACGTTAATGAAACGTAATGGAAAGGTAGAATGTGGCACAAAGACGAAGCGTCTAAATACTGGTGTGGATCTGTGGTGCGAATCTGGATCATTGGGCCGATCCAGGATCTGTTGGACCTTAGCGGAGATCTGAGCTGTTCCGAGAGCCCTTCTGGACTGGACACAGATCTGTGTTGAGCTGTTCTTCATCACTCTGAATTTCTTGTGAGCAAACAGTCAAGTATTTTACTTGATTTGGCAGCGATGCTCATTGACCATGCCGAAACTGCGTTTTTGTTGTATCATGTCGTGTGGAATCGTTTCAGACGTGTAATGTTGCGTGTTGCTTTAATTTGACGGGTCGTCTCGTATTGCAGCTGTTGTCCGTGACAGTGGCATCACCACGTCCGTCCTTTCAGATTCTCTGTGATCGTTTCATCGCTAAGCACCCACTTAATGAAGGATGGCATTTGTGGGACATGAGTCAAAACACTGTGGAGCAGATTCCTCAAAGGGCCTGTTCGTAGAAGTTCCTCCGGGTGTAATGGTTAAACGACAATCAATGTGTTTCATCCTATTCGATTAATACTTCTTTTGATAGACGGTCGTCTTCGTCTTCTGACCTATTTTCGTTTTTACATAATTTTCTTTTTTATTTTAATGTTGAATACCTTCCAGTTACAATGAATTTCAGTTCACTTCAGTGTTGTATTAAAGCAGAATGTGTGAAAGAAAAGGTTATGTTGAAACACATTATCATAATTATGATGCTAATATACGTATATAGAGTGAAACAGATAGTTAATTGAATTGTAATATCTGTATATATCAGATAAGCGGACAGAGAGAGAGACAGAGTAAATTGATAGACAGGTCGGCAGGGAGAGGGGAGGGAGATATATAGGTAGGTAGATAAGGCAGAGAGAGAGAGAGAGAGAGAGAGAGGGAGAGAGAGAGAGAGAGAGAGAGAGAGAGAGAGAGAGAGATGGACAGACAGACAGGGAGGGATGGGGGGTAGTACGTTCGTAGATAGATACCTACCTCAAAAGTGTACATTATTTCTGCGGAAATTTTGCCAAAGAGACAACTCCCTTGGTGACGGAGGTACCTCTACGTGCTCTACGTGCATGCTGTTTGCACACGCGCTATGGGGTTCATTGTCTCATCCGAAAGATAGTAAAATAAGCTAACAATAAAGACACATTTTTCATCAAGGGAATGCCGCAAGTTACAGAAAGGTGAACGCTCTGTTGATTAGGGAGAAGCATGCGCTGTCACGCACCTGCCTGTCCCGTAGTGTCAGTTCCCGTTTGAAGTGCTGCTGTACCTTTTGAATAACAGCGAACTGTGAATAAGCGGCAGAGATTATAACCGTGAAAACCTTTGAGAGAAGGCGTGTGTCTTTCTCTATCTCTCGAGGGCATCGGTCTGAGAAAAAAATGCTTGTCTTCACATTTAAACGAGACACAAGTTTATGTTAAGAGAGTGCACCTACATATACTCCACGCAGGGATAATCATGCGGACGTAAACGTTCTCCCCTCCCTTCGGACTTTCCGACTCCCCCCCCCCCTCCCCCTCCTCTCTCTCTCTCTCTGGTTCTCTGTGTGTGTCTGTACATGCGTCTCTGTCTCTGTCTGTCTGTCTGTCTGTCTCTCTCTCTGTCACTCTCTCTCTCTCTCTCTCTCTCTGCGTGTGGCGTATGTTGTGTGTGTGAGTTCGCGCGCGCGCGCGCGCGCCGCGTGTGTGTGTGTGTATGTGTGTGTGTGTGGCGACTCACTGTCCTGACCAATTATCCTGGATCTGCTTAAACAGGCATTGCTTGTTCATCTGTCATGTTCACACTGGTTTTGTATGGTTCCATCGATCGCTTCTTAAAGAAGTACTATACTTTGCCCATAAGAACTGGAACCATGCTGAAATTCTGAGTCACAGGTCTTGGTACTATTAGGAGGAAAGGTCGGTCTTGATCAACGTTTGCAGACAAAGCCGAACTATGAAACACCTGATCAAGTGATATGCCGGACGATCCTGAAAGAAACGTCACCTGATAGCAGACAGCTCATGGTCTATCACACACTGGTCATTAATCAAAAAGCTGTCCTTTCCGAGTCAGAAATCGTCTTTGTACATTGCAGGGGGGTGACAGAGGAATGTGGGCTCCCGCCAACAGTACCTGTGCTTTGCAGGAATCGCGGTGTTTCGAAACCCGCAGTCACGTCATGTAGTCTACCACCCGGTGGAGATCGTTTGAAATCTTAAGTCCGAGGTTTGAAACTGCAGGGCGATCGCTCCGCCCCCCCCCCCCCCCCCAACACCCCCCCCCCCCTCCCGTTTGAAACTGTGTAGAGCGATGGCTCCGCCCCCCCCCCCCCCCCCCCTCACCCTAACCCCCGTTTGAAACTGTGCAGAGCGATGGCTCCGCCCCCTCCCCCCCCCCCCCCCCCCCCCCCCCCCACTCCCCCGAGACAGTCAAAGACACATGTTCTTCGCCTCCTACTTTATTCGTGTTGCAGTCTGTACATATTCATACTTCTCTTGGCATCCCATACTGTCGTCATTTTCGTTCGGTTACAGCAGTGAAACTTCACAGCAGAGCACCGCATGCATCGTTCGTCATCATCCCCAAATTGCCTTTTCATCTGTTTGATTCTCTTAGAGATATGGAGGATTAACCAAAACACAATTATACATCTTAACTGAACAACTGTGCGTTAACGTTCATTTGTAGGCCTACACAATTTTAAAAAATAACACAGGAACGTAACGTTACCGTTACGATGCGAATCAAACTTTTCTCTTAAGACACTTCAGGTTGACGGAGGTAAATGACAAGAAGTGGTTCTGATCTCTCGTTGATACACGTTTAGACAGAGGAAGGTCGACTTTGGTGGCCAATTTAAAGTCATTACTGCTAGCAGTAGGTTGACAATTTTAATTTTTATATGATCGTTACAGCTGTCCCGAACAGAAATGTGTCTTTCAACTCAAACAAAACTCTCTCTCTCTAACATTCTAAACCCCGAATGTTCATTTTAGAGTTTAGGCAATCGAGAATCATGGTGTGGCATATCCAATCAAAAAGAATGGAAAAAAAAAGAAAAAAATTCCACAACCATGACGTAGCATCGCCCATCAAAATACACGGAACATTCTAGGAACAAGCTGTAGAACGTACATGGAGCTTCTTGCACATTCCGAAAAGGTTCTGGGACTCCTAATGCACTTTCGGGATGATCATGTATTTGTCTCTTGTGCATACGTCATCTACTAAAATAACGTCACGTACAAGGATTCTTTGAAACATAAGAAATATGATGCAAAACTCGGGCCTGCATCGATCTTAACCAAACCCATGAGGCAAACCGATTGTAACAGTTACACAAATGTCTTTTTGATCTGGGTTTTGTTTATGCGTTTGTATGTTTGTTTTCAGCTGTTATTGTTGCTGTTGTTACTGTTGTTGTTTACGAGTTTCAACAAACAATGCTGGTTCTGTCCCCGCAGCTGTCGGCCGGTACCTCGGCCACTCTCGACATCAACGGGCAGGAACGGGTACGTCCAGAGCGGGCCCGCAGAGGGCGGGTGGAGAAGGTGTGGCGCTGTGTGCGCTGGGCCGAAGCCTACCCTGACGAAAGTCTGACCATGAACGTGGTGGACCTCACCCCCACCTTCGCCCTACGGAAGCTGGCCGTGCTCTTTGATGGCGGGAAGGTGAGATGAGGCTGGTCATGATTAAGGACAGAATATGGCAGAAAGAGGATGACAAAGGGGCTGCTGCTGCTGTTGTTGTTGCTGTTGCTGCTGCTGCTACTACTGCTGCTGCTACTGCTTTTGCTACTGCTGCTGCTGCTGCTAATGATGATGTTAAGAGTAAGAATCAAAACAAAAGGAAAAGGGAGCGATGATGGATGAAGAAGAGAAGAAATGGGAGCGGAGGAATGGGAAGTACAGTAATATGAGGACGGAAAAGAGGAGGATGGGAATAATAATAACGATAAGAAGATGAAGAGCATCATCGTTTTCAGTATCATCATCTTCATGTCATCGTCAAAAACAAGAGGAAAAAGAATTCACAGAAGCAGGGAAGAAGGAAGAAGAGGGAAAAGAGAGGGATGGGGATGGAGGAAAGGGGGGGGGGGGGAGGGGTGAAGAAAAAGAAAAAAAGAAGAAGGAGAAGAAGGAAAACTATTGATGTGGGAGAGGGTTAAGCAGAGGAAAGAAAAAAAGTCGGTAAGTAGGAAAGAAAAAAAAAAAACACACGTAGTAGGTCAATGGTACTACTACTACTACTACTACTACTACTAGTAATGTGCCGCTCACATTCCGTAGTTGGAGGATTTGACTCCATGTCAGGGCAAAGAAAAGCAGTTGCCTATACGACTCACGTGTGAGACTAAATACTACCTACAGATGAAAGGCGAAGGGCGGGTTGGACAAATGGGGAGCGGAAGAGCCACGTAGATCTTGTTCCCATGACCTAATCATTTCCTTGTTGGAAGAATTTTACTGTTTTCTCAGCGTTCCCGTGATCTAATCATTTCCTTGTCGGACGAATCTCAGTGCTTTCTCAGATCAGTCTGTTGTTTTCTGTATCATAGTTTTAACATTGTAATGCCAAGATGACGTAAAACCAACGTCATAAAATGACGCACATCTAAAGCAATCATTATGACGAAGCACCTTCACCACCATTACCCCTCCATATTCCACCTCTTCCCTAAAAGTTAGCAGCCTCTTCTATTCTTGAATGGCTACCAACACCAAGTTGCTGAAGATACACATCCTTTCAAAAATGATGAAAAGGAAAAAAAAAAAAATCAAAACAGCTCATTGCCATGTTGACGTAGTAGGCTAGGCATATATGGCAACTGTACTGGCTGGAGACTGAAACAGACTGCATCTTCACTGAAACAGACTGCAGCGTTACTGAACAGATGCAGCGTCACTGAAACAGCCGCACGTCACTGAAACAGACCGCAGCGTCACTGAAACAGACCGCAGCGTCACTGAAACAGAGCGCAGCATTATTGAAACAGGCTGCATTGTTGCTGAAACAGACTGCACCATCATTGAAGCAAACTGCAGCGTCACTGAAACAGACTGCAGCGTCACTGAAACAGCCTGCAGCGCTACTGAAACAGACTGCAGCGTCACTGAAACAGACTGCAGCGCTTCTGAATCAGACTGCAGCGTTTCTGAAACAGACTGCAGCATTACTGAAACACACTGAAACAGCCTGCAGCGTTAATGAAACAGACTGTAGCGTTACTGAAACAGACTGCAGCATTATTGAGACAGAACACAGCGTTACTGAAACAGACTGCAGCGTTACTGAAACAAACTGCGGTGTTACTTAAACAGACTGCAACGTTACTGAAACAGACTGCAGCATTACTGAGACAGAACACAGCGTTACTGAAACAGACTGCAGCGTTACTGAAACAGACTGCAGCATTATTGAGACAGACTACAGTGTTACTGAAACTAACTGCAGCATTATTGAAACAAACTGCGGCGTTACTGAAACAGACTGCAGCATTACTGAGACAGATTGCAGGGTTGAGGAGAAATACAAATTGCTTTGCATTGGCCTATACCTTTTGACGACTTAGGGATTACTTTTCCTTGTCTTATCTTTAAGTAGGAAAAAAAGAGTGATATAAACTTATTTGCTCTGCTTAACCTTTAATGAGAAGTACTAGTTAATATGCCGTGCCTTTTCTTCGCTTTAACGAGGAGAAATGTGAATTAGTTTGCCTTGCTTTATCTTCAACGAGGAGATAGTACGCATTGTTTTGCCTTGCCTTATCTGTAAGAAGGAGAAATGCATACTGCTTTGCCTTGCCTTATCTGTAAGGAGGAGAAATGCACATTGCTTTGCCTTGCCTTGTCTGTAAGGAGGAGAAATGCACATTGCTTTGCCTTGCCTTATCAGTAAGGAGGAGAAATGCACATTGCTTAGTCTTGCCTTGTCTGTAAGGAGGAGAAATGCACATTGCTTTGCCTTGCCTTATCTGTAATGAGGAGAAACACACATTGCTTTGCCTTGCCTTATCTGTAAGGAGAAGTGCACATTGCTTTGCCTTGCCTTATCTATAAGGAGGAGAAATGCACATTGCTTTGCCTTGCCTTGTCTGTAAGGAGGAGAAATGCACATTGCTTTGCCTTGCCTTATCTGTAAGGAGGAGAAATGCACATTGCTTTGCCTTGCCTTGTCTGTAAGGAGGAGAAATGCACATTGCTTTACCTTGCCGTATCTGTAGAAAGGAAGAAGTGCACATTGCTTTGCCTTGCCTTGTGTGAAAGGAGGAGAAGTGCACCTGGCTTTGCCTTGCCTTGTCTGTAAAAAGGATAAATGCACATTGCTTTGCCTTGCCTTTCTGTAAGGAGGATAAATGCACATTGCTTTGCCTCGCCTTCTCTGTATGTAAGGAGAAGTGCACATTGCTTTACCTTGCCGTATCTGTAAAAAGGATAAATGCACATTGCTTTGCCTTGCCTTATCGGTAAGGAGGAGAAATGCACATTGCTTTGCCTTGCCTTCTCTGTAAGGAGAAGTACACATTGCTTTACCTTGCCTTATCTGTAAAAAGGAGAAATGCACATTGCTTTGCCTTGCTTTATCTGTAAGGAGGAGAAGTGCACATTGCTTTGCCTTGCCTTGTCTGTAAGGAGGAGAAATGCACATTGCTTTGCCTTGCCTTATCTGTAAGGAGGAGAAATGCACATTGCTTTGCCTTGCCTTATCTGTAAGGAGGAGAAGTGCACATTGCTTTGCCTTGCCTTATCTGTAAGAGGAGAAATGCATACTGCTTTGCCTTGCCTTATCTGTAAGGAGGATAAATGCACATTGCTTTGCCTTGCCTTGTCTGTAAGGAGGAGAAATGCACATTGCTTTGCGTTGCCTTATCTGCAACGAGGAGAAATGCACATTTCTTTGATTTGCTTTGCCGTACATGCATTGAGGACAAATCCCCTACCTTCCTTCAGAGAGGAAGAAGTACAAATGGCTTCCCCTTTGTTATAGCGGGGAGAAAACGCGAGTTGTTCTTGTTGGTCAGATAGCGGAGTGTGCGGCCTTGGTGAGGAGGCTGTCGGCCATCACCCTGGAGTCCATCCTGGGGCAACTCCCTGTGGACATCCTCCACGACTCCCTGCCCTCCAGTCTGCCCGTCCTGGAGGCCATCTACGTCAAGGTGTGTGTGTGTGTGTGTGTGTGTGTGTGTGTGTGTGTGTGTGTGTGTGTGTGCGTGTGTGTGTGTGTGTGTGTGTGTGTGTGTGTGTGTGTTGTGGTGTGTGTGTGTGTATGTGTGCGCGCGCGTGTATGTGTGTGTGGTGTGTGTGTGTGTGTGTGTGTGTGTGTGTGTGTGAATGTGTGCGAGTGTGTGTGTGTGTGTGTGTGTGTGTGGTGTGTGTGTGGGCGCGCGAGCGCGCGCGCGGTTCTAAGAGGGCGGTTGGGAAAGGGAGGAGGTGGGCTTTATCTCCGTGCTCTGGGCGTGTCTAGTTGACTGCTGGCCGGATGACTAAAATTTCTTTCTCTGTCCGATTGTCTGACGGCTTATTTTAATCTCCTGTTTGTTGCTGTTTGGTGTCTTGTTGTTTTGTTGTCACCGTTTTGGTAGGATACTGGCTTTAATTTGATTTCCTGTGTAGTTTTTTTTTTTTTTTTTTTTTCATGCGCAGCTTTGTTCATTATCTGGTTGGTTGGTTGGTTGTTTTTTGAGAGGGTTAGGAGAGGGGGTGTGGAGTGTAAAAGTTCTTTCCCTTTCTCCCTTTCTTTTTCTAGATGCCTGTTTGTTGTTGCTGTTGTTGTTGTTGTTGTCACTGTTGTTTTTTCGTTGCTCTTTTGCTTTTGTGCCTTTTACAAAAGGAGGTTACCCCCTCAAGCACACCACTCAACCTTCTACTTAACAATCATTGATCACAGGTGGCCCAGAACAGCCCGGGCCAGCTGCCTGCAGACAAGCTCCGCACGGACCAGCTCGTTCAACGGCTGGTGGCGCTCTTCGCCAAGCACCCCCTTCAGCGCCATCAGGCGGGGCACGCACTCTCTTCCTCTCATTCTCCTCCTCGTCGTCATCATCCTGCTCACCCGTTGTCCAGCAACAGTGAGGAGAAGAACTGCAACCTTCACGTGCCGTGCTGCCGCTCCATTTTGCGTGTCATCATGGACGCCGAACCCAACTTCCGGCGAATGGTGGCCCAGAGGAAACGAACGTTGGACAAGTAAGAGGCTTCATCGCAGTTAGATCGCTTACCCTTTCCTAACACTGCTAACCGCTTTCACATCAAACTCATCAGTTCAATTTAGTTCATGTTTTTTCTCATGGCGTGGTCGACTGCAGAAGGAGGGGGGGGGGGGGGAGAGAGAGATTGATGAGGAGGGGAGAGCAATGGGGGTGAGGGGTGCGATGTTACTGTGTGAAAATCGATCCCATATCATTTATGCGTGAAAAAGCCAAATCATTCCGAACAAGCTTAAAAAAATAAAATAAAATTTAAAAAAGGCTCAGAATTGTTATCAATATTCACAAGATCTTACATGAAATTAAATTTTTTTTTTTTATCTCTTTCTACATGAAATGAAAAATGCCATTCGCAAAACATCCGTGATAAAAAAAAAAAATAAAAAAAAATGGTGTCTGGTGTAGGCCTGAAGTGCTTGTGCCAAATGTTATGCAAAATCCCAGTAGTGTATAGAACATTTCAAATAAAAAGAACCCAGGCCTCCGCACAGGCTGAACGGATCCTGTAGCCACCCTTTGTGTCAGTTCATGAATGAAAACATTTTTTCCAGCAGGGGAGGTAACGGTAGGTAGAGACTCGAAGAGTTACTTGTATTTTTTTTTCAATAGGGTATTGAAAATATGTATTGCTTACGTTTATATCACAAGAACGTTTTAATAGTCCATGAAGATATATTTCTGTCCAGATAGTTGTCAATTTGTGAATATTAACTTCCTACAGTGTTCAAGTTTATTGCAAGGTTTTGTCATAGTTTTGCCGAACTGATTAAGGTTTTGCTGTTTGATCTCGATTCGCAACACGAATATGCACACAAAAAATTATTGGGCTCGTCTTTGGACCACACGCCATTTTTCGTCTGCGTATGTCATGAACACAACTTTCGAATCAACAGTGGTGATGCATGACACTTCTCAGCTTGGAATCCCCTTCTCTTTTTATGGTGCGACGCGGAAATATGTCAGGAAACGAAGCACCTGCCCACAGCTATTCTGAATCCTGTGTCAGTTACACCTCTTTGACAGGCTGGCCGGCCTCGTCTGACCTTTCGTACTTGCTCGTTTCCTTTCCCTTCTTCTTCGTGCCCTCTGTGTGTGTGTGTGTGTGTGTGTGTGTGTGTGCGCCTAAGCTGTGCATGTGAGTCTTATTCATTATGAGCGCTCAGTCAGATTTCAATTACATAAAGCGCAGGAAAAAAAGAAAAAAAAAGAAGGAGAAAAGAAAATATACACGATTATTCTTATTACCACCTAGAAATCGCGCGTTCATAAGACCTCTGCTATAAATAGTACCACTAATATTGTTCATTAACCTTTCGCTTCCCTCACCCTCACCCCTTCACTGACCAGATGTCTCCGGAGGATGGGCAAGCATGGACTGGTGTCGGGCGGGTCGGACAGCCGGCCCCTGGTCAGCCTGCACGAGGCTCTGCGCTCGGAGTTCGAGCGGCAGGTGGCGCTGTACCGTGGCGCCCTGCACAAGCTGGAGCAGCTGGGCCTGGTGTCCACCAAACACGGCAGCCATGGCACGGAGAAGTCCGTCACCGCCCGCCCCGCCCCCACTGAGGCCAGTCACCAGAGACTGATGCAGGTGGGCTGGGATGGGTTAAGGGTTGAATTGTGGTGTGTGGTGTGTTTTGTTGTGGTGTGTTGTGATGTGGTGTGTTGCGTCCTTCTTTGTTTCACCATGAGAGAAAGAGTTGTCGTCCTTGCTTGTTGTTTACTTGTTGACGACACCTTCGACTTACTTATTGTTTGGTATTGATGTATTTCTAATGACTTAATAGAATATACGGCACAACTAGTTTTACGTTTATGAATTGAGCTTCTTATACTTGGATCATATTAAAAAAAAAAGAAGTAAATTTGCATGATTCAATTCTAAAGAAATAAATAAATTTTTATAGAATTTTGCAGTCTTACATCTTAAATGTAACTCTTAATTCCGGGTCCATCTGTGGTTTTGCTGACTGTTCAGTGCTGCGAAGTTCGGATCAGATAACCAAAATGCTAACAGTTCAAGTGGACCATATTCTCTGAAGGAAGTTTTCCAATACTGAACAAATCACTCGGTCAATGGCTAGGGCAATTTCAATATCGAGTGTATCAAACTGAGTCTATGCAAAAACAACTTCAATGTTCAGCAAATTAGGTCTGTGCACGTACAATTTCAATACATATCAACCAAGATAAACACAACACTACAAGTACAACAGCTCTCTGTTTCGGCAAATCATACAAAAGCCTATGAAGAAGCAACTCGCGTATTCAGCAAATGCATAGTCTACGCATGCAGGAAACGCGTCTCATTTTCACCTAACGGAGACCTGTCAATGACTCGAACATGACAGTTGACGGTAAATTTAAGCAGGTTTTGAACCTTCCTTCACCAGAAATTTCATAACCACACTCTGTTTCTGCACAGGACAGCTATTCGTGAGTTAAATGGTATGACACCATCTCAAATAACACTGCACAGGTAAACAGCTATTATTTGCCATTTTCGCCACCAGATATTAGATATAAAAAGATTGGTTGGTTGGTTTGGTTGTGTGTGTGTGTGTGGCCACATCTTATGTGCAACCCCAATGGCACTAAACCCACATCGCTCATTTCGGATCTCAGTCCACAGCCATATCTCAGCTTGTCCAGCCACACTTGTGGCACCACCAGCACACAGGGAGCAGTCAACATCAAGTCATTAGCAGGCAAACCACCAGAAAAGACAGTGCACTGCTGCTGAGTCACTTCGGTGGTGTTCCATTTTTTAAACTGTGTTATATACATTTTGTCGAACGGTGTTGTCTTTACACGTCGTTCAAGATTTCCTTTCATGACAGTCATACCCAGGTGATCTGTATTTGTATGTATTTTTTTTGTGTGGTTTGTGTGATAGTATTTACAATCCAAAGGCATCGATATGCCTTCTGTAAACAGTCATTTGTGCTTGTTCATTTTTTTTTCAGTTGTTGCTGTGTGCATGCGTCAGTTCAGGTACATGAGATCCTTCGGAACATCAGTTATTGTTTTTTCTTTCTTTCTTCCGTCCTTCCTTCCTTTCTTTTTTTTTTAAGGGGAAGTGTGTGTGTGTGTGTGGGGGGGGGGGGGGTGCCTGGTGCCTGTATGTGTACTATGCGCACTGGTACCTTAAGCAGCCTTAGTCTGGAGCTGTGGGTGCGTTTCACCATGGGAGCAAGTAGTTGTCGTCCTTGTTTGTTTCACCATGGGAGCAAGAGTTGTCTTCCTTGTTTGTTGTTTACTTGTTGACGACTCCTTCGTCTCCCTCATGGCTGCCTGTCACACCTGCCGTCAGCCAGATGTCATGCTATTCATCTTTGTTATCCCCGTCATATGCACCGCCATAAATCGTCGCTGATGGTTTTTCTTCTTTTTTTTCTTCAACATTTTCTATACCTCCCCTACCTGCCGTTTTCTTTGACACCCCGTTTCCCCTTCTTCGATCCACACCTTATTCTTCCCTCCGTTATATCGTGCATTTCTACACCTCCAATCGAACTGAAGTGCAATAGAATGCCGTTAAATCAGTTTTGTCACTGAAAAACAATGGCACCGCCAGAGCAGTACATCGACGATGGTCAGTAATCACGATTAAGTTTTACAATTCACCTAAAACATATGAATAATAACATGTACAAACGAGAGAGAGAGAGAGAGAGAGAGAGAGAGAGAGAGAGAGAGAGAGATGGGAAAAAAAAGTTAGTTTCAAAGTAAAGTGACTACCGGTGCAAATTGAAACGAACTTGAAAAAAAAATTTTGTTTACCATGCCGCCGAACGAAAGAAACAAACAAATTACAAGACGAACACGACGCGTTTCAACCTCTTTGGTCTTCTTTAGGCAGGACAGACAACATTAAAGACAATGCAAACGAAGAACGAACAATCACTAATCTGCTCAAATGGGGCGCAAGGTTGGAAAAAGAGAAAAGGAGAAGAAGAAGAAGAAGAAGAAGAAGAAGAAGAAGAATGATGAGAAGAAGAAGAAGAATGAGGAAGAAGAAGAAGAAGAAGAAGAAGAAGAAGAACCGTCAACTCAAGCTTTGATTCCACTTCTTTTCGTTTATAATCACGTGCTCTTGGATGCGGTCACAATGAAGCTGCCTTTAGACAAAAAGCTACACATCAAAAACGAAGTCTTTTACTGATGGTGTTGATAAATGTACAGACATAGACTAGGGATTGACTTTAACAGGCCCTGAAGCCTTTCAACGAACCGTCCGCGTCCAATACAATCTCTCCCTCCCTCCCCATCCCCTGCTTTAATTAAATCTTATTACCATAGCTGTCACACAGACACCCTTGCGCCCCCCCCCCCTCTC
>CM065716.1:91710388-91755388 GCA_033310375.1 Conus canariensis
TTTTTTAGCCCGAATATTCCAAGACATATACAGAATTGAGCAGCGTATTTTCTTCTTTTTTGGGGGGGGGGGGGGGGGGGGGGGGGTTGAGGGAGAGGCAGCATGTTCACAGAACATACATAGTTAAATCATATAGCTGAGGAATCGGCTAGTCGGCCAGTACGTCTTACTGATGACGGTGTCTTTCAGAGGCGAGAACCAAAAAACCCTCCAACACGAATCTCCCTTACTGTCACTCCTTTCACAATCCTTTCACCCAAAAGCTGGCATTGTGCGAAGCACTCCCTGCAAATCCACTGTGGGATACCTGTCAGTATCGCTCGCTGGGAGAAATAAGTGTGTAAACGAAGAAACAACATAGCTCAATCAGCATAGGGGGGAAAAGGTAACAAGTCTTGTAGCCTTTCGTGCCTTGCTCTCATGGAGATCTCAGGTTTGATTATCTCTTCTCATCGATGCTGGTGGTCAGTTCGGGTCGAGGTCACTGGTGTTGGCAAGTTCATGGGGGCTGTCGTTGCACGGACGAGGAGACAGCTTCCAGAGCGGGGGGGGGGGGGGGGGGGGGGGGGGGGGAGCATCACTGACATGGCTTCATGACAAAGCAATGACTGTCGTCTGTAAGGGGCTTGGTAGATGGTGTCCTGCGCATATTGGATCAAAACAGTTACCACCGAACACCAACCAGGTGACTGGGCGGCAGTGCAGTGTCTCCTGCAGTGGGTTGGCAGATAAGAGCTTGACATGACTCCCTCTCCCTATGGAGTGCCGGTGCTGGGGGCTTCAACGAGACAAGCCAAGGGAGATAACACAGCAAAAACAAAAAATGGCTACAGGTTGTGCAGTACACTTACGTCGTGGCCTCCGTACAGACTGCAGAGTGGTGTGAAGGGACTCACACACGCACGCGCACACACACACGCACACACACACACACACACACACACACACACACACACTCCCCACACACACACACACACACACACACACAACACACACCCACACGCACGCACACACTCGCACACACACACACACAGACACACACACACACACACACACACACACACAACATACACAACACACCACACACACACACACACACACACACACACACACAACATTTGTCAGATCACTGTAAAGTGGATGACACTTAATAGACGACACACACACATACACACACACACACACACACACACACACACACACGCACAGTGGTCTACGATGGTCGCCGAGTCACGCGCCGGTCTCAAGGGCCGGTTTAAAGCCCGACTGACCTTGTTCGATCAGGTACATACCTGTGTGGTGCTGAAACTGTGTGGCAGCGTTATCATGTTCTACCCTGATATCAGAAAGGAAGGCAATAACTATCGACTGACCCAAACCCTGGACACCTGAACCTGTGCTAACTCCCGTCCACCAGCTCTGAGAATGGGCATGTTGGAGGATGTGTCCAGGAGAGTGGCGACTTCACAGACATTTCAAAAACTTGTAGGGAGTGTGCGTGTAGAACATGCATCACAACTGTTGAGAACCGAACAGAAAAAATGAAAAGCAGTAGGCTACATTTCAGATTCCCTCAGTGTGCAGACAAGAAAGAACAAAACTTGATATTCTGGGAAAACGTTTTTGAAGTCCTGCTTTGTATCTTTGAAGAATATAAGTTATTAGTGGTTTAGAGAGAGAGAGAGAGAGAGAGAGAGAGACGCATTAAAGAGGAAGTTACTAGCACGGAACTACCAGATGGCATTGAGTTATTGGTACGTAGGACTCAACCACTTTTCTGCTGTATAGTCACTGGTTCGTTGCATTCGGTTTTCTACTGAAAAGGTAAAAGTGGCTTCAACAGAAGTTTGTTACTTTCTTTTTTCTTGTTGTTGTCTTAACTGTAGACTGGAAGACTGTGAATCGAAACGCATTGTTTCTGCGTTGTCCGTTCATCATTCCTGCCATTCTCACGGGTTTATGCTGGCCAGTCAAGACTGTGCATGTATTGGATGCCTGGAGAGCTCGGTGGGAATGAACATCACGCTGTTATTGAAAACGGTCGCGAATTCATTTTGGCAGTCATCTTAATTAATGTGTTCTTATTCCGGTAAGGTCGGTGTAGTGGCAGATAGAACATCCCCACCCATCCGCCTCGCCCCCGCAGTCTCTGATGGTAGCTAGCCCCATTTCCCATTTCACGTGTGGTGGAAGTGGATATTAAACCTTAAAGTAACCAAAAATAAGGATACATGGCCGACAGGTAGTGTGTGTGTGTGTGTGTGTGTGTGTGTGTGTGTGTGTACTAGTCCGTAATCACAAATATAGAATCATGGCATTTAATGACCCATCCATGTTCGCTATGCAACTGCCGATCTGTGCTCGCCTGTTTGTCGTTCGTTGTATGAAGGAAATCATGTTTGACTTTGCATACTAACAAATTAACAATAATTTAACATTGACTGTTCAAGAACGACAAGAGCGGAGGCAAAAAGCAACACCAACATCAACAACAACAACAACCTACACACACACAACACGACAGTAGAGAAGAGAAGAAGTAGGCTTTGTACTTGGCATCCTGAAGGCCAAGTGACAACAGAAAAGACTTTTAAGAACCGGGGGAGGGAAACAGGGAAACAACTTTAGGCGAAACGGTAGGTAAGCTATACCCACCACCGTCCTCCTACCTCCTACGCCACACCCCTTCTGCTTGTATGTTGCTTACTCACACACAATCACACACAGCACACACACACACACACACACGCACACGCACCCCGCACGCATACATGCATGCGATCTCTCTCTCTCTCTCTCCCAACACACACACCACACACACACGCACACACACACACACACACACACAACCAAACTCGTTGTTTCAGTGTCAGCTTCAACACAGAGCATCCGTCACTGCGTGCGGGTTACCTCCCGTTAATCAACGCTACATCACCACTGAGCAAGAAAACCACGTTGTACAGTGATCAACAATAAGTTAATGTGACTTGTTATGACAGTGGTGTGCTTCGGTCAGAAAGTTGGCCTGAAAATGACAAGCGAGCGTCGTGCATCTGTATGATAACGTGAACGCGAAACGGTGAATCGGTTTCAAGGAGTGGTTGGCAGTAACAAAGCTATATGATTTACTTTGCTGAATGTTTAGTTTGACATTAATTTGATGGTTTGTTAGATATTTGGTTTTGGTTTTGCTAATTATTTTGTTTGACATTTATGGTTTGTTGAGCTGGTGTGGAAGGACATGGTGCATTCCTCCCTCCCCCTCCCTCTCTCTCTCCCTCTCTCTTTCTCTCTCTCCTGTAAATCTATTATGCAGTTTTATTCTATGCGCAAACCCTCTTTTAGGGGCATGGTTTTCACAAGACACCCCCCCCCCGCAGGTCCTCCTCCCCCCTCTCCCTCTCTCGCTGACCACCTTTTCCCTCTCTCTCTCTTTTATATCCATGTGACTTCGATTGTGAAGATCTACGCCAATTCAAACCAAACAAGACCGAATGCTGTGCAGACTGTGATCTACTGGTCACTGAAAGACAAAGTCACGATTAAATTGCCTGATTTTGTTTGTTTTCATCTCCTTTCCTTTCCTTGTTGAGACCTGTGTGTTGGGAGAGTTGTGTTGGATAACGTGAACGCCTGACGTGAGAAGGAACACTTAAATGGCGCAGGGAAACAGATGAGCGAGAGAGAGAGAGAGAATGTGTGTGTGTGTGTGTGTGTGTGTGAGTGCGCGCGCGCGCGCGTACAATGTAGGCTATGCAGTTGTATGTGAACGCACACAATTGTGTGTGTTGTACCATGGACCAGAAGTGTCAGACATGGCCACGAGGTAGTTGCAGCAATGAATACAGACAGAACAATGTTTACAACATATGTTCAATACAACCATGACATTAATTGCTCGATTCCACAACGCACGCACCTGACACACACTCGGGGGTGGGGGTGGGGTGGGGGATACCTCCAACAGCGAAACAACCAACTACAAAAGAGTCTTGTATGCGACGTTGTTCCTGTCAAGTGTTTGGCTTACGGCATGCCCCTTACGTCGTCACAGATAATACTGGGTGGTCTTCATATTCAGTATTCACCCACTATTTAATTTATATGCCTAACGGTCTCTGTTGAGAAGCACGCAATGGTTCGATTATCAGGCGAGTTATCCTGAGAAATTTATTGTTTGGCGGATACCAGAATTTTGGTTGCATCTTAGTGGTCAATTTCATGTTTAGTTATTCAGCTGTCAATCAGTCTATTTCATTTACATGACCCGTGACCTATGCAGTGAAGCGTCGCACTGGTTCAATCATCAGGCGAGTTGAGAAAATCGTCAGTTTGGGGAATAGAAGATTTTCAATGAGAATTTCAATTGTACAAGCTAGCCGACTACACAGGCCCGCTTCAGGCCTGTCATCATACAGTAACAAAACAACAAACAAAACAACAACAACAAACAACAAAAAGAAAAAAGAAAGAAAGGGATGAAAAAAAAAACACCACCAGCAACACACTCACTTCCCTGCAAAAAAAAAAAAAAAAAAAAACGAAGGCAGCTGTCATCGCTATGAACACAGTTCACAGCAATGGCAGGTAAACAACTGAAAATCCTGAAGCAGAGAAGACACAGCCGTGCCGTTGTCCCCATAGTTCATTACCTTCAGTTTTTCATAAAAGGAGTGAGAAAAATAATGTAAACATAAACGGCACTGAAGAAGAAAAAAAAGGAGAAAAGAATGAAAAGTGCTGTATCGATTGAAGAGACAGCTAGTCCAGTCTGGACAACGGCCAGATCACAACAGAAAAGCTAGCATTGGTAGTTGACGCTAGTTGTTACGAGAGAGATACGGGTGTGGTGTGTGTGTGTGTGCGTGTGTGTGCACGCGCGCGTGTGCTAGAAAGAGAGAAAGGGGAAAAGACAGAGACAGAGAGAGGTAGAAAGAGATTGTAAGACAAATATTGAGAATAAGCCATAAAGTGGACGGAAAAAAAGGAGAGACGTTAAGGGTGGTGGCTGATCTAGGATTGGAGGATGGGAAAGGGGGAAGAGGGAAGGGAGGGGGGGGGGGGGGTCAGGCCCGCATGAGGATGTCAGCAGATTTAGAATACCCGCCCCTCTCTTCCTCTCCTTGCTGGCAAAAATTACATTTGGGGCACACTGTTCCCTCCCCACCCTCCCGTATCCACTGTGCAAAGACCCCCAGCCCCCATTTGGAAGTCCCTCTTTTCTGGTAACTGATCCCCCCCAGGATGTCATGATATGGCTACCGAGGACATGGAGATCTGAAATTATATGTAACATATTGTAGAGTTTGAATGAACGCTGTAGAGACAATTAAGTCGAAGGAAAAAAATGAAGAAAAGTAATTGACATTGCAAAGTCATTTATTTACATTTAAAGATCATGATGAGGTACGAAGTCCATGTTTTGTGACTATGTTCTGTACATAAGGAGAAAAAAAATTGACCTGCCTGACAACCAACATGAGAGGCAAACTACGCCAGCTACTTGTTCAAAACGTGTGCGCATGCCCAGCCTTATACCAATAGGTATCTGGTGGGTATTGTTCTTTTTTTTTTTTTTTTAATGCCTGTTACTTGTGACGACCGAAGACATATGTTGAAAACGAACTTTACATAAGTGTTACTCTGCACTCTTGTGTTGTGTTTTTATACGTATTTGACTTGTTTTCAATAAGGCTAGAGTCTGTTTTCAGTCTTCTTTTTTCCCCCCTGAACTAACATTTTTGTGTGTGTTGAAAACCATGGTAACTTTTATGTATGGTTTATTTGTTTGAATCATATGACCAGTCGACTTGCATGCTGTTCTCCCGCAAACTCGCCTGATGGCGAGGAGGATTTAGTGTGCGCAAACAGAATCTTTTTGTGGCACAAACTCACCCAGTGTGACAAGGGCTTTAGGGATGGGGAGCTTTGATAAACCGGAAGACTCTCTAATACGAACATTCTCTTACTCCGGAATACATGACCCCAACACCAACTTGACCCGAATTCTGACCGAACTGTACAAACCTTACCAAAAAAAACCTTCACTGATAAGTCATGTTGTAATGTGGAGACAGTGACGTCGTCTTCCGTCTCTATAGATCAGGGAATTAACGTTTGCCAGTCTTTTTCACAAGACTTAGAGTTGTAGACAGAGAAACGGTAGAATGTTCAAATGCGAATGAACCAGACTGCTACAAAAAACAAGATCAACAGAGTGATAGATAAATGTTACAAAAATGGATGAGTACAGATAGACAGATACGTGGGGAGACTGAAGCTGAAGCAGGCATGTACACACACCGCACACACACACACACACACACACCACACAGAGGAAGGACAAATCCAGAGAGAGACTTGGAAAAGGATGATAGAAAGACAAGAGTCACACACACATCCAAACAGCCAGCCAGCCCTGCGCCCCCACCAACAGACGTACAGTTACACAGATGAGTAACAATACTTCACAACTTAACCCACGCACCAGGATATCCACAAACTCAATCACACACATTGAAAACAAAAGCCATGGCAAAGTGCAATATCTTTATTAACCTCTCTCTCTTTTGTTACAAGAGATAACCAGAAGTAAAACCTTTACCCAAGACCAACAAGCCATGTGCGCTGCGTCCATTTGGAAGGATCACAGTTCTGAACAAATCTCAACAATGTGTCTTTTACCCCATTTTAATTGGCAAGTCTGCATGCTGCCACGCTGCGTCTTTTGGGAAGGAAGCAGTGGAGAGGAGGGGTGGGAGGTGGTGGGGGCAAGGGGGAGGGGGAGGATGCATGCTTTTTCGTTCTTCCACAAACCACCAAATGCTGACAAGAACAAAGGGATCGTTTGGTACGGTGACACAACTTTATGAACTGCATACACACACAACATAACGGGACTCTGCAATGCTTCAGTATGGGAACAGCATGTATGTTGACATAAGGGATTGGGCTCGGATAATTCATCACATTCAAGTAATATACCTACATCCATATTACGGCTGACATGTTGGCAGATGGGTATAACAATCTCAACAGAGTGGGGGGAAGCGACCTTTTTAACACTACACTAATACCATCACAACGACAAAACTTTACGAGGGTATTGAATTTACCAATTTTCATGAAGAAAGTCAGACGGGTTCAAACTCTAATTGCCTTGACTGTGAACCTGGTGTTCTATCACTGCGCTAACCAGACAAAACATGGGGCTGGGGTGGGGTTGGAGGTGAGGGGAGGGGGGGGGGTCTCCTCTTTATCAACTTTCCCCTTTGAGATTCATCAACCTCCGTCTTTTCTAGTTTAAACTCAGCAAGCCGTTTGGCTATAGCGGTGTCATCCTATGGGACGACATAAACGTAACATGATGTCTTTGATGACAGTGGAGGGTAAGAGGGACAGGAGAGGCTTGTTTCTGTTTACCATGTCTGCCATGATGAGGACAACCTGGTCTGAACAGTGCTGCAGTTATACTGTTCACAGATTTACCTCTTTGCCCTCTCTATGCTGCTGATGATGTGAACAAAATTAATACTTCTGTAAAAATGTGAACACACAGCCCTAGCTTTAGTAATCTTGGACACAAATACTCCAATACAACGGTGGGTTCTTTTACATACGCAAAGCCATAGCTACCAAGCATGATCTTTTTTCTTTTTCTTATTATTCTGACTCATTTCAATCCTCAGTATGAAAAAAAAACTTGTTTTCTTTAATATTTCATTTTTCCAAGACGGGAAAACGATATGAAAAGAAAAAAAACGAAAAAAAGACAATGACCGGAAAAAGTTTGTAACGTATTCTGATCTGAAACAACAAACAACAGCCATTTGCACTTGGCCACTTCCCCCTACTAAAAGAGATCTTCACCCACGGATTTCATCAGCAGGATTTGAAATGGAGACCTACCCCCACCCCATCCCCCGAAACAGAACTACACATTTATTTCCCCAGGGTTGACAGCCACGCTAAGCCCATGCTGGATATGACTCTTCACTTCATCGCCCCTTCAGTAACAAACATAGCACTCTGAACTGCAGGAATTGGGGGTGGGGTGGGAGGGGAGCTAGAGGGGTGGAGGAACGAAGAACGGGGAGACAGGAGAGGTAGAGCGGAGGGGGAAGGGAGGGTCGTCTGGTATGGATGGGAGATGAAATTCTCACATTGGGGAACGTAGACTTGCGAGCTGAGATCTCTCGCTTCACGGACAAGCATTTTCCACAAGGCGGTACCACAACTGTGGTGTTTTTTTTTCCCCCCTTAAAAGACAAAAAGCTACATTATTACCCTGGGCACTGATTAATCTTTTCATAAGAAAGAGAGACTTGAAATTACTTGACAAATTTCTTTGAAAAAAAAATACACATTAGAGAAATATGCCCTGTAGCACACAATACAGATCATATACCACAGGATTATACATAGCCCTATTAAACCCTAAACACAGCACAACCCTGGGCCACAAGGAACCCAGACTGAGACAATTTGAATAAATAGATAAATAAATAAACACAGAACATACACTGTTTAAGTTGCAAGCAGACATGAAAATAGAAGGTTATAGGGCATCCAGGGTAATGGCACTTGACAGAGGCACCTTCCCTCTGCTCTGTATTTTGTATTAAATAAATAGTAATATGCACCTTGTTTCAGACATTCATTTGAATTTTTCCTTGTTTCCCTACGATTTTTTTCTGCAGAAAGATAAACCGCAATGCCGAATCAACGACAGTTTGGATGTGATCAACGGTGTCATTCCCATTGCTCATGTCCAGTGATCTATGGAGATAATGATCGTGCTGAAAACAGAACCTTACACAAACAATTATCTCCCTTTTCATGCCCTGCTCACCCGGGTATTTCCCATCCACATCCATGCTCCTAGTCAGATTAGCTAGCTGTGCTGGACATGCTGTCGACTCCATAGAATTCATCCCTCGAGAATGAAAAAAAAAAGATTTGAAAAGATTCAAGGAAAAGTACATGTGGAAAAAAAAGAAAGAAAGAAAGAGAGAAAAAAAAAGAGATCAGAGCAGCAAATGACTAGGCTAGAAGGGCAGTTAATGCACGTCCTGGTGTCCAATCACACAACACGAGTGTCAGCGTACAGACTAGCAGACGTCTCGCCCACTTATGTGAAAATGCAGTTCAATGACCAAGACAGAAATAGAAGACGAAACATTCAAGAATTACAATAAAAGAAAGAGTGAGCAGATACAAGATGTGGATTGCGAGCTGGGTGTGTTCGAATCCCATACATTTGTGGTAGTTTTCAGCCGCTTCCAGTTCCTTCTCAGAGTTGCATATGCTGTGGGATCTAATTGGACTGTTGCTCTCATTTTCTAAACGATACTGCAGATGTCCGTACTGCTTGGGCGTGGCTGATTTCAGGAAACATTATGAAAGAAAGTGCAGAGTATAGACAGCCCTGGCATCTAACCAAAGGTTAGAATGGAACTTTGCACAAGCATTTTCATTATTCTCATTGATTAGTGTAAAAGGCTGCTCAGCTCTGTGATCCTTAATGCCTTGCAATCAAAATGATCTTAATTTCCACATCCATTTCTGTGGCCAGTTCAAATCAAGGTTTTCAGATTGGCGAGTTCATGGAACTGTTGATTGGTCAGCGTGGAGGTTGTCTCCCTCTACAGGCGGACATTCATTCACACTGACTCTACAACAAAGCAGCTACTATCATCAGTAGCAGGTGGGGTCCTGTGTATGTTGGATCAGAACAGGCATCACCGAACACCACCTACATGACTCAGCAGCAGAGCAGTGTCTCCTCAGGCAGATTCCCTCATGGAGGTCTGACGCTCGCAGCCTCTTGTGGACTTCTGGCTCTAGCTCTATGACAGGACAAACTGGGTGTGGCTATGTATTGAGAAAATCAGAATGCATGGCATAACAGCAATAATACTGAGAAGGCATGGAGGGTACTACAGCAAGCAAAAAGTTGAAAAAGAAATATAAAGAGCTGATAATTCCATGTATACACACAAAGACATTTTGATACTGCCAAGTCGGGACACATAAACAGAACCCTAACCCCTAACCACAATTGCATAAAAATACAGAACTTTAATTTCTAAAGATGACAGGATTCATTCGGTATAATAATAAAACACTCTTTTTTTCATCTTCATTGTAACATTAGATCTGGTATTTCCGGTGCTAAGACCAAAACTTAGTAATGAAACTGCAACAAAATGAAATATATAATGAAAGGAGCAAAAGCATGTGCTCAAAGTAAGGATTTTTTTTTTCATCGGCATTAATAGATATATTCAACAATCAGGCAATGCAGCATTGCACACTTACACACATACACATACATACATATGTATATATATATATATACACACATACATATAATGTGAAAACATGCCTATGTGAACATTCATCTGTGCTGTACAAAAAAAAGGAAAGAAAACAAACCGCTAGAGATGCTTTCACACATAATAAAGATCTCCCAGAAGAAAGTATTTCAAAACAATGATGAAGGCTACAACATGTTTCAAACAACATCCTTCATTAAGCCTAAAAAGAACACAAATACACCTAGCAGTCTTCTATCGTTTGCCCTCTTCACACATCGTACGCGCGCACACACGCATGCACGCGCACGCGCGCGCACACACACACACACACACACACACACACACACACACACACACACACAAGGACATAATGCTGCTACATTTTCTCCAGGAAAAAAAAACATATCTCATTTGGACAGAATGACTGGCAATCCAACAACTATCAATGCACATGTTCCAGAACCCAATCCAGGAACAACGAAAAAGATCAGAGTACAAATGCACTTGAGAACTGAGAGTACAAATGCACTTGAGAACTGCCAAAAGGCAGCACCAAAGAACTGAAAAAAAAGCAAAGAAAAAACAGAGTGGGGGTGGGATGGGTAAGGGGGCTTGGGAGGAGAGGGGTAGGGAGGAAAAACGGATGAAGCATTGATTTTAACCATCACAACAGGCATGACAAAGGCCAGGCATTATCAATAACATGCCAACTGTCTTCTCACCTTCACCCTTCTGACATGATAACTACATCGCCAATATACATAATCCTCCTCATTCTATGTACAGAGGATATACCACTACAGAATATTCCACAGGTACAGGAATACACCACTACAAAATCTCCCACAGGCTATTAACACTGATCATAACAACAGAAAACTTTTTTTTTTTTCTTTAAACCATTGCTTTTATCAATATATCCAGTGAAAACTTTCCCTTCTCAGATATGCCACTGAAAAAAAAAAGTCATTGTCTATCCTGTACAATCATAAACCATCGAAAAAGTCTTCCTCGTTGTAATAATACAACTATCTGTCCATTAAAATTCTATTAAAAATCTGTCTTCCTCCTCTTATCCACACAGCTGCATGTTACTTAAATGTCTTTCCTATTTTCAGTCCACTACCTTTTGCTGTTAGTCCATACAACGTATTTACAGAACAACCACCACCAAACAAACATTTCTTACTAAAAATGAACACCTGTTTTGTAATTTTAAAAGTTTTTTTTTACACATTAAGAAATCCACTTCAGAAGCTAACGTGATCACAGTGAGGAAAAAAACTGTGCCTTACCAGGCATAGAAAATAGACAAGCAAATGAGCAAGTATACAAATTTTGATTTGTCAATCTTCAATTCTAATCAGCATCCATAACGATGGCAGATCAGAGACTGAAAACGGTGTTCCACAGAATAAGAAGAATCACAGACAGCAAAAACGGAATGCTGAAGACTTTGTTTGTTAAAGAGCTCTGCAACATGAGAATGAAAAGAGAGTGAGGGTGGTGGGGTGATGGGGATGGATGGAAGTATAGAGTCTATACGCTGGCATGATCAACCTCACAAACGTTTATCAACTCTGACAATCAAAAACTGCCAACTGCATGACATACGAATCATCATCAGCCCAAAACAACATTTCAAATATAAAGCATTGCTTGTAATAAGTGATAGTTACACCGAAGTGTTGTACACATGAACGATAGACAGAGCGAGAGAGAAGTAGAGGAAGGGTAAATTTTCCAGCTCCCAATCCTTTTCGCAACTTACCAGAAATCCTGCAGCTTGTGAGATCTGGGGTTGCAAAACCTTTCTTCATGACGCAGACTAAACTGGTCCCGTTCCAAGAGATCAATGACACATTACACAACATCACAGATCACAATACAACTGTGCGCAGAGATTTACTTCACATCAAAAGCTGTTCACGACTTAAACATTTTGCTCTGAACAGACAAGTGAGAAAAAACACAGCCAGAAATACCATGATCACGAGTAAAGACTGAGAGTGAGACACATCATTTTTCTTTTTCCATTTGTTATCCTGTCCTTAAGGCAACAAAGGCAAAAGCACATGTGTGAACATTTGCATTGAAAAAACACGTCCAAACACAGTGACAAAAATGCGCAGTGTAAAGCATACAAAAATAGCAACTGTAACTTTCTGTGCCAAGCATTGAAAAAAAGAAAAAAAACGTGTAAGGAAAAGCATGTCTGGTTTTCTTTTTGGATGAAATATCACACATGCATGCACAGAATAGTTACATGTTGTCTGCTCCAAGATTCAAACTCAGTCCAAATCACTGTTTGAACTGTCCAATCAGAATCCAGCATAATCCTTTCAATGATTCACACATAAAATATAATACATGTGGAATATACTGCTCCATTTCAGGCATGAATTTGGCAAAGGTTTTACTCATAGCCACACTCTGAAAAATGCACAATCTGAAAGCAGTTTGAAAGTGGCATTCCAATTTTTGAAAACGAAACAAAATACAAAACAAAGCAAACACACACACACACACACACACACCACTAACAACAACACCCCCCAAAAAAGAAAAAGAAAATCCATGTCCTGGTCAAAAATCATAACATTGTTAATTCCCCAAGATAACATCCCAAATTCTCTGATGAAGTCATAATGTATAAAGTGCAGCCAATCACAAGGCCACATAAGGGAGTGAACTCTGGTGAAAAAGAATATGTACTGCTATCCTGAGAGTCGTTTCTCTCCCCTCCCCCTCTACCCCCATCTCTCCTCCCCTCTACACACACCTTCCACTCTACTCCCAAAACACCTCTTCTCCTTTTGGGCAACATTACCCCCCCCCCCCCCCCTTCCCCCCTGTATTTTCATCATAAAATAGTTCATCTGTTGAAAACTATTTACATTAGTAATATGTGTCAGAAGAGATGCGCAGTCTTGCCTGTGACTAAGCAGGTAGTAGGAAACAAGATGAGAAGGTGTTGTTTGGGGATTGGGATGTGTGTACTATGGAACAGACTTCACTGTGAGATGTTAAATGTATAGTTTGCTGGTCCAGAATAGTACAAGGCAAATCATTGCGGACCATTTCCCACAACATGGAAAGCGTGTTAGAAACAAGTGATAAACTTGCCTCGCAAATTATTGTTACAAGGGAGATTATCGTGAACACTTCTCCACAATGTGGAAAGGAATGTATATATATTTAGCCTGTTCAACAATTGTTAAAATCTGTTGCTAAGAACGGAAAATGTCACTTTGGTATAACATCATTGTGGAAAATGGAAACACTGTCAAGACTTTTTACACATAAAATTCCATGGTGTAAACTGAAAATAACATCAAGGTCTTTCTAAGAAAAGAAATAACGGTGGAAACAAAGTATTATTGCAGTATTTTCCAACAGAACAGTGTAAACTGATAACACCAATATTGTTTTGTAAAACAAAATTGTGGAAACTGGACAACCATCAAAATTCTTCATGTGTGCGTGTGTGTGAGATTAACAGCGATAACCAAAAATATCTGCACGGGTGTTTTTCTTTATAAATGATGAAGGAAACAAACAAAAATCACTGTGCAACTTTTTTTTAAACACAAAGATGAAAAATGAAACTACCACCATGGTTTTTTTTATACACAGTGGAAAAATGGAAAATATCGCTACACGATTTTTAACATCATGGTGTAAACTGAGAATTCTGCCACAAAATTTTCTTTTAGTGGATATATAAATTATCACCATGTTTTGTTTTTCTTAACATAGCAGTGTACACTGTAAATACCATCATTGTCTTATTCTTTTAAACAAAGGAAGAACTGAACATGCTATCATGGCATTTTTACAGTTGAAACTGAACACTGCTGCTCTTCCCCACAGTGGTGGGAACTGAAAATGGCACCATGATCTTTTTCTGCACAGAGGAAACTGAAAATACTACCATGATATTTTTCAACACAATGAAGGAAACCGAAAATATCTACATCGCTACTTTTTCATATGATAGTAGAAATTGACAACACAATCATCACGCCTTTTAAAATGATGATGAAAATTGAAAACATTACCATCATCATTTCTAATATAGAGGGGAAAACTGAAAACACCAATCCTGTACTTTGAAGCATATGATAAGAACAGAATATCATTCTGACAGAACAAAAGTTAAATACTGCTGATGCCTAAAGCATGTTTAACCAACTACTACCTATGACCAAGAGAAAAAGCAATTAAAAAACAAACAAACAAACAATGAACCACCCATCCATCTTTCCCTCCCCTATCCCTAAAAAAAAACCAAAACTGTGTAATCACTGAAGATGATGAGGGAAAAAGAAAAAGAAAAGAACAGAGGAAAAAAAAAACAACTAACTAACGAAGGTGACGACATAGTCATTCATTTTCCGTGGCACTTCCTGCACAATCTCCTGGCAACATCACCTCTGAAACTGGTCTTTAAAACATGCATATCAGCCCATCTCCAACCATATCTTTTTCTTTGAATATTTATGGCATGATCTGGAAAGAGATAATTTTCACGTTCAAGTGGTTGATGCCTGCTGAGCATTTCAAAACAAACTTAAAGATTTATCAAAAGATAATTTATTTCTACCAAGTATCTATGACATGTACTATGTCTTTATTTTTCTTAAATGCCATGCAATGGTGGATACTTGACAAAGATTCAGTAATTCTCTGACTATTTATACACACAGAACAGGAGAACAAGAATTAGCAGCAAGATTCAGAAATTGTCTGATTACTTAAATAAATAAATAAAAAATGACAAAATATTGGACGTACGACATCCAGCGTCGCCGTGGCATGGAGCAGACATTCTCTTGTTTCCTTGCTGTAATCTCACACATATTTTTCACAAAACTTTTTAAAAGAGATCTGGTTATTCAGCTCATAAGCATACAACTGAAAAAAAGTATCATATTGCTGTGTTGAGTTACAAAACAAACATACAAAGCTAAATATTCTGAGAATGCTAGACAGATAACATACCACACACAAAAAAAGTTAGAACCTCATCTCATCACTGTCAAATATCAAGAACCGGACCTTTGAAATGACTGCCCTGCTCAGCAATACGAGTGATACTGAAGCAGATAAAGATGAAGAAGACAAAGGAAAAATGGAACATGCAAATCCATGAACAGTATCTTGAGAAGCTGCATTTAAACCGAGTACCTCACATTGTCTTTATGCAACTAAATCTACAAACGAAATGAAAAAAGAAATAAATCATTAAAGAAATGAAAAAAAAAAAGACTTTGCCAACTGCCACGCATTATGCACAAACAGAAGTAAGAGACCAAATATATGGAATTATGGAGGGGGAAAAAACTGCAAAAAGCATCACAATCTGCATGCCTATGTCTGATTGCCAGAGTCACACACTAATGGCAAACAAAACTTCAGAGACTGATAAATTGCTCTAGAGTTTAAAGCCATGAAACAAGGAAAACAAACAAGCCAACAAAAACAAGCAGCAGTTTGGAATTCAAATAACTCTAGGTATCAGAACAACCATGTATAACTCAGGTGAGCATATGTGATAAAGATAACATGTAGAACAGATTCATATTCCTTACATCTCTACAATCAGCTAAGCATGAAACTAGACTAGAGCATATTTTTCATACTATTGCTATGGAACATTGTAAAATTATGCCAAAAAAAGGCAAATAAACATTTTAAACTTTTTTTTAAAAAGGGTATTATTCATAAGAAGCATGCAACACTGACTAGGAATAGTGCAGCAGTTAAACTGATAAACGTAAAACACTGTACAATTGGTTAAAAAAAGCATTTAAACAAACCCCAAGTGAAATATAAAATCAGCTAAACTATAACACAACAGACAACATTAAATCTATTCACAGGAGAATTGTGGTGCCATATGACTGAACACCATGTGCAAATTGAACACCTAGCAAAGAGTTTGTACACTGTGAAGTAAATAACTATTACACTCATGTTGGTTCTTTCTTCCAGGGCATGAATCAAAGCAGTAATGTGAAGAGCGCTATGACCTCTGTGTGTGTTGCCTGTGCAAACGCATGAAAGTTTTCATTACAAGTGTTCATGCTTGAGGGGAAACACACACATGGATGACTAGTGGAAAGCAGCCTGCGTTTTCAAACGGTTCACAGCAAGACATTTTGTTTAAGACGGTAAATTTTCAAAATGCCTGTAATTCTCAAGTAAACCATGTAGCCAGAATTTCTTCCAATACACTTATGAAAAACAATGAAGGCAGATATTTTTTTCTGTCTGAAATGAATAACTGATCAACAGATATTGAAAATGGCCACCAAACAGAATAATAAGATATTTTTCTATGACACAACAGAAATTATCATTTTCAAAAGTATCCATAAACAATTTCATTAAAAAATATATATCTTTGTTGAAAGTATCTTTCTTAGCAGAGAGATTGTTCAGTATCCAACAAAAACTGTTATGCACTATGCTCTTATGCACACACACACACCCACTCCTCTCCTCTTCCCTCTCTGTCTCCTTCTCTCTCTCTCTCCCTCTGTCTCCTTCTCTCTCTCTCTCTCTCTCTCTCTCTCTCTCTCTCTCTCTCTCATACACAGAGTTAAAGAGACTAAACATAGGAAAATCTGGAAGAAGTGACTTTTCCTCATACCTGAAGCATAAGTTTAAATTTCTCTTTTCTTTTTCATTTGTACATTTGAAGAGGTAAAAATTGTTCTGGCTCATTTCTTGGGAAATCAAAAACACTTCGCTTGGAGTTCCCCTATTACATTCAGAACATTTCTTTTGCAACATATGTGCAGAATATAGTCCTGTGATTTTTTTCTTCTTTGTCTCTTTCACACTATTTCCTCAAAATTCTCCATCAGTTTCTCCTCCCTACATTTTCCCCTTATTTTCAAAATGTCAAATAGGTTTGACTGGCACACGGTTTTTTCTTTCACCCTCAGCGTTTTCAATATCTGTTTCAGCTGCAATTGGTTTCATTAGCACACACTTCTGTTTCTCTTCTTTTAGGTGACGTGATCTGTGACACTGACTCCCATTCTTAAATCATAAAAATGAAATTCTTCCGTTGAAGACGTCACCGTGCAGTGTTGACATCTTTTGCAAGAATAACATTGAAAAGGCTGTCAGGGAATGAGCGGTGTGGGTGCAGCGCTACTAAAATGCCATGGAAGATGAGACAGCAAAAAAAGTTGTTACTCTTGCAATGGATGGATCACAAACATGTAGTCACAAGAGTAAATTCATTTGGTTTAAAAAAAAAAAAAAAAAATGTTAAAAACAAATAGTTAAATAGTTATGCCAAAACATACTGATTATGAGTCGATCACCTTCTTGAGAAATTTATGCTACTAATAAAAATCAGTCAAGTGCAGTCTTTGGCACCGTTAAAAACTTTCATACAAAAGAAAAAGGAAAATGCATTAAGCGTGAGTAATACAGATGGGTTTGAGTTTGGTTATGTCCAAGTAAATTTTACACTAAAGAACTAGTGATTTCAAAGATAAGAGGTTTATAACTTTTTCATCAGTTTTCATTTAGTTAAAAGGAAAAACAACAACAACAAATGACACACAGAAAATTTTAAAAAGGCCAGTTAAAAGATCGATATCTGAGTACTTTTCAACCAGGTTGTTTGTAAAAGGCCACCACAAGCAATCTGTGGTAAATTGCTCCCAAGGCAGAGAGGAGTAGGAGTGGGGAGGTGGACGGTGAGGAGCTGGGGGGGCATAGGGGGATGTCAGTGTACAAAAGACAAAGACAATGCAAAAATGTGCAGAAACAAGAACCTTCACAAAATTTCGAGTCACTGTCGTAATCAAATCTTTGTACAGAGGAGTCTTTGTCAGAGATTCTGTAAAGTTACCATTTTAATGACTTAGTTCAAGTTAAGTGGGTAAATCTTTCAGTGACTAATCACAGCCGGGTAGTTTTAGAATTCTAAACTGTCATTGTATGCACAACATGCAAAAGAATGGGATGCAACATTAAAATACTTTTATGACCTTTGAGTGACTGACTTCAGCTCTAAAAATACATTACCATTCCTATTTTTCATTTTTATCAAGTAAAATAAACTGGACACAATGTGCAAACGTTTACATAAATAATCATAAAAGCACATTCACAAATATGCACATGCTTGGACATGCATGCACTCATACAAACTCTCTCCATTTCTAAAAAATTATGGTCCCCAAACAAATAAGATCAAATGCCAGTGGCATGATTAATTAGGAAAACAAACTAAAACAATGTGGTCCACTTAAATCTACAAATGATCAAATACTGTTGATATTGTTAAAATGCACTAATTTTCAAAATCAGAAGGGAAAAAATGTCTGTTTAAAACAAACAAAAGAACACATGTGAATGGGATCATTTTGAAAAATACCAATAAAAGGAGAAAGAAAAAAACTTTGAAAACTTTGGTCCTTTAAAACACACATAACCCCCCCCCCCCCCCCCTCCTCCACACACACACATCATTAGATAATTAAAAGCATGATTCAGAAAAAAGAGTAAGGATAAAACAACTGTTTTCTAAAGCACAAAACAGTGGAAATCAGAATTTGTATTTCAGAGTTAAACATCAATAAGAATGTTCAACTTGGTTTGGAATTTTGCTTTAAAAAAAAAGTATCAATAAACAAAAGACAGTTTGCCAAACACACACACACACACACACACACACACACACACACACACACACACACACACCACACCACAAATCACACAGTCAAACAGCTGATGTTCCTTAGCTTTCTAAATTCTTTGTGTACACTGCAAAAAATACAATGAAATGTCTTTCAATATATATGTATCATTATTAATTTATATCATTATTTTTTTGGTCAGAAATTCAGCAATGCTTTGTCCATCAATGAAATAAAATGCTAACAGATATTTTACTCTTTTTGGGGGTGGGGGGTGGGGGGTGGGGGTTGGCTACGAGTTTTCAAAATAATCACCTGACCAAAGTAGTGCCATAACCTTAGTTGGTATTGATATACTCATGACAACTAGCAAGCTAAGACTATAATTTTGTTCTTTTCATTTTTCATAGTCTTACCTTCCATGATTCCTCTCTCACATTTCACCCCTGCAGCTCACTCTGAATTCCTCATACAGAATCACATTCAAGACTGCCTCAGCTCCAACAGCTGATGGGAAGCAATTGGAATAAGACTGTCATACTGGGGCAACACCTCAGAGAAGGCAGCGCACTGTTGGCCAATCTCTTCCCTGATGCCTTCAGTAACTACGCCTGTACAGATCCAGCTTACAGTGGACCTAATCTAATAGCCTTCCAACTGATCACAATAATCGCTTGGACACAGAACCAGTTTAAGTGAGCGTCCCATCCAAAGAGTGCTACCACCGTGGAAGTCCTCGTGAACTCTCCAACACAAGCGACTTTGTCACATACTCTCCACAGACACTGACAGGGAGATGAAATCAGGCCTGATGTCACCATGCCTACAGAGTATGAATGGCCACAGAAACAGACACTTAAAAAAAAAAGTCAGATATATATGAGGATAATTAAGATGATGCTTTGGGGTTCCATTCTAGTGTGAGACAACATGACAGGGCTGTACTCTATGCTTCCTTTCTTAAGATGTCCAGATGTCCAAGCGCTTAGAGCTTGGTCTCTAGCCGAGAATAGGCGCTATATAAGTATTCATTATTATCATTATTATTATTATTAACCACACTCCTCAGATATGGACACCTGCAGTGTTGGTCAGGAAATATGAACAATACTGTCTGACAGGCGTCCAGTATGTGGATGAAATTCAACTGTAAAGTTCCAGTCTTCCTGTCTGAGTGCAGAGCACACTCAGCAACTCTGGACACATGCCACACAGGACAGGTGCCCGCTGGGGCTAAATAAAAATCCCTCACATTTTCTGCTTCAGCTGGAGTTCGAACCAGCCACCTCCCAGCCTGACAGTGAAACACACAACACTAACCACTGCTCCATGACAGCTGACTCAAACTAAGGGAATGATTCACTGTGTCTAAGTACTTTCCAAGCTAACCGCCCTTGACTGACACATCACTTCTAACCTGGCAGTTAACACTGATCTGTTCTCCTAGCCTTTCCCATTAGGTGCAAAGATGAGATGTAGCCTTTATCACTAGTCAGGTAAGCATTTTGAAAAAAGACCATTTTCATAAGAAAATGTCTTTTTCTCCCAGTCGTGGTATCTGACTAAACTACTGCCGGAGGATGGCGAAGACACATGGAACATGCTCACCTGTTCTGTAATGGCCCAAGGTAGCACTAGCTTTAACGATGTCCAGGCACTCTTTTCATGAAAACCAAGCAGTAGGCATCTAGCCCCCCCCCCCCCCCCCCCTTCGCCTCCAAGCGAAGTTACTGTCAAAAGCAGGATTATGGCACTAGTTTGATCAGGGAAATCTACATATAGATAGACTGATAAATACAGATAGGTATATAGATATATGTATATATTTATAATTTCTCATGCACATAAATTTTGTATATTCATATGTATATATAAATATGTGTGTGTGTGTTGTGTGTGTGTGTGTGTGTGTGTGTGTGTGTGTGTGTGTGTATGTGTGTGTGTGCGAGTCAGTGTGTGCATGTGCATGGGTGTGTGTTTTGTATTGTTCATACATTTTCATCCAGAAGTATAGCAATACCCCGATTCTTAGAATTTGCTGCTCTGGAATGACAGAAAGAATTGGACTGTGAATCATACGACAATCACTTATCTTTTTCTGTGTCTCCTGGCCGGCTTGCCATTGTTGTTGTGAGACGTCTTTTCACGCCCAACAAATCTGCGATCCTTCGGTGCTTCTTTAACATGGCCATTGGTCAACGGCATCATCTGACTTGATTTCCCCTGATCGTAGGTCGTGTTGTCACCATCACTCTTTTTCTGGACAGCAACGACATTCGCTGCCGTAGGCAGCCGAAGGATGGAGCTGAACTTGATGCCGACGAAACAGCCCAGGAACGAAGCGATCCAGTACACAGCAAGGTGCTCCAGCGTGTTGGTGCCCTTGCAGTTGAAGGTCATGGCAGTGGCCATTGCAGGGTGCATGTACATGCCCGTCAGATGAACACCTGTATAAATGATGACACGTAACAGTCAACTGTCATTTCATGAACACAGAACACTACAATCAAACACCAATACTCCGTCATTCATCTGTGCAGGACAAGTTTACTCACCCAAACATGGTCTGTAACTTATACGGATGGACATACTGAACAATGCTTTTTTTTTTTTTCCTTTCACCCAATTTTTGGGGTGTGGACAATAAGAACAGTGAGACAAAATGATCGTCACCAAGAACAATCAATCTGATTTTAAAAGACAACCGACACAGCAGCTAAACAAAAGACAGTATCGAAACATCCATGGACAATAATCATGTATGTCCAGCAAGCGGGAAAAATTTGATCAACATGTTGAGTATCATAACAATTTAAAAAAAAATCATTTTGCAGGGATTTCCTTAAAGGGCTATTTGACAAATCACAAAGGTTAATCATTAAATATAATCTTCTTTTGCAACAAACTGATGATGTGAATCTGTATATTCAAGGCAAACATACTTTTGTTCTGGAACAAACTGATAATGAAAGCCTGCTGAGGCAATCAAACACAAAATAGAAATCATCATCTCCTTCACTCATGTTACTAATTCTTCTCTCTCTCTCTCTCTCTCCACACACACACACACACACACACACACACACACACACACACACAGTGAGAGACAGAGACAGATATGTGCAGAGAAAGAGAAGAACAGACCAAGGGACAGACCTGCACACACAAGCAGAGCGCCATTGATGTTCTTGGTGACATCATCCAGAAAAGGCCTCCGAAAGAGTCGCTGGTGACACAGCCAGGTATCATACGTGACGGAGATGAACTCAATCAGACATCCCACGAGGACAGGCACATTGAGGTCTGACACACAAGTGTCCTGCAGCATCATCTGATGTTCCTTCGTCACCTGAACAACCATGAGAAAAATGTGACCTTTTCTTTTTATATATTTCATTCATTTATTTGCTGTTGCATGATCTTACATGCCCTCTCAATCTAACCCCTCTGTGAGTCTTCCCTATACAGCCCTATCAATGTCCTGGTCATTATCCTGGTGTGTGCTTTTAACAAAAATATTTGGCTCACTAGATTTATTTGCTCCACCCATAAACTGTGAAAAGGTAACTCTGTTTGCAACATTTGGAAAGACCTGCATTTTCTTCCCCTGATTTTTCTTTCCGGAACCAGTTTATTTTCATTACACCATCTGAGCAACTTGAACTGTAAACTGAATTCACCCGATGCAATCTTTTGGTGCAAGTGGAGAGTTGAATTAGATGTTAAACAGATCTCAGCCCTGTGAGGGCAAGAAGAATCTGAAATTTCACACAGTTTTACGATGATCAGTAATCATGTAGAAGAGAATGACTTGGCCCTTACTTCATCATGAGCAGGGCTGGCTGTGCTGTTCAGGCATGTTCGAAGAAGGCAGGAAGACTCCTGGACCCTGACTCAGCTCTAGCATCGGACATGTTTTTTTGTTTTTTGTTTTAATTTCTTCCCTTTCTCCACTAAATCTTAATATAAGTGCTGGCTGGGTACTGATCTTTAAAAGAAAAAAAAAAGAAATCAAGTAGCTGTGAACATATGTACATGTGCATGCTAACAAAACTTACGACAACAAGATCCTTCCATTGGAAAAGTTTATAGAATGGCACATTTGATACTTAAACAGAGAGAGAGAGAGGGGGGGGGGGAGAGAGGGGGAGAGAGAGAGAGAGAGAGAGAGAGAGACAGACACACAGACAGACGCACAGACAGACACACAGACAGACAGAGAGAATACACTGATCTTTAAAAGAAAAAGCTATGAATGTATGTACATGTGCATGCTAAGAAAACTTACGACAACAGGATCCCTCCATTGGAAAAGTTTATAGAATGGCAAATTTGATACTTAAACAGAGAGAGAGAAAGAGGGAGACAGACAGACAACACACACACACAAACAGATACATGCATCTGGCAATACAGTATCCTCAGGGAGAGCCCAACAATAGCAACAGTGTCTCCAGGGAGAGCCCTATGGCAATACAGTGTCACTGAGAGAGCGTGACTAAAGCAATAATATATTTCTAGGTAGCGCCTGACTACAGCAAAACACCTTTTTTTTTTTACATACAGTGTCTATAGAGAGAGCCTGACTCCCCATGGAGAGCCTTACTGTGGCAATATATTGACCCCAGACACTCTCACACACACACACACACTATACACAGTTTGTCGCATACTTATATATTGATCATCTACACACACACACACACACACACACACACACACACACACACACACACACACACACACAGAGTAACACACAAAGAGTAACACACATGTGCGTGCACACACACACACACACATACAAACACACACTTGACTTGTCATGTACTTACATTGATTGTGTACACACACACACACACACACACACACACACACACACACACACAACACTATTATTACAAGAACTGTCATGTTTGCTAAACAAGTACTGACTGGTGAATCCCAACAGCAAGATACTTGCCAGAAGGTCCAAGTGAGGATCTCTGAGAATGGGAATGCATTTCAGTCTGTTTGTTAAAACTGCATCTTTGTTAGTTACACATTCTAAGTAAAATCTGAAAAAGTTTGAATAATATATCCGCCAAACATGAACAACCGAATTTTGTGATGTCTGACGGATATATCATTTAAACTTTTTCAGATTTGCTTAGATTTCCACCTGCAGTCGCCTCATTGTGCAACAACATTCTAAGTAAGACAGATGACACTTCTTGTTGAAACTACAGTCAATCACACTTTACCCCAAAATGGGGGCACTGACATTTGCTTTTCAGGCTGGTCAAATTTGGGATTAACCAGATTTCAGGCCAGGCAAACAATGCTGCTGGAACCCACCAATCCACACAGTTAACCAGAACTTTGGCTGATCCATTTTGCAGTTCCAATTGCTTGTTGTTGCACTGTCAAGTTTAACACAATCAGACAAAGAATGTCATGGGACTGTCTTTGTCCTCTTTTCCCATCTTAACCTCTCAGTGTCTTCTGTCCATACAACTGTATGTATGTATCTACCTGCTTGTCTGCCTGCCTACCTGTATTCTCATAATGGACATGGTTGTGCAAATGGTTTGTTATTATAAAACTCAACTGCAGCCTTTGAGGATTTCAATCTAATCAATACAAGCAAGCTAACAATTCTTTTCCATGTTGTGCGACAGCTTGTGTGAGGTTTGGCAGTAGCTTCTGTTCACTACAAAAACTAAATGAGATCTAATCATAGATAAAATCAATTTTGGAATTATTCTCAGTAAGCCAGTGGATGATGAGATGTGCACCATCTCATTCTTTTCTCAAAACAATTAAAATTAAATTTCACCAGCGGTTGTTAATCATTTCTTATCTGCCATTGGCTGGTGAGAAGTCATGTGAGAGTTCAGAGATCAGAAACACCAGTCATGGTAATTGGAATAAAAAGTGTATAGTACACCAATTTCAAACAATGGCAACCCTTAACTTTAATGACTTTCTCACAGTGTATATATATTTCTCCAGAATAATCTGGAACATGCTTACCTTCTTGTGTATAGGTTTGAAATAAATTTTCCTTAGGATGCTATCAACAGACTAACAAACAGTATTCTGTATTGTTTCCAAGGTAACATCTCGGTTGAATTTAGCTGAAGTATTTGCAGCATGAGTGCTGTCAGCAGAAAATACTGCAGTGTCTACACCACTCATTTCCAGTAACAGTTTTATCCATCTACTTACGAGTGTCCACAGTAATGTCCTTGTGCAGTCCTAGTAAGTGATAACAACCTTTCAAGTTAATTGTCTTAACAACGTTTCTCTGTTTTTGCTCTATCTTTCAAGCGATATACTATACACATTTCTTTTCTGTGAAACATTCAAGTTCTGACGGTGGAACATAGATCTACCCATTCTCGTTTGCTTTAACAAAGTTGCACACACCTGTACACTGACAGTTACAAAAGTAATTCAAGATTGCACCTGTTGCCCTGAAAGCAAAGCAAACACTACAACAGGGTGTTACCAAGCCTTTCCATATGGCTAAGTCTTTTCAACGAATGTCCTCCTGACAGATGCAACCCACAGCAACATTCAGGTCAGTATCAGTGTCCTACATAACCTTTTTAACACGCGTCAAGACAGTGCCTGTAACAGGTGCTTGATTGCTTTGCCATACATTGTGACGCACCCTTCTGAAATGACTAAGAAATGTATTTGTCGTTCACAGGATGCATGGTACACAACTCAGAAGCCACTACATTCTGTAAAATAATGCCCTGACACCCTCCCTCCCTTTGATCCGAGGCAGAGACAACTTTTCATGTATAGAATACGCGCCTCCAAGACGAAGGAAAACTGGCCTATTTGCCAGTACAAGACACACCCAGACAGCGTCCATGGCTGCATCTTGATGCATGCTGCTGGCCTTGATTCTCGATTTTGCAGCCAACACCTCTTTGCAATGATCCTTACAAATAAACAAACAAACAAAAAGCCCCAATAAAACCACAATGAGAAACTTACAGAAACCTCCCAATGAAGTATCTCCTCATTAGGACACTTGTTTTTCTACACTACATTGACTTTCCAATAAATCCCGCTCACCTTAGACCAAATGCTTCAGTGATTTGTAAGAGTTATCTCCACAAAACTTACTGCCAGGTTTAAAAACAAACAACCAACCAGGGATTGAAATATCTAACCGTCCGACTGTCCATGAGAACTAAATCTTCTGGCAGACAAGTGGAAATTCTCTCTCTACGTGTCCATGGAGTGACCAATTGTTCATGGTGTCAGTGAAAGGACAGCTGAGAAGTAGGCTTCAGTGCAGACCGATCGCGCTTCCATCTTTCTCTTTTCACTTTCACACCTTTACCATGCTTCCCTGCCCTCCTCTTGCCATTGTCTCACCCCTCATTCTCTCCCCCACTGGTTTTTCTCATAGCAGTGTGTTGTTTGCATAAAATGTGTCAGCAACATATAGGCATTGTTCTTGGTCAGCATGGAAATGATAGACCTACTAACATTATTTTTGTTTTTAAATATAGTGAATTTATTTCGGAATATGTATGTGTATGTTGAGAAGAGAGAGATGGAGACAGAGACAGAGAAAGACAGACAGGGACAGACAAAGACAGAAAGGGAGAGAGAAAGACAGAGATTTTTTTCTTTTTTCAATCAGTCCAAGAAACATGACACATTATGTTTCACTTTCTTTATAAACTCTTAATAAACACAACAGGAAACTTTTTTTCCTATTTATACCTAGGACAAATGAACACATCATTTTACGACTGTATTTCTCGCTGTTTGTCCTCAGTTACATTTGTGTAAAAAACAAACAAAAAAATACCGTTTTTGAATTATGTCTGCTGACTTGTCACTGCACTACCAATACTAACTTTCACTGACCATTTCTTTACTTGAAAGGCAGGTGGGGGATGAGGGGAAAGTAGAAATCTGGGGGGGACATGATTTCCTTATCTACTTGTTCCCAGGACAACTTAAAGTTACAAGGGAATTTTTAGCCCTGGCAACTTCAAAGAAAAAAAAAGAAGAAATAACAAGAACACCCCACCCCCCAACCCACCCCCAACCCCACCCACCTACCCGCTCTCCAACTCCCCCCACCCACCCACCCCAAAGCCCCCCATCCCCACCACACACCCCACCCCACCCATGTACAAACAAAACCCACCTCCAAACAGCAGATGAGAAACACCAGCCGATAAGACATAAAGGCCCCCGTGACCTGAAGCACCACACGTAACCCCAAGCCCTGAAGAGACTCCTGGCCCTTCAGGTACCGCTCAAACACACCCAGCGGGGAAGGCACACCCTCAAAAATCGAGAAGGACAGGGTCACCATGGTCACTGCAGCAATGACGTAGCCGCTGGGGCCGTAGGTGGCTCGCACGGCCCCATGCCCATAGGGATAGCAGCAGACGAGAAAGGTGAAGCAGAAGTCTGCGACGTAGGAGTAAACACGTCGCGGCAGGAGGCGCCGGCACAGGTGCTGCAGGAGGAGGCAGGTGATGAAAGTCAGGCTGTAGATGAGGATGGAGCCAACGAGGGGTGGGGCATGGACCTGGCCACTCACTGCCGTCCATATCGTCTTTACCGAAGGCACGTCCTGTTGACACACATGTTCGACCATACTGTATAAAACAAGTATGACATGCTGTTGACACACACGTTATACCATACTGTATAAAACATGTATGACACACTGCTGACACACACACGTTGCACCATACTGTAGAAAACATGTATGACATCCTGTTGACACACAGTAATACACATTGTACCATACTGTATAAAACATGTATGACATCCTGTTGACACATACGTTGCACCATACTGTATAAAACATGTATGACATCCTGTTGACACATACGTTGTACCATACTGTATAAAACATGTATGACATCCTGTTGACACATACGTTGTACCATACTGTATAAAACATGTATGACATCCTGCTGACACATGCGTTGTACCATACTGTATAAAACATGTATGACATCCTGTTGACACATACGTTGTACCATACTGTACAAAAAAACATAGATGACATCCTGTTGACATACGCGTTGTACCATACTGTATACAACATGGATGACATTGCATTGTATTGGTATTGTACAGCACTGTCAAGCACGGTACTGTCAAGTCCAGTCAAAATTACTGTTACTGAGGGTTCCAGAATATGTTGTCAAGCTTTTTTACATCATGCCCTCATGTGTTCTCCATTACTGTATGATACTGTGTTACTTTGCAGTGTAGAGCTGCACAGCACTCTAACGCACTGTGTTGCAGTATAAGTGTCATTTCAAGAAGTGTGTGTGTGTGTGTGTGTGGATTCAGCTGAGCATCAGCTCAAAGGTCTAAAAATTTAGCAGAGAAGCATAACTTAAGACATAACTCCAACTGCTGTTTCTTGTTCTGGATTTTCTGTCCATATGTCGGACATAGCTGAAAAATTTACATTGTTCCAGATGCATTTCTTTTTGGTATTGTGCCAGGATTATGGGCTTCTACTCTCTCTCTTTCTCTCTCTCTCTCCAGTCTCTCATTTACACACACACACACACACATGCACACACACACACCCACACACACCACACCACACACAACACCACACCACACACAAATACTTGCACACATGTGCGTGTACGGAAAGGGCATATTTGCACACCTGTGCACACCTTCAGATCCTGAACTACTAGAATTCAATAATTCTTATGGAAATATAACCATTTAATCTCTGTTACCAACCTCAGGCAGCTTCAAATTTGTGTCAACTTCAAGCAGTTTCTCTGCTGAAATTTGTTGTTGTTGTTATTCATCTAACAAACAAACAAACAAAACATGAGACAAGCAGCTGTTATAATCATTCATCAACTCAATTCAACATTCTTTTACCTCAGTCCTCACCAGGGAATCATGAAGTAATCGATGGTTTGTAGTTTTCGTGTATTTGTGTTTGAGAAGAACATGCTGCAAGAGCCACATGTAACAACGCTAATAACTGAGACTACACTTGAGTTGCATCAACCAGACCTTTTGTCTGAATGAGTATGATACTGTTATGCTTAACGCTAGTGAATGAGTATGATACTGTTATGCTTAACGCTAGTGAATGAGTATGATACTGTTATGCTTAACGCTAGTGAATGAGTATGATACTGTTATGCTTAACGCTAGTGAATGAGTATGATACTGTTATGCTTAACGCTAGTGAATGAGTATGATACTGTTATGCTTAACGCTAGTGAATGAGTATGATACTGTTATGCTTAACGCTAGTGAATGAGTATGATACTGTTATGCTTAACGCTAGTGAATGAGTATGATACTGTTATGCTTAACGCTAGTGAATGAGTATGATACTGTTATGCTTAACGCTAGTGAATGAGTTGATACTGTTATGCTTAATGCTAGTGAATGAGTATGATACTGTTATGCTTAATGCTAGTGAATGAGTATGATACTGTTATGCTTAATGCTAGTATTTAAAGTCGTAGAGCAGCAAGATGGAAACAAAATGAACATGACATTATGAGCTTTCTCCAAACATGATGTGTAAAGTCACATGAACTCTGATGGATTACACCTGTTGAGAATCATGCACACATCAAAAAAAAAAAAAAAAAAAAAAAAGAGTACATGGAAGAAAGAAACATGTTTAGAGAGAGAGAGTAATAAGAGAGAGACAGAGTGAGAGAAAGACAAAGACAGAGACAGAGAGAGAGAGGGAGAAATTATCAAGCATGTGCTCTGTAAGTAGCACTGACCATCTATGTACATCAAAAACCACAGTGAATAAGACTTTGAGAGGGAAGGGCAGGCAATTTGGTTGCGCGATGGGAGGGAGGGAACTGGGGGTGGGATAAGGAGGGGGCACATAGGAGAGAGAAGAATGGAACCTCTGCAAAACAAACGAACAAACAAAAACAAAAAGAGGCACCTGAAAAAGTGGGAAAAGTTACAATGTTTAAGGTAAAAAAAATTACAACGAACAAAACTTTTTTTTTATGATCAAAATGAATGAATAAATCAATAAACAAATAGATAAATAAAATAATCACATAAATAAATCAATATCTTTTTTGAAAAAGACATACCACATCATTACATAAATGTTCTGAAGCTCTCCTTTCCCAGTCACTTACCATAATACATACACAAGTAGTGCTTGTATTATATTTCTTTTGATGATTAGTCAATCGCAGAAAGCAACAATCTGTAACAAAGCCACACTGATCTGCAGCCTCAACACAACAGCCAGTAAATCATCAGTTTGGCTCAGGCGCTCGTTTCCTTTCTGTACTCCCGACACATCAATTACCGGATGTAAACCAATGTACACACGCCAGTGACAGAGATACTGTCATTATGAACACGCACATGGCTGCAAGTAAATAATCTACATATATACCCGCTGTGCGTGTGAATGGGAGACAGGCGAAAGGGGCGACAGCTGCCCACCATGTTGGCGGAATTATTGGTTTTATTGTCAGCCATCGCCATTGAGAGCCATTCATGTGTGATAGAATTACTGTTCACATACTGGTAACATCAACAGCAATTCCATCAAAAACGGATGTTCTCTTTGAAGGTATGCATTTGTGTGTATGCTCTTGCTAGCCCTTATATGGAAAGGCTGCTAAACCAATGAAAGCAATCTGCTGTCTTCTGTTCACTGGGAATTTGAAAAAAAAATTAAAAGCAATATGTTTCAATCATATCATTTTGATTTTTTTTTTCCTAACCAAACCACACACACACACAAAACAAAGTGACACACACACACACAAAACACTAACACATAACCACTCAAGCATGCAAACACATAGTACCCACTTACAAATTGATTATCCTCTCTTTCTTTCAAATACAAACACATGCCCACAGATACACACTCACACACACACAACTGCTAGCCTTTCCTCATTACACACACACACACACACACATATTCACACGCTGTGGCACACACACACACACACAATACAAAGTCACCACACACACACACACACACACACACACACACACACACACACACACACACACTCACTCACTCACTCACTCTCTCACACACACACACACACACACACACACAATACAAAGTCACACCACACACACACACACACACACACACACACACACACACACACAATACAAAGTCACACACACACACACACACACACACACAAAGCTAATCAATAATTGTCGATTTTTGTTGGGTTCCATCACAATGTGGATTATCTGCGAATGAAAGGGTAGACCAATTAGCCAAAAAGGCTGCTATCACTGAGACTGATTTAACAAAGATATGCATTCCTTTATCCTTACATGAGAGTTATAGTCTTTCAAAAGACGTATCCTGGAATTCTATTTTAAATAAGCGAAAAGGCACCAGAAACAAAAAGGGGATATTATTTAACAAGATATCAGACAATAAAACAGGTATCAAGAATCTCTACCAAGAGTGGATTTTAAAAAGTTTGATTTTTAGATTGAGGCTTGATGCCTTCAAAACCAAATTCTGTAAACATGTGACTTGTATTTGTGGCCAGCAAATCACTCCGTTCCATCTACTTTTTTTGTGCGACAGAATGAAGCCCTACTTACCTGCTTGGTTGTTGAACACTGAACCGTCAATGTCAGCCTCTGAAGACGTCATCTCCAACAAATCAAACATTTTTGAAGTTGTACATGGACTGATTAAGAGCCCAGTTGGACATTTACTTTAACGTCTATGTTATTTTCCCCATCCTGGTGTTAGTTGCTTATTTAGTGTTTCTTTCAAAGTTTTGGATTCAGTTATGTGGAGTTTTTTTTTTTTTTTTTTTTTTTTTTTGGGGGGGGGAGGGGGGGGGGGAAGGGGGGGGTTGTGTTTTTTTTTTATTTTTTATTATTATTATTTATTTTATCTAGGCCTAATTGCATTATACATACCTACGTACGCCCAAAATCAACACCAACCGCTCGCATGCATACACCCAAAAACATCACATGCACACACACATAACACTTATATACTAAGATCACTGTTAGGTGGATAGACGTTAAATTAAAGAACGAACACACACACACACACACACACACACACACACACAGAGTGGGGGAGGGGAGGGGAACACACACACACACTCACACACACACTCACACACACACACACATGCACACACACACACACACACACACACACACACACACATACACACACACACACAATACACAGTCACACACACACACACACAATACAAAGTCACACAGACACAGACACAGACAGACAGACAGACAGACAGACAGACAGACAGACAGACAGACACACACACACACACACACACACACACTAAACACGCAAACTCTCACAAACATTCAAGCTGCACATACATAATATACACAAACAGATTGCTGATAATTACTCCCCCCCCCCCCTCTCTCTCTCTCTCACTCTCACGTACCACACACACACACACACACACACACACACACACACACACACACACACACACACACGCACACACTGACAAACAAGTCACATCCAAGTTCACCGATCGATTTGAACAGGAAAGATTTCTGAAAAAAAATTTTTTCAAACAACAGCTCTACACACACACACACACACACACACACACACACAGAGTGACACACCCACACACACACACACTCATTCACATGCACGCGCACACACACGCACACACACGCACACGCACCAATATTTTGATTCATAACAAAAATTGTTGTTCCCTATTCAAAACACACAAAACAAACTCTTTTTGAGGGAGAAGCGAGTTCACTACAGTCATGACTCTTTAGAAACCAAAAAAAAGGGAGTATGGTGATCCTTGGGAAATCAGGTGGTTGCTTAAAAAAAGAAATGCCAGCAACTCCCTTCAAAATTCAAATGTTGCTCACTTAATACTCCCCCCTCCCCCTCCCCCTTCTTTGCTCTTTTTATACAGAATGCTAGAATGTCACAGTTATCAACAACAGTGATGACCAAAGAGATAACAGGAGAGGGGACATATCAGATCTCCCAAATGGTTATAAATGTATCACCTATCACCATTCAACGTTTGGATTCAGTTACATGTATCAGATTCCGGAACCAACTGGACTCTGTTGCAGACAAACTTTTCTTTTCTTTTCATATATGGGTGGTAAGTCTGCTGATCATGTTTACTTCTTTTCTTTTCATACGTTAGTAGTAAGTCTAATCTTGTTCACTGTCAGAGCACTGCTGGCCTGCAGCTGTAGTGCCATGCTCTTGATATTTAACTATCTTCACATGTCACAACATACACACATGTGTTACAGACACTGACAATCAATAGCACCTGTGGCAATGTTCAGTTCGCTGCCACGACATGCCACTATGATCAAAACTCTCTCTGTCTCTGTCTGTCTGTCTGTCTCCCCCCCCCCCCCCCCCCCCCCCAGTGTCTCTCTTTTCAATTAATTTCTATCTCATTAGGAATTGAACACATGTTGTCAAGTACATGAGTCACCAAGGATTCAAAAGCATTGAAACTAATTCAACACACATGATCTTCTTTATAGCTGGATTGGAGAGAACATGAAAGTGATGACACTGATAGCTTTTGTACATGCATCTAGAGCTTCATACCAAGTACTATCAAGCTGGTATATCTCCATGTGTACAGTTAGGAATAAACTGGAGAGAACTGGACAGCAGGTCTTCAGGGCTGAATGGAAGGGGGGGGGGGGGGGGAGGGGGGACGAGGGGGGGGGGGGGGTGGGAAGGGGGTCAGGAAAGACTTCATTATTTTAAGTCCAAAGTACTGTACATCTGCAGGAAAATGAATTACACAGGAGACAACCATGTCGGAGCTCAGAGACCATTCAAGACACTGATTCAACTGATTCAGAGCAGTGTGAGCACAGGCAAAAATCCCTTTCACAGTAAAAACAAAAGGGTCAAAGTGTAGTTTAGATTCCCCATCTCATTCTCCTTGGTCATGCTATAATCTATTAGAAAGAAACGGGTTAGTTACCGTCAAGGTCACAGACAAACAGATTACAGGACAAACACAATGCATTTCGACCTCTTGGGTCTTCTTCAGGCAAAAACAAACAACATTTAGGACAGAGAAAACGAAGAACGAGAAACCACTTATCTTCTCATATTCGGTGCAAAATGGCTGTTGCCAAAATGGCTTTTGCGCTGAATATGAGAAGATAAGTGGTTTCTCATTCTTCGTTTTCACTATCCTAAATGTTGTTTGTTTTTGCCTGAAGAAGACCCAAGAGGTCGAAATGCATTGTTTTGTTCTGTAATCTGTTTGTGTCTTTAGTGGTAAAAAACCTCTTTTCTTTCTAAATTTTGTTTCGTTTTCTGCCCCCAGTCACTTCATTTTGAAACTTTAGTCTATTAGTAATCCTTAAATATGATTGACAAAATACTAAAACGAAACTTCTTGTTTAAAAACAATTAATAACTTCAAAAATTTTTGCACCACATTTTCTCACATGATTCCTCCAGGGGAGAGCTAACAGCATACTTGTACAAGTCATAATCACCTAGCTGTCCAAGCTGTCTGATACACCAGAAAGTCAAAAGAATATCTCAAACTAAAGTACAGTAAATTTGTGGGACAAGTCTTATGTACTAATGTACATAGGACAGTTTCCTTTCTCATGATCAACATCACTTACAAATGTGTGTGTGTGTGTGTGTGTGCATGTGTGTGTGTGTGTGTGTGTGTGTGTGTGTGTGTGTGTGTGTGTGTGTGTGTATGTGTGTGTGTGTGTAAGTGTGTGTGTGTGTGTGTGTGTGTGTGTGTGTGCACGCATTTGTGTGTGCGTGCATGCGTGCGTGTGTGTGCGTTCATGCATGTGTGTGGTGTGTGTTGTTTGTGAGTATGTGTGAAAGTATCTGTGCAGGTGCATGTATACATTTGTGTGTGTGTGTGTGTGTGTGTGTGTGTGTGTGTATTACTCTGTGTGTGTGTGTGTGTGTGTGTGTGTGTGTGTGTGTGTGTGTGTGTGTTTGTATGTATATGAGAAAAAGAAAATGTGTGTGAGAGAGAGAGAAATTAGAACTGACGAGAAACGTGAAGATTTACAATGTCACCAAGTTCAGTGCACATGATAACACTTTGGTCTGGCTTTCTAGCTTCCAGTACCATAACAGACTGTTGAGTTGTTCCTCCTTTCTTTTTCAAGCCCTCTAAAGTTAATGTGTAGGCTACTTGAAACGATTTCCTTTCCTCCTCCTTCTTCCACAACATAGTAAGTATGAGCACAGCCTGGGGAAAATATGCTGATCCTTTTTGTGCATGTCTTATTCTACATCACAACATCTGTAGTCTGTTTCATTCTCATTTTTCTGCCAAGAGGACTCCAGCCTGAGTATGGATGGGTTTTGGTTTTGTTTTGTTTTTTTCTCGCAGATCTGTACATGACAAGTTCTGCACGACACATAAACATTACAGCACAACACCAGTCAACAGTTTCAGTGACTGTTTGTGTATGATCACACACCTGGTGTAGTGCCATTGTATTCAAACTGCAAGAACAATCAGAAGCAAAAATGATACACACATTCTACAACAAGATCTAAATGGTTTACAAGAGTGGGAAAGAACTTGGAAAATGGAACTTCATCCCCAGAAGTGCCAAGTGTTGCGTATATGTAATAAACGCTCACCAACTAGATCAGAATATTCTATTCATAATACTATTCTTAAAGAAACCAATGCTGCAAAATATTTAGGCGTGATTATAGATAGTCGTCTCAAATGGAAAGAACATTACAATTTAGTATGTAAGAAAGCAAATAACATCTTAGCTTTCTTATACAGGAATATCAACAACTGCCCCAAAAAGGTTAAAGACGACTGCTACAAAACACTGGTTAGACCAGTACTGGAATATGGTTGCTCAGTCTGGGATCCTTACCATCTAAAGGACATTGATAACCTCGAAAAGATTCAGAAGAGAGCAGTACGGTTCGTAACAGGGAACCATATCAGAGAGAAGGGGAATACTAGGAAGAACATGAGGAAATTAGAATGGAAACCCTTAGAAGAGAGAAGAGCTTTTATCAAACTTAATATCTTCTTCAAAGGCAGAGCTAAACTAATTGATATTCCAATGGAACAACTAGTATTGAATAAAAGTAGCACCAGGAGTGGCAGTCAATGTTATACCACACCTGCATCAAATACTGACAGTCACTTACATTCATTTTATCCTAGTTCTGTACGGCTGTGGAACTCACTGTCGGGTGCCATCAAGATTGCCACAAATGCAGTCTCATTTAAAAAGCAAACTGATACGACAGTTTTGAGATCTGCATATTGACGATTTTCTATTTTAACTTCCCCAGATATTTTATGGTTACCTGGGCCTGAATCTGGCCATTGCTTTTAACTTTTTGAATATTGTGTGCGACCCCTTGTTGCCAAATTTTGCTCCATATAGTAGTAGTAGTAGCAGTAGTAATAGGGACAGGCCATTTGCCTAGGCCTCACGGCCTATATACGTCCCCTCTTTGACTTCATAATGTGTTGTACGCATTTTATCTCATATTTAGCCTCAAATGGGCCTCAGTCGTCATAATCCACAAATAATTCTTTAAATTCCAGGGGCCAACAGACTGAGTCGCACTTTATTTTATGTTATTTTATTTTACTTTTTAACATGCGAGCTGGTGACCTACTCGTTTTTGTGTGAACCAGTATTTTAGGAAGAAGAAGAAGGCAAGCTGTCACTGAATAAACACTGCTGATCATACGTTTATAAATGATCGATGGTAATCGATCGATCTCTCTCTGTCTGTCTGTCGGCGCGCGCGCGCGCGGTGTGTGTGTGTGTGTGTGTGTGTGTGTGTGTGTGTGTGTGTGTGTGTGTGTGTGTGTGTGGTCAGCGAAAGAGAGAGAGACAGAGAGAGAGAGAGAGAGAGAGAGAGAGAGAGACAGAGACAGAGACAGAGACACAGACAGACAGACAGTTTGTAAATTACTTACAGAAAATGTTTCCATTCTCGTCAACAACGTCGCTCGTAGATTTGTTGCTGGTAGTTTTTTTTTCCCCTCGCCGTTCAAATCTTGCGTGCAGACGGTCACGTTCCGTTGCTTGTGTTATTGTGGGTCTGCCTACTTTCACGTTCTCGTCAGACTTTTAGTAATTTCTGTATTCATGCTATGATCTGCTTTCACGGAGTGGCTTTTCACTGGGTTCATTGGAGTCAAAATCTTCGATCGTGCGCGTTGTGCCACCTCTGATTTCAAATGAATTTTAATAAGCCGGTCATTATAAACTGAAATCTACCCTCAATCGGCTCGATGTTGAAAGCAGATCAGTTAAAAATGCACGTAAACATTGAAGTTTGTGTCCGTCTCCATCGTTAGTTGACGTGATCACCGACTTGCTGATCTCGTCTAACACATAACAAGAAAGCTACCTCCGCCGTGCACACGAAACCGGGCCGTACATGTTTTATCTATGCTCAGCTTCACACGTACTTCTCTGGCCCCTTTCACCAGCTGAGTTGACAGCACTGAACATACTAACTAACCTGAGATCAACACGCTAACTAAAGTGAGCAGACATGCGGCTGTGCACGAATGAAAAGAAGGGAAAAGGTAGGGGGGGGGGGGGGGGGGGGGGGGGGGGGGGGAACGAGTTGTGTCACGTGACACGCTAGGTGTCGGAGTCGACATTGTTGTTCTCAATTGATTTTTTTTTCTTTTCGCATTTGAAACTGCGTGAAAACGCACGCAGCTGTTGGAGGCTGGTCTCACGTTTCGTAACACAGGGGCAGCACTGGAATCTCTTGCACTCATCTGCAGAATTAGGATTATTTACCCTAACACACAAGTGGCAAAGCTGTTCGTGGTGGGGGGCCCGCGCGAGATCACAAGTTTTACCCTGTTTTCCCGGGAGCATGTCTATGTTCCCCCAGGTCTATATTCCCCCAGGAGCATGTCTATGTTCCCCCAGGTCTATATTCCCCCGGGTCTATGTTCCCCCAGGGCTATTGACGTGTCACACTGGTCTAAACTGCAGATGTTACACACAGCACAGAGGTAATAATAACAAGGATTGAACCCCATATAACATAAAGGGAGGCACCTGATCCCGCATTGAAGTCTCACACATAGGCTACATAGGCAATGCGCTGCAAGGTTACTTCCCCATTGCCAAGCGAACGAAAGAAATGAGTACAGGATTAGAACCCAAGATAAAGCGTTTTCCAGTCGCGCTATCGTCAAAGAACTTGTTACAAAAAAAAAAAAGAAAAAAAAAAGAACAAAGGCCTGGGGGAATATAGACCTGGGGGAATATAGACCTGGGGGAACATAGACCTGGGGGAATATAGACCTGGGGGAATATAGGGTGCCCCCCATTTTCCCAAGGATAACAGTAATCATTGGTGTTCTTCGTAAGGATCAATATTGTTTTCCCTATTTTCACAAGGAAAACACACACACGAGAGAGAGAGAGAGAGAGAGAGAGAGAGAGAGAGAGAGAGAGAGAGAGAGAGAGAGCACGATGAAAAGGCTTAGCTACAATGCAGTCCTGTATAATGACGGGAATCAATGGTTCAAGTAATGAACAGGCATGGCAATACAGTTCTAGCCACTGCTGGACAGAAGATCAAAACCGCCAGAGTACTCCCTGGGCCACCCTCATCACTACAGTGGAAGCTGCCACCACAGACTTACACACGCTGTCAGCCCGCCTTTCCCGGTAAAGTGGCCACGCCATCTTATAATCAGCTATGTTACGTAATTTCCATGGACAGGCCAGATGTGTCTGCAAGTGTCTTGCGGGTGTGGACATCTTAACCTTGTTCCAGAGTTTAGTTTAAAGGGTGAATAACACCAAAATACTTATCTCTACGTTATGTCACACTGCAGGTCTTGGGAAGTTAGGCTACTGTCTCATTTCAGACCACGCCCTCCCCCATGACTAACTACCCCCATAATGATTTTTGACTGGCTGTCCTGTTCCAGTTTGATGTACATGTTCGCTGCAGCACCATAGGCTGTAGGACTGATCGCAGTCAAATTGTTTGTGAGTAAAACTTAACACTGGTGTATGCCAGAAAGGGGAACGTTCATCTCTCCTACTCTGCGATCCTGTGTCAAGTTTCCAGATCGTCCCAGAACAAATGTAAATTGAAGCTGAGGTTCTAAGTCTTAAGACTTTGCTTTGCTTGTATTTAAGTAATATGTTTTAACAGTATAACTGTGTGCCAATACTTGGTAAAAGCTGCTCAGATGATAAATGAGTATTACATTTTAACAGTATAACTTATGCCAATACTTGATAAAACCTGTTAAGGTGATTGATGAATTCTATACTTTAACAAAATAACATTTTGCCAGCACTAGGGAAAATCTGTTAAAGTGATCTATGAATACTGTTGACTGTCTTAATGCTTGGTAGTATATCTTAATGGTTTGTTGTAGATGACTCCAATCAACATGTGTACTTGCACTAAGTGTATTCTAGTACTTCACCTATCTGACTACATTTAAGAGTGGTTTCCCTTCAGTTGCTCAGCAGTTTCTTGTTTCCTACCATTTAGAAATCCACTCAAAATCTGAGTGAAGAGCTAAATTGGAGACAGAAAAAATTAAGACAGATACATTTATGTTAGTCTTACCTTTGCTGTCTGAGACCGCGCACTTTTCCTGACAGTCAGCGGGCAACTGTGAGGAGTCGTCAAGCTGGACTACCAGCCATTTATCTACAAACCAGATTCTGTAATGTTCACAGACCTGGGATCGTACGAAAAAAAACAAAAACCAATGTGCTTCTGTTTGAGACTTCTGTGAGGATGTGGTTCTGCTGTGAGCATGGGGCGTCCACAGACGCCCACAGATGTCTACAAAAACTGGCCCAGTACAGGATCGAGAATCCAAGCCGCCACATGACCACGTGGACAAGCCAGCGATCAGCCTGCCTGCCAGAAATAGTGGACCAGTCTTCAGAAACAGGAGGCAGACCTACACACCTCTCCACCTTAAAGCTAAGGCTTTGTATGTGCTCACTGGACTACAACTCAACTCATCAGAGCTTCTCCCCCTTTATAATGAGATAAAGTGGGGGGAGAGTCAGCCAAAGCTAGGACAGATTCTAATGAAATTCTGTTGATTTGTATCTTTTGATCTTGTATACACAAGTTAAGATGGTGTGTGAAATGGCACTTGTGTCAGTATATTTGTTGTTCATACATCATTTCATGTTTGAACCTGCTTCGAATTGTGTCTTCCACCCGGAGCACAGGCACTTTTAAGTGCATAAGTCTGAGGTGGATTACCCCTGAGCCATTGTTGAGTATTTTTAACAGTCCCGAGAAAACAAACAAACAAACAAACAAACAAAACAAAAAAACATTCTTTCGATGACTACCGGAAAGATTGCTTCTTCCACCAATACTAAGAGAAAGGGCGGAGGTGAAGTTTGACATATAAACTATGATTCTAAGAGAGAACATATTCTGGGTCCTTTCCTTACAGGACCACACCTGCCCCCCACCCCCTCCCCACGCCCCCTCCGCGCGACTTTTGTCAGTGCCAGCTTGTGCCGGTGTCAATACATCTACGCAGAATCTCGCTGGTTTGTCAGTCACAACAAGTGAACAGAACAAAGACATGAAAATTATAAGAAAGAAGCAGGATGAACACACAATATTATAAACGTGTGTGTGTGTGTGTGTGTGTGTGTGTGTGTGTGGTGTGTGTGTGTGTGTGTGTCTGCGCGTACGTGTTCCCGTCGGCATGTGTGTGTTCATGCACGTGTGTGCATGCGGCAAGTTTTAGGAGAAACACAAGCATGCACACAAACATTTGCTCTAAATTTGTAAGCAATAGATCATCAAAAATAAAAAAAGTTTTTTTTTTAAAGCGCGCGTGCGCGCGCACGCACGCACGTACGCACGCACGCACGCACCACGCACACACACACACACACACACACACACACACACACCACACACACACACGTGTGTGTGCGCGAACGCATGCACATACACAGTTCTCCCACCCTCCCCCTCCAGTTCTCCACCCTCCCACATACACACATGCGCATGAGATGGGGGAGGGAGAGAGAGAGAGAGAGAGAGAGAGGAGAGAGAGAGAGAGAGAGAGAGAGAGAGAGACTGTACTAGAAATTGTGTAGATCCGGGAATCATTTCCTCACCTTGACCTTGACCGTGGTCACCGTTTCACCTTGAGCTAAACTCTCTTATCTGCATTCAATACCTCTACACCATTTGTTCGCATTTATTGGTTTGCTCTTGACACCTGCCTAACACACACACCACACACACACACACACACACACACACACACACACACACACACACACACACACACTCTCTCTCTCTCTCTCTCTCTCTCTCTCTCTCTCTCACAACACACACACACACACACACACACACACACACACACACACACACACACACACACACTCACACACACAGAGTCTCAACTGGCAACTATTCTGTACAGTAGCCTATCTTGAACTGTACTATTTTATATAGGCTACTATTTTATACTATTTTAGTTCTATTTGACGCTTTCTCTCAGCTGAATCAGTCAAGACTCTGATATGCGCCTCCATCATTTCCATTATCTTGTTGTTGTTGTTGTTGTTGTTGTTCTTCTTCTTCTTCTTCTTCTTCTTCTTCTTCTTCTTCTTCTTTCCGTCACCCCGTGGCTGGGGAGTCATTTGGGCACCTCTGTGACTCAATGAATGACAGTTCACTGGATTCCAACACTGAGTTCTATGAATGATGTACTAAGGGTTATGTCTCTGCAAATGCTTTCTGTAATGTCATCAGACCATTGTTTGTTTGTTTTTTTCTGTCTTCCGCTTCGCCCCTCCTGCTTCAAAGTTCCATGAAAGACAGTTTGAGCAGGGCCGCTTATTGCATCTTGCGACATTACCATACCAACGTAGTTTTCTTTTTTCTAACCGCTAATGTTAGTAGATCATCATATGGTTCCAGATGCTGCCTGAAGGTTTGACGCATTAGTCCAGTGGTGATACGTTCAGCACATCTGATGTTGAAATGCCATGTTGCAGCAACACCCCCTTTCCATGGCTTGGATTCTTCCTTTCGGATCAGCGCTGAGGGTCCATGTCTTCCATGCATAGTGGAGAACCAGTCCACGCACGAGTGTGATCTTGTGTTTCAAGGGGAGACTATCCTGTTTCTGTACAGGTTTTAGTCTGGACGGTGCTGATATTGTCTGGCTGCTCTTGAGAGGAATTCTGGTTCGTATGCCTCATACAAAAGTCACTGTCAATGGTGGATCCCAGCTATGTGAAGTTTTCAATAGGTTCTAGCTTATGTCCATGGACAGTTATACCAGTGTTGACTGTGGTGTTGTGGCTATATAGCCATCAACTTGGTCTTCTCGGTGCTGATTTCCTTGCCATATCCAGTCTTTGAAGAACCTTGGCGAGTTGTTGTTCATTACCTGCCAGGCCATCGATATCTGCAAACTGAAGGTTCATTATTATTCCTTCTGCAGTGCTGATTTTCTGACACGATCAACAAGTGCTTCAGTCATAAAACATCCCAGGAATATGTTGAAAAGTGTGGGAGATATAGGGCAGCTCTGACTAATTTATACTGGGGTATGGAACAGTTCTCCGGTAGCTCCGTAGGGCATTCTACTGGTCAATTTGGAGGATAATTGGATGATGTTGATCAGCTTTTGCCCGATGTTGAATTTGTTTATTGTGGCCCCTAGTGCCTCCTACCATACACTGTCAAATGCCTTCTTGAAGTCTACGAAGTCATGGCAGAAACCCACTTTGTGTTGAAGATGCTTTTCACAAAGGATACGCATATTACAGATCTGTTGATTGCCCTTCTGCCTTTGTGGATTCCAGACTGTTCATCGGCAATCACGGCATCCGCTTGCGGCTGTAGTCTGTTCAAAATGATTATGAGCATTGCTTTCCGTTGCTGGCATGGCTGATCAAGCTGATAGTTCTGGCAGTGTAGGAAATTTCCTTTTGTGATGATATTGACGGTCAGTGATTGAATCCATGGCATGTGCTACTCCCCAGATTTTGTTGCAGACAGCAGTCGGTTAGAAGATACGAATTACTGACTCTCCGTCATGTTTCAAGAATTCAGCAGGAATGTTGCCGATGACTGCAGCCATTTGATGACTCCCATTTACAGTACAGATTCATCAAATGAGGATGACTTCGTAAAGTCGGACGTCGTAGCTGCAGTGAAATAACTGGAATTGGGCATAGATTATTGTAATTTCGCTTTTGCTGCCATCCCACAGTATCTCCTTGATGGGCTTCAGAAAAACCTAAACAACTTTCCTTCAGTGTCTTCACTGGCTCCACATCTCTGCCAGAATACCTGGAGAAACTTTTCTCTATGACTTTTTCCGTCGTCAGTGGAACAACACCGAACTACTGTCTGTCTGAACTTCACCACATCACGTCTCGCCAGCTAACTTTGCTGTGACACAAGACTTGATCATTACCTCTTCTATAAGAAAGACGAATGGTGAAAGGTCTTTTGCCTACCAAATCCGACCAGCCTCGAACCATTTAACTTTTAATCTCAAACACTTTGATTCTTTCCACTCAGTAAAGTCCCAGCTTAAAACCTAACATTTTAGATAAATATGACTTCCTTTCCGTCATGACTGTTTGATTGGTATTGTTGTTCGGTGTGTGTGTGCACGCACGGTGGTGGTGGTGGTGGTGGTGGTGGTGGTGGTGGTGGTGTGTGTGTGTGTGTGTGTGTGTGTGTGTGTGTGTGTGTGTGTGTGTGTTGTGAGAGAGAGAGATTGAATGAAGTGTTTCCGTGATTCAGGTCACGTTTCATTTGTATGCACATTTGCACTGCGTGTCACAGAATAATCGCGCCTTCTTCTTTCATTCCTGTATTCATGTTACGGTATTGATTCGGTCATTCGTGATTGTCCTTGCCGTTTTGTTAGCGCTGCGAACACAGTTCTAGATGCAAGAGTAGACAAGTTTCCAGTTTTTACAAATAACGTTGTACAAATCCACTAGTACTACTTACCACTACCTATAGCAACAGTAGTATCAGTATCAGTAGCAGCAGCAGCAATAGCAGTATTAGGCCTACTACTAGGCTTACTACTACGACGACGACGACAACGACGACGACGACAACTGCTGCTCTACGACGACGACTAAGCCTACTACTACTACTACTACTACTACTGGGCCTACTACTACTACCACTTCTGCTTCTACTACTACTACTATTTGTGGTGGTAGTAGTAGTAGCAGCAGCAGCAGCAGCAATATTTATAGTACATTAAACATCATTTTTGCATCAGTCTAAATCAGTAAGCAATCGAAAGCCCATTAAAACCGAGTCGGATACGTGTCAAGAAGCACAATTGTTTTCATTGGCTTTGAGAATTGGATTTTATACGTAGAAGCTTTGATCACATTTTTGATATTCAACTGATTCTGTCTACTGGAAGAGTAAGAGAAGATCGGCGGAGAACAGTGTGTATTGTGTGTGTGCGCGCGCGCGCGCGTGTGTGTGTGTATGTGTGTGTGTGTGTGTGTGTGTGTGTGTGTGTGTGTGTGTGTGTGTGTGTGTGTGTGTGTGCGCGCGCGCGCGCGAGGTATTTACATTCTGATGTTATATCAACACACCTACCACAAATGACACACATGTGTACATACATGTATGTGTCCGCTTGTGTGTGTTTGTGTGTGTAGGGTTGCGTGTGTGAACGTGATCCATATCTTGATTGTGGCATGAAAATGAAATAAAGAGAAAGTGGCCTGTCATTGGTGACGTGGGTTATGACTCGGCTCTATGCCACCGAATGGCAGCCTGATACGATGTATCTGCCACAGCGATGATGCACGACTGTCATCATGGACCTATTACGGGATGGGTAATGGAATTAAATGGTAGCTAGTTGTACTAAAACTGGACAGTATGATCATGGACCTATTACGGGATGGGTAATGGAATTAAATGGTGGCTGGTTGTACTAAAACTGGACAGTATGATCATGGAC
>CM065716.1:91757888-91767888 GCA_033310375.1 Conus canariensis
AGGGCTCGTCAGTTTTCAATGTCTCTATCACCACTGGGAACAAGCTTGCACCCGTTTTGGAGAGACTTAGGAAGGGCGGGGAGTAAAGAGTGGGGAAAGGGTGTGTGTGTGTGTGTGGAGGGACGAGGGGGGGGGGGGGGAGTGAGGGTGAGATGGGGTGGCAAAGTGGAAGGGAAGGAGAAATGGGTGTGGCACGTTTCAACTTTTCAGAATTAGGTAGTGAGACATGCACTTTTCTATTAAACTTTCCAATTGTAAACGCATGCGTGATTTTTTTTTTTTTTTGGGGGGGGGGGGGGGGGGGGGGGGGGGGGTGCGGATCGGGCCTTGAATGGGGGTCCTTAAAAGTTAACGACTTTTCCTTTTAAGGAATTTCCAAACCGTGTATGAACCCTGCAACAGACCATTTAGCAGCATTTTCATTCACTGTCCATCTGAATCAGGGTGTCAGTACACTGGTCCCCTCCGCGAATGCCGCTTTACCTCGTCTGTCAAATCACCCCCAAGTGACGTTAAACCTCCATTTGAACTTTTTAAACATTCTGTTTTCCAGGGACGACAGTTGAAGTAACGAAAACGATACGCTTCTGTTCGATTCTGTCGGCCGTGGCTGCCGAAATGAAACAACTGACCTAGATGCCAAGAGAGTGAAATCTTCATTTTTACTCCTGTTTAACGACTACTAACTGTCAGAAGCCGAGGACGGATAAGATGAAGATGATAAAGAAGATGGTGATCATTTGTTTTTCTCTGTGGAAATCACTGGCACCCACACGTACGTGTGTGTGTGTGTGTGTGTGTGTGTGTGAATCTTGGATTTGTTTCAGGTAATCTTTTAATGCTTTCACATTTGGCCTAAGTTGGTGTGTTCCACATCCGTTGGTTACCTTTAGATTCTGGCACTTACTTCAGTCGCTTGTATTATGTATCTCATTTCCCCTTCATTGAGAGCCCTTGTCTGTCTTAGGTTTGGACACATTCTGTTCATGATAAAATCGAAGGTCTAACCGCCAGACGAGTTTTCTTGGTTTGTTTGACCTATGTGAAAGGTTTTGCATTTAGTCTTCGGTTGGCGACTTTGGAGAACCATTGGTAAAGCTGATGACTTCTTTCCACAAAGGGAAACAGCTGTCAGTTGCAGGTAGGCCCACTGACCTCGTGTTTGAAGAAAACAACGGTCCTACTGGGTGCTGACTGAAGACTGGCCCCTCCACCCCATTCATACTCTGTGGAAGTTTGTCATTGATGGTAGTGACTCCCCTTTGGAGGAACAACTGACGTACAAGAGCGCTTGCTAGAGAATGATTCTTCTTCCCTTTCACCCGGTCATATCTCAAGTCTGTCAATCATGGTAGTAAGTTCCAGTTCACGGTACCAGGAAGGACACATGCTCCACCACCTTTCTAGAAACTGAAGGCATCGGCACCAGGATTCATCACTATTTCTCTGTTTAGTATCTCCTGCATCGCTCACTGATCCTTCATGTGTAGTGGCCAGTTTTGTAGAAAAGAAAAAAAAAAAGATGTTTGGTGAGAGGCACCAATTGCATGAGTCTAAATTAAATCAGTCCAGATGCACATATGCTTGGTTCAATCCACAAGAAAGAAACAGCGGACCATTTGTGGTCACTGCAATTTATCTCCCTTCCATGTGACCAAATCTTCAGTAGCAATTGCTTTAATTCTTTTTGGTCGAACAACTGCTGTGGTGCAGTGGACAGCAGGAGTCCTCTCAGAACTATTCACTTGTGGGATTTTTGGCCCTGGTCAGCTCCTAGTCTCAGCTGAGGATGCTATGGGTTCTAATGGGAACACTGGAATCACAGTCGAGTTTCAGCCACTTAATTGATGTGTCTTTGAGCGCTTTACGTACACTGCAGGTTCCTATCTCTTAGACCTTTTGACACCAGGATATTTTTGGAAGGAAGCATAGAACAAGACCCTGTTATATAATCTAAGAGTGGAATTCAACTCCAGAACGTCATCTTTAACATTCTTGTTGACCATTTCAAAAACAATGCCCCTATTATGTCCTAGGACACGGCTGGGGAGATCCCCTGCCGCGTCTCCATAACCATAACATCAATCTACAGTCACAGACGAATTTGATACACACTGAAGAACAAAACAGCTTAATAGTTTAATGCCATCTCTAAATTCAGTGCAATTTTTCTAACCTCCCCCCCCCCCCCCCCTCCACCTGTGAAGTTCATCTATGGAATCTTAAATGCTGGGAATGGAAAGCAAGAAAAGTAACCACTTTCAGTCACTTTCATCCATGGAAAATAAATTCTGATTCTGATGATGTAATGCTCTATCAGATTAGAGAGTCAGATGAGAATGAATCCATTAATATTTAGTGATGTTGCTTCACAGGAATGAGAGAGAGAGAGAGAGAGAGAGAGAGAGAGAGAGAGAGAGAGAGAGAATGTAAGTATGGCTGTTTATATTGACAAAATTCAGTCAGTTTAGCTTATCACTCCATAATCTTTTTCCCTCATATTATGAAGTCTAAAATGGAGAATATAAAGGGATAAGATATGCTGCAACTGTCTAGTCAATTAAAGTTGTAATGAAAAAGTACATTTTGATGGGCACAAGCTTGCCAACCCCCCCCCCCCCCCCCCCCCCACCCCCCCCCTCCCCACCTCTCTCTCTCCCTCAAGGCTCCTGGATTCTATCCTTCGTTTGAAGTCGTTTTTTCATGTTCAGAAGCTGTGATTACTACAAACTCACCCGGCTAAAACACGTAACACCAGTCAGAACATTCCTTTGAGAGTGAATGTTCACTCTATGCCAGAAGAACCATGAGGAAAGCTGTTCAGTTTTGTAATCCAGAGGCTGGAAATCATGTGACTTCTCTAATTTGAACACAGCAAATGCTAAATGGAGTGGGGAATTGTTGTTTAAGAGTCACAACACAAAATGCAGAATATAGTACGTAGTGAAACATATTTTTCATTCGCCGTTCTTGATTTACCTCCAAGTTGAGCCCTTTTGATGTTGTTGGTGTTCATTGTTTTTTTGACTTAAATCAGAGGTTGTTTTTTTTTTTTTTTTTTTTTTTTTTTAATGACTGATGAATCATGTGTATGTAATGACTGTGACAATGAGAACGATTGCCATTCTGAAGTGACAGCATGCAACATCCCAGTGTGAGAACAACACACAAGTACATATATTTCCTTCCACAATTGCACATTATTTAGCGGCTACCTCACAACGTGAGGTCTCCGATGACTATGACTTGAATGAATGAAGTTATAATGTAAAACATTTACAATGTAATGAAAAAACAGATGTCACTGTTTATGTGTGTGCCAGTGTGTGTCAGGCATATATTTGTTTATTCTTCAGTCTAACGTATTTTCACTTAAGTGATATGAATGAAAAATTGTGCATTTGTATGTGTGCATGTGCACTGTGTGTGTATGTGCATGTTGTATGTGTATCTGAATGTGTATGCATGAATATATGTCTATCAGCAATCTGTATGTGTTTGTCCTTATACATTTGTGTATGTAGCACGGTGTGTGCAAATGATCATATATATATTTATGCTCACATATGTAGTGAGACTGCGTGTGTGTGTGTGTGTGTGTGTGTGTGTGTGTGTGTGTGTGTGTAAGTGCGTGTGTGTGTTTGTGTGTGTGAGCATGTGTGCAAACATACGCGTGATGAGAAGGGAAGAAAATGGAAGTAAATCATGGTGTGATGTACTCATCAATACTTTACTTCACAGACACAAATTACCTCACAGGATCAGAAATAAAACAGACTGACTCCCTTACAAATGAACTTCCAAAAGTGCGTGAAATCTCTCACACACTTGACACAGACCTTACTTTTTTTGTGTATCTTACAATGGGATACACCAAATCCTACACTGACAACATTTTCTGAACAGTTTCTTACACATCTTATGTGGCAAGCCAATCTGAGATTCCAGAAAAGACACAAACACATACCACTAAAAACTGGAGTCATTTCACTGATGTCTATACAGCCTCACTTTGACTGTAAAGAACGTAACCATTGGGCGAGGAGAAAGACTGAATGCTTACAATAATAAAAAATAAAAATTAAAAAAACAAACAAAAACAATGCAACACCCAAGGCATATCACTGGATACAACACGTCCTTCATGAGCAAAGTTCTATGGTCCCAGTGTGGACACACAAATTGGGAGAACAGCAATGCAGCTGACAGCAACTGGGACTGGGACATAACTCACACCAAGATCCCACAAAGCGAGGCAGTAGTTTTGAACACAGGATACACATATTTACAGCCTGAACTCTCCAATTTCATGAGATGAAAAATGTAATGACGAAATTTTCACATCACCATCGGAAGCATAAACTCTGTGACTCACCAGTCGGTCACTCAAGAATTTAGCAGTTTATAAAACTATTGCAGAAAGTGTGGCAGTGGACTGGAAAAAAAAGAGTTCATGCTCTTGTTAACACAATTAGAATACACAAAGCAGCTCCATGTGACTGTGACTGTAAGTACGCTGCATAGTGTGATGCTTGTGCAAGATCATCTGCATTAGTGCGTGTATCTCTTTAGCGTTTATGGACAGAATTATGAACTTGTATGTTTCATTGAGAAAGAAAAGTGGAAGATAAATGTAATGGATTTATTGGACATGCGTGTGCATTTATACTTGTGTGCAACAAGACATGCACCTACACACGTGTATATGGCAACAAATATCTCAGACGTACACCAACTCAGATGCAAATGTTCCTTAAAATAATGGAATGCCATAGTTATTGGCAGTCATACAAAATAAATTAATTCCTCTCTCTCTCTATCTGGGCGTGTACCATCTTCTTTCGTCACACAATAAATGAATCACCTGTGAATTACAAAGATTAGAAAGAAAATCCTATTGACAGTCATGCAAAACAAATGTTTTCCTCTCTCTCTATCTGGATGTTTATCAGCTTCTTTCTTCACACAATGAATGAATCACCTATGAATTACAAAGATTAGCACAAAAAAAAATCCTATTCATTAACACAAACGTTTATCACTCATGATTCACATTCATTTTATCCATGAATATTCAATAAAGTAACCTATTCCTTAAAAAAAAAAAAACAAAGAAAAAGAAAAAAAAAAAAAAGAAAAATTACAAGCCCCAAAAAGCGAAGCACCTAGACAAAAGCCGGATGAGACACTGAACTTTGATTGCAATTCCCTGTGGGTCATGTTCACAGAAATGCAGGCTATGCTAGGTTCAGGCCTGTCTGGTACTGGGAGGTAGTTCAGCAAAGTAAGAATGCTGCAATGCTTCATCTGCTGACATCCTGTCTGACGGGCAGCACACCAGCAAACACTGCACACACACAGAGAAAGACTGTCGTTTAGGTAAGTCTTGGGTGTAAAACCCCCTCTCTACCCTTCTCCCTCTGAAACAACAACAAACCAACAGACCCCTGCCCTCCCCAAATAAATTAAAATCCTAAAACAAAACAAAACAAAAAAGAACCGAACAAACACACACACACCACATTCACAAACACACACAACACACACACGCCACACATACACCCACCCACACACAGACAGAAACACCCTAAATATCATTGAAAAAAAAATATCCCACCATGTATGCATTAACTACATTTTTAAGTCAAAATTTTGAAAAGACATTTAAGCAAAGTGTGGGTATTTCTGGCAGAGCAAATTTTCTTTATTTTTTATTTATTTATTTTTTAATATGTAGTTCCTTGTATGTGTTTGAGAACAACTGGGGATTTCAACAACAGATGAGCCTGTATACTTTAAAAAACAACAACAATAAGAACCTTGAGGAACAGGTAGTCAAGTGGAACACACACACACACACACACACACACACACAAACACACACATACGCAAGGACGCACGCACGCACGCTCGCACGCACGTGTGCGCGCGCGCACAACACACACACACACACAGAAGCATCATAAATATAATGAAAAGAAAAATTCCTGACACGTATGCACTAAATACATGTTGATGTCAAAATTCTGAAAAGACATTTAACCACAACGTGGGCATTTCTGGCAGAGCAATTTTCTTTTTTTTTTCACTATGTAGTTCCTTGTATGTGTTTGAGAACAACTGGGAATTTCAACAGGCGAGCCTGTATAATTTACATAGAAACAAATAAAAACCTTGAAGAACAAGCAGTCTAGTGGAACAGACTTCAACAGTCAAGTTCAAAATCCTTGCAAAGTGGTATTTCCTGTGGTTACATCACTTTCATTCTGGAACTAGTACTAGAATTGTTCTTGCAGGCTTTTTGCAGTGGATTCAGTCAAGAAAGATAACATAGTGACACACAGTAAAACAGTGCACAAGTAATGGAAGTAGTGTAAAACTGTACAGACTTTTGATTCCTCATGAGACACGGGGCTACATGTACTACATACCAGTGAATGGGACATATTATGAGCTTCCAATTCTGACAAAGAACTGGCAGACACTGCACACATTAAGGCTGGCAGCTGTACTGTACTGACCCATGGGCTGTTCTCTTCTGTGCATGTTGACTAACAGATGTTGGCCCTCCTTCATTCAACACTGATGTAATGGATTAATGTGCAAGTAATGCCAGGTGTCTGAATATGTAGGCCAGCTGTTTCGTTTTGGTTAGTTAACAATACAGCAATAGGGATAATCTAGTAATTACGGATTGATATCAGAGAGGCACTTAAAATCATTTGGACATCATCTGTAGGTTGTTTGGTATGATTTCAGTAGAAGTGAAAGGAGTTCTGGGGACTGGCAACCTTTGTTCTGAAGTAGGGCATTGGTTCAGCTTTACAAAGACCGGAAGATCCCCATACTGTTAATGTTGATCGATTAAAAAAAAACAAACAAAAAAAAACAAACCAGATAACAATATTTGGCTGGACATGTAGATAAGAATAAATGCCAAGGATTTTTGTGTTGTGCTGGGATAAAAACATTTTTCTCCTTACTGTTGGTGATGGATTATTCTGTCACAATTGTGCTGCAAGTGTGGTTGATGAACTACAGAGTAGATTCGTTTAGATCAGCTGAATAAAACGTCAAAAAGATTGGGGTGTGCAGAACTGAGCAGAAGTGTTTTTCTTTTTCTTTTTTTTCATATATGTTGGACTGGATGAACAGTTCATACATGTGTTGTTAATGGTCTTATTGAAGTCTTGGGTTGAGTGTTGCAGCAAGAAATGTCTACACTTACATGTGGTAGTTCATACATGTGTTGTTAATGGTCTTATTGAAGTCTTGGGTTGTGTGTTGCAACAAGAAATGTCTACACTTACATGTGGTCGTGCTCTGACAAGCAGACTTTTGTACATAGAATATCACCTGAATTAATTTTACAGTTTTCAGAGATTGTTGACCCTTACATTATGTGAATGTGATGTGGAGGGATATTATGGAATATGCCTGTTTGTTGTGAAGTGTGCATGGTTGGAAGTTAGTTTTATCATTTTGGCTGCAGGAATTTACTTGGGGACAGCAGATTCAGCAAACAAATTTTATTGAAAGAATATTCCTTTGATGTTATTGGACTAAATTTCACAATGAACATTGCAGATCTAATATTTGATCTGTTTACTGCACACGATTTGCCTCGTTTTGTATTAATTTAAACAAGTCTCAGAACTCTAAGTCATATCATTTTATGCAGTTTTCTTCCTTACCTCCCATCTGTCCCCTGCAACATCCAATGGTAAAATTATGATCTGCTGCTCTACTTTCTTGTGTGCTTTTGGGTGGATGTGGATGTGCTTTTGGGAGTTATCTCCCTGCATCTAGTAATAGTAAGGGCGACAGTCAGGAATTAAGCTACATTTTCCCACTCTCAGTCTAATTTGTAAATAAAAAAAAAAAAAAAAAATCTGGATCAGCTCACTTCACAAAGGAAAAAAGAAGGAAATAAATTATTGTAGTACATATTTACCTGCAGTAAATCTCTGCCTTTACTGTTAAGTTTGGGCACAACTTGCTGCCATGTTGTGGTCACATGATACATCGGAAACATCTGTAACAATGCGTTAGTTTGGAATACATGACACGTTATATAACAAAAATAAATGGCAAGACTTCAGGAGTGATTGAAATAAAAACTATTTAAAGGGAAAGGCCACAGTTCACTGTGGATTCTTTCCCTCCACTCCCCTCCTTTCTTCCTCTCTTCCCCTGTCCAAAGCCTTTAAAAAAAAACTCAACAGTTAGTTAAATGTCATTCAAGAAAACAAAAATATTCACAAGTCAGGGTAAAATACAGGCCCGTTGTATTAAAGGCCTGAGGAGCAGGAAAAAGGTATACATAATCTGCTAATTCGGCATGACAGCACATTAAGCTTGATAGTAACAAGAAAGCCGTCTTCCATCTGTTAGAAGAGAATTTTTTGTTCAACATTCTCTGTTCCCTCAGGATCAGCTGTCTGGTGTACATACGGGTTCTACCCAGTGCAGTGCACAACATCAGTTGATATCAGTTTGAAAGCAGCTAAAATGGCAGTGCACTGGAATTTACCCCATTCCCACCTTACCTGTTATCACTCCCTCCAAAATGCGACATGAATGAAATTGACAAACCTATTTCATTACATGAATTTACCCTGCATTATGGCTACCTTCCTCACTTGACTTGTCATCTTGGCCTATGATTTTCACACAAAATATTGAGCTATAAATGGAAAAAAAAAAAAAAAAGCAGCAAAAATAAATATCCTTGCAATGAATGATTAGCCATGTTGATGAAAATCGATCTCTCCTGAAACACAACCTGGAGTTAGTTCCCCTGAGGCACTTACCTGCATACCATCAAGTAGATTTTTGTGCCAAATGTCATGTGTATTCCCCCCCCCCCCCCCCCCCCCCCCAAAAAGACATTCATCTTAGAAAAGTAAATCAATGTAATTCAAAATAATGCAAAATTGTAAAAGTGCAATTTCAGTTGCCAAGTGACTTGATGTAGCATAGAAAAAGATAAAAAATATTATAGGGTTGGTTTCAGCCAGAGACGAGGGTGGTGATACTTGGGACAGAAAAAAAAAAAAAAAAAAAAAAAAAAACTTGGGACAGGAAAGCTGTCCCCAAACCTGAAAAACATTGTATACTAATGTACAAAATCATTGATGAAACATTATGGGGGCGATTTTGGAAGGCCAGATGAAAACAAATTCTTGTACGGTTATAACAAAAGAAATTTCATGTGACAGTTTAACACTGCAATTCTACAGCACATCTAATAAACACATCTATACAGTTTGATTTAAAGCTTGATATTTTGCAAAAGGCTTCTGACACTTGGCTTTAAACATATGTGCTTTGTGTCAACCTCCCCAACAACACTTTAAGCAGATTTTTCAAAAGTTGTATCAGGGAGGCTCCATTGTAATATGAAAGCTACATGTACCACAACCACACATACACAGCATTTAAGCTACACCAACATGACACACTCACTCTGTAATTTGGCAGTTGTGTCATGCCAGGCCATTGGTCCTCAGTGGGGGTACCAAGCAATCGGTGCCACGTTAAAGAAAACTGATGGAAAGATAGCTATCATTTTTCCCAAATCTCTGATTTACAGGTACAGTGGTCGATCATGTACATTGATACTATTGCTTTTTCAACTTTCTATTGAAAAGATCTGTACAGAAGAATCAATGGTATATTAGCTGATACATCACACTTGTATGTATGATTCCTTGTACATGAATCCCAACACAATGAAAACATTTTTTTGTTTGGAAAAATCCACTCAGATGCATCATCTTTTACAAATCAAAATACGCTGAAACACAGATGTATGCCATCACATGCATCCTCTTTTTCTTGTTCTCATGCACTCACACACACACATACACACATACTCACACACACACACACACACACACATACCACACACTCACTCAACCAACCATTCAATAACGACAAACAACTGGCAAGTAAAGAGTGACACTTATCAGGACAGAAAATGAGAGAAGTCTCAAGC
>CM065716.1:91772888-91787888 GCA_033310375.1 Conus canariensis
AAACATCAAAAACCCACAATCAGGTTTTAATATCAAACATGGAAGGCCATTGCCTATGTCAGTATGTGACTCACTTGTGTGACTAAACACATCATGCAGATGAAAGAGTGAGTTAGACCAATAGGGAGGGACAGAACCATGTACATCTTACTTGCCCATCTTGTGTAATCATCTAATGGACAAACTTTACAGTTTCTCCAGATCAGTCTGTTATCTTCAGCACCAAAATACCTAAATGATGTAAAACAGTGTTACACGTGACACATTTTTAAAGTTCTCATGATCACAAAACCCATGCACCCTATCCTCTCCATACTCAACCTCTTTCTCAAAAGCTAGCTGCCTCTATTAATCTTGTATGGCTACCAATATTGACTAACTAAAGACATATCCTTTAAGTAATAATGAAAAAATAATCAAAACACCTCACTGTCATGTTCATGCACTGGGCTGACATATCTGGGACCTCTTGAGGCATCCAGTTCACCAACAAAGATCACCCCACCTGCTAAGAATGTACAGCTGCTAGTATTGTACATAATGGTTACATCAGTACTTCTGGTTCATGGCAGTACCTCAATTGCATCTCCCCTCCTGTTCCCATTGCCCCACTGGTGTCCCTATCGCCACTGCTGTCCCTATCGCCACTGCTGTCCCTATCTCCACTGCTGTCCCTATCACCACTGCTGTCCCTATCACCACTGCTGTCCCTATCACCAGCTGTCTATCAGCTGTCCCTATCACCACTGCTGTCCCTATCACCACTGCTGTCCCTATCACCACTGCTGTCCCTATCACCACTGCTGTCCCTAACACCACTGGTGTCCCTATCACCACTGGTGTCCCTATCACCACTGCTGTCCCTATCACCACTGCTGTCCCTATCACCACTGCTGTCCCTATCGCCACTGCTGTCCCTATCGCCACTGCTGTCCCTATCGCCACTGCTGTCCCTATCACCACTGGTGTCCCTATCACCACTGGTGTCCCTATCGCCACTGCTGTCCCTATCGCCACTGGTGTCCCTATCTCCACTGGTGTCCCTATCTCACTGGTGTCCTATCACCACTGGTGTCCCTATCACCACTGCTGTCCCTATCGCCACTGCTGTCCCTATCGCCACTGCTGTCCCTATCTCCACTGGTGTCCCTATCTCCACTGCTGTCCCTATCACCACTGCTGTCCCTATCACCACTGCTGTCCCTATCACCACTGGTGTCCCTATCGCCACTGCTGTCCCTATCGCCACTGCTGTCCCTATCTCCACTGCTGTCCCTATCTCCACTGCTGTCCCTATCACCACTGCTGTCCCTATCGCCACTGCTGTCCCTATCGCCACTGCTGTCCCTATCGCCACTGCTGTCCCTATCGCCACTGCTGTCCCTATCTCCACTGGCTGTCCCTATCTCCACTGGTGTCCCTATCGCCACTGGTGTCCCTATCTCCACTGCTGTCCCTATCGCCACTGCTGTCCCTATCTCCACTGGTGTCCCTATCTCCACTGTGTCCCTATCGCCACTGGTGTCCCTATCGCCACTGGTGTCCCTATCGCCACTGCTGTCCCTATCGCCACTGCTGTCCCTATCCCACTGCTGTCCCTATCGCCACTGCTGTCCCTATCCCACTGCTGTCCCTATCGCCACTGCTGTCCCTATCGCCACTGCTGTCCCTATCTCCACTGCTGTCCCTATCGCCACTGCTGTCCCTATCACCACTGCTGTCCCTATCCCACTGCTGTCCCTATCACCACTGCTGTCCCTATCTCCACTGCTGTCCCTATCTCCACTGCTGTCCCTATCTCCACTGCTGTCCCTATCGCCACTGCTGTCCCTATCCCACTGCTGTCCCTATCTCCACTGGTGTCCCTATCGCCACTGCTGTCCCTATCACCACTGCTGTCCCTATCACCACTGCTGTCCCTATCACCACTGCTGTCCCTATCTCCACTGCTGTCCCTATCTCCACTGGTGTCCCTATCGCCACTGTGTCCCTATCACCACTGCTGTCCCTATCACCACTGCTGTCCCTATCACCACTGCTGTCCCTATCACCACTGCTGTCCCTATCACCACAGCTGTCCCTATCACCACTGCTGTCCCTATCGCCACTGCTGTCCCTATCACCACTGCTGTCCCTATCTCCACTGCTGTCCCTATCACCACTGCTGTCCCTATCCCCACCGCTGTCCCTATCTCCACAGCTGTCCCTATCTCCACTGCTGTCCCTATCTCCACTTCTGTCCCTATCTCCACGCTGTCCCTATCCCCACCGCTGTCCCTATCTCCACAGCTGTCCCTATCTCCACTGCTGTCCCTATCTCCACTTCTGTCCCTATCTCCACTGCTGTCCCTATCCCCACTTCTGTCCCTATCTCCACTTCTGTCCCTATCTCCACTGCTGTCCCTATCTCCACCGCTGTCCCTAGCTCCACCGCTGTCCCTATCTGAGCTATGTCGTCTTCCCTTTTCCCACTAACTGCTGGTAACATGAGCAGCACTGGCCTGAGCTTGACACCACCTAGCATGTTACACGACTGCCACATGCAGCACCCCATTGCCCTGCTTCCCTTTCCACCTCCCCATGCATTCATGCCTCACTTACACCGCTCTTCCCATTTCCTTCTTCCTCCCATCACACACCCATCTGTACTCCTTTGTCATCCTTGCTTCGGTATCCTTGAAAGGTCACATGTAAGTGCTAACACATCAATTCTAACCATGTGTCACCAATAATGTTTAACACAATGACATCTTATTTCATGTAATGTAGATCATACGACGGTTCATCTGCTGAGCTGACACTTTCATTTTGGATTTTCCCAGAAACAGGGCTAACTTTCTACAAGTTTGCAACAACATAAAATTCATCATGGCTTCACTTGCTCAATTCACCATAAATCACAAACTCACCTTGTCTTACTTAACAATGATATAAGATCTATTAGGACCTTATACTATTAGTGGCATTTGTGGGTCCTCTTAGTGGCCTTTGTGGGTCCTCTGTTTGATAACATGCTTATTTTCAACCGCATCTTTACCGATTAAATCTGCATTAAATGGTCCGATCTTTACACCTCTGCAGAATAAGAGGAAGGTATGTTTTTTGTGGTAACCTACCATTTGTCACTATATTTCTATGTAATATCACTTACATGTCTTTTATCTGTGTGTAAAGCAATCATTGAAAGTGAACAAAACTTTAAAACAAAACAAAACCAAAACTTTAAAAACAAAACAAAACCAAAAAAAGACAATTTTGTTATACTTTATTGTTGAAAATGTCAATCTCATATTCATTACCATTACAAATAAACGACATCTTCAGCTTCAGCAATGGAATGGGTGGAAAAATCTTACCAATATTTATCAGTTTATCATATTATGCCTGAACTTGCTTAAAAAATGCCAATGTTAAAGTTTACATTGGGCACAAATGTGCACATGTGCACAAACACACACACACACACTGACAACCGAAACATGTGAATCAAAGGCAAAAAGGAAACACATCATTTACTATTCATATTACGACATCCTGTGAAAAACAAAATACTGTGGAACAAAAAACAAGAATGTGCTGTTGATAAATTTATGACTTGGACAAGGACACTCAAAACTTTGAGAAAACAAAGGAAAGAATCTTAAGAAAGGCTAATAAATAAAGTATCCAATCACATGATACTTGCCTCACAATATTCCTGTGCTTTAATTCTTTCAAGAGACAGATCTCTCTCAAAGCTGAGCTTGGTACACCCTGCAATATAAATCACATTTTCAATCATAATACATGCATAAATCAGATAAATGAGGGAGGCAGGAGAAAAAAGAAGTGGAAGTTGGTAGAGGGTGTACACACAAGCCAGTGCACTGGTGTACAACCTTAATAATAGATTTTTTTTCTTTGTTGTTCATTTCATCATTTAAGCCTGCAAAGGAAATTTAGTCTAAATTGTCTCAAATCCATACTTTTCATTCTCACTTAAACACACACACACACACACACACACACACACACACACACACACACTTTTTCTCATCATGTATTTTCAGGGGAAAATCTCCTCATTTATTTTCAGAGGAGCAAATACCTTTTTTTCCCCCCTGAATATTCTTAAAAAAATGGAATCTGATACAAAAAAGTGTTATGTTTGAGTTGAGCTGAATTTGTCTTAAATGACCTTAGACATTTCCTTTACACTCCACCTTCACTGCAGTTCTTATCATCCATACATGTCTACAAGATTAGTATTGTCACATGCTAATTTTTCTTTTTTTTTTTTGGTGGCAGTAGTTATATTCATCCTATGATAATATCATAATTCATACATGATGTATGTGAAAATGCACTTGTGTTGTAACTGATTCATTGATGTATGTAAAAATGCGTTCGTATCGTAAATGATGTAAAAGTTTTAGAGATGAAACAGAATCTTCTTTGCATATAAAGGCAGTAATGTATGACTGTGCAGAAAAATGAAAACAAATTCTATGACATTCAGAATTGGGAATGAGGAGAAGGAAACACAAGAACTTATCTAGGACCTCATCATCATCATCCAGACGAACTCGTTTGAGGGCCACAATTTCATGCGTCTCCCTGTTCTTGGCCTTGAAAACAGTACCATAGGTTCCTGCAAAAAGATGGAACAGTATACAGATGATTGTTTCAGTTTCATTCTTGCCATCATAACAGCTGTAATAAACCATTTGATTTAGTAAACAACATCCAGTAACCGTGATGTTGACAGTGAAGTATGGTAGAGTACACTAAATGTACATATGTGATGTTTCCCCCTTTTACGTAGTGGAATGAGGGGAAGGGTAGCCAGTCTTAATACAACTGATCAGGTCTATCTTCTCTCTCATGACCAGCCCAACAAAGTTCCAGAGTATGAGGACTTTTTAAGTTATAACATGAAAACGAATATTAATACATGGGGCTGCCAAATAAAAGCTACAAATACTAAAGCAACAAGCCTCCACATATAGGTCTTTTTCAGACAGGACAAAACAACAAACAAACAACAACAAAAATTAGTAGGGCTGGGGGGCGCGAGGGAAGCGGGGAGGGGGGCAAGGTGTAGATAAACAAATTTTCAGTGAACAAAAGAAATAACCCAACAATGGTTTCAAATGGACAGGAAGTGGATGTGGCAAAGTTTGGGTGGAAAGAAGGGGGGGGGGGGGGGGGGGGGAGAAGGCGGAGTGGACGGGAAGACACACAATCAAAGAGAGGGTGATAAAGTATTTACATATTTCATCCTTTACTGACAGTATATGGAAACAATTAAATTCTGTGTTGTGAACAAATCCACTTATTGACGCCAGCCCAAAGACACCTTTTAACTTCTGGATGAGACTCTTCAGTATGTCTGCTGGTTATGGCTGAACCCCCCCCCCCCCCCCCACCCCCACCACCTTTCTCCCTCCTCATTTGTCAAGTGTAACAAAGCAAATCACCTACAAATAATTATGTGGTGTTCTAAACACCAAGCAGAGCAAATCACAATCTAACTGACTGCCAAAGAAAGCAGCCAACAGCAGAAAAGGTAAATGCAAGAAAGTGATATTTAATGAAATTAGTAAAAAAAAAAAACAAAATAAGAAAATAAAGACTTGAAAAGAAATATTTCCAAGCCTATAAGTGTGTGTGTGTGTGTGTGTGTGTGTGTGTGTGTGTGTGTGTGTGTGGAGAGAGAGAGAGAGAGAGAGAGAGAGAGAGAGAGAGAGACTGTGCGCATACGCATGTGATTGTGTGTGTGTGTGTATGTGTGTGTGTGTGTGTGTGTGTGTGTGTGTGTGTGTGTGTGTGAGAGAGAGAGAGAGAGAGAGAGAGAGAGAGGTGTGTGTGTGTGTGTGTGTGTGTGTGTGTGTGTGTGTGTGTGTGCGTGCGTGCGTGTGTGTGATCTGTATGTGTGCATGCATGCTGGGAAGTGGGGGGGAGGAGTGGGGGGGAGGAGGGGGGGGGGGGCTTGCTTGTTCATGTTTGTGTACAATGAAAACTACTGGCCTGTTGATGGTGACAGGCCAACATTTTTGACAATTCAATTCCATAACGCTGGCCTTACCACTGGAACCACTTTTTTCGCTTTCATTCTGCGGGTCAATACACATTTGATAATTTTGGACTCAGTTACTTAAGAGATCAAAAAGAATCAATTGTCTGACACTGTGTATCACAATACTTGACTCGGTTAGAACTGAGAACGTTTCTCCCACATTCTCTGATCAGAGAGAGCACTTGACTGCAAGTTCTAGAACAGCATTGCAAGCGAACCGCGATGCGATTAGCACTTTTGACTTTTCTTGATAGACAGTATCTGATTTAGCCAAGAAGAATGAAATCAGAGTTACGACAAGACTTCAGAAGAAGGTTAACACAAAAAAAAGAAACATGAGACATTGTCAATTTACATCAAGCTTACCTTCTCCGATCTTTTCAAGCTTTTCATACTTCTGCATTTTGTGCAGAGCGGAAATCCAATTCAGGTTGTGCTTATCTCCCCTGCTTTGTTGGTGTGTCGTTATGATAATGTGACATCATTTTTGCTGCCATTAAAGAAAAAAAAGTCTTTCAGACCATAACCACTGAAAACAAATCATTCAAATAGAAACACATGTTTATCATAACTGACAGTCATAATGTCTTGATTATTTTCATTATGTTTCCTTTAGGTAGATGTCAGTATAAAAAAACTATTCACCTTTTGATGACGTCATGAGGAAGTGTGTTTTCCAACACATTCAAAACTTTTTCAGTCTTCAACTTTAAAGATTCTTCCTACTTGGCAGCGTTGATTATTTGGACAAAGGATTTTTCAACTTTATAAAAATATGCAGGGTCCTCCCCAGAGATATGGACCACCAGGACCGCCGATGCGTCCTCCTTACTCCCAGGCTGGTTACGGAGCAGTATGTGTTCTATTATACTACAATTTCTCGTATTTATTAAAAAACACAAAAATTAACTTCATCATCAGCATTCATTTTCAACACTAAAGATTAATTAACAAAACTACTAGCAGCAGTAGTAGTAAACAATAGTATCACTATATGACAATATCATTATTAGTGACAGAGAGAAAGATAACTATGATGATATTGAAAATGAACATATTTTCCAAGGATAAAAACAGATAGAGTGATTGATTGTTGATTGATAATCTTATTCCCAAAGGTAATAGATAAGCAAGAAGATGCTTTTTTCCCGATCTGGCTTGAGAGAGAAAGAGTGAGAGAAAGAGACACTGTAACTGTGTGGAACAAATAACATTTTGAAACGTATCAGAGTGAGGAGAAAATATACAGATTTACTCTCCAATATGAGCATCAAATTTAGATTGTCATTTCCTTGAAATTGAGTTTTGCTTTTTCAGAACTTTATAAGAATGTGAGTGTGAATACTCTTACACTGTTTTAAAGAATCTCAAAGAGAGAGAGAGAGAGAGAGAGTATACATGCATTCATGTGTAAATAAATGTATGAGTCTCTGTGTAAAAACAGACAAATCAGGAGTGTGCTGCACAGTCTTGATCCTCATCAAAATTCTGTGTTAGTAACTTGATACATTTAATGACAGTGTGAAGAATAAGAAAGGTAGCATGTCTTTTCTTTTCACTGTTTGGTGTTCCTGTTCTTGACTTTCCATTTTGTTTGCAACACATGTCTGTGTCTGCAGTTGACAACATAGCACCCATGTCTGTTTCTGTCATATTGAAGAGAAAGTCAGTCTAGGAATCCTAAGCATTTAAGATACATGTAAACCTGTTGAAAGAGAGAGAGAGAGAGAGAGAGAGAGAGAGAGAGAGAGACATATATATATATATATATATATATATATAGAGAGAGAGAGAGAGAGAGAGAGAGAGAGAGAGAGAGCAGTAATCATGCTAGTAATTTTTAAAACCAGGTCTGATGCTTTACCAAGGCAAATGGGTCACGTAAATCTGGTTAGCTGGTCATATCAATCAGTAAAAGTCAGGTACTACAAACACAGTGGTCTTCTGTCCCCTTGCCACTAATGCCAGCATCTGGTCAAACAAAACTTAAGTTGGTATTCATTGTTTGTTTTCTTTCTCCTTTGTTTTTGTGTGTCTGTATTTCCTATCTGAACTAGTCAAAATACCGGAAATATCTGGTTATCACAAACCAGAAAAAAAACCCTAGGGATACGTACTTGATCTGAATAGATGCCTGACACAGTCAAAAATTGAAAAACCTGAAACAGAACAAAACAAAACAAAACACACACACACACAGTGCACACACACAAAACAAAACAAGCAAACAATAAGATTGTAGTCTCAATCCATCATTTGCTTTTGAATGGTGGGGTTAGACACCAGTAAAATGATTGTCTGAAATAGTGAAAGTAGAATGATGAAGTTTGCCAATTAATATATGAATTATACTTGGTTTGGTGGAATGCTTTTAATGAGGGTAGAAAGAAAAGAGCGTTACTTAGATTATTAGAACTAATAGATTTATGCATCCCACTCCATGAACAAGTCAATGCATAAATATTGTAACATTCATTTGTTTGATTGAATTTCAGAGACAGATTTTAAGATGTCTGTCTGCAAAGTCATTCTTAAAGCATTGCTTAAAGCATTTCAAATAATTGAAAATCTGGAACAAACCCAGATCTAACTACTACTTGTCAGCCAGAAAGAAACAAGAACTAGAATCAGTAGAAAGGTCAGGTAAGTCAAAAAAAGAATGAAGTCTTCAAATGAAAAAGTATGTTTCTTCAAACTGTGTATGAATTTTCAAGGATTTCTTCTCTTTTTTTTTCTAACAAAGTTTTCAGAAAGCATTAATCAGCATTTGATTTCCAGCAAGCTGGATGTGCTGTAAGCACCCTAGTGACTGGCTGAGAAATTATATTCCTAGAAACAAAAAGGAATAAGGAAATTAAAGGGAAAGCACTCAAGTTCTCCTATACTGACTTGACGTATCTATGTACCTTGGACTGAAACATACATGTACACACACACACACATACACACATGCTCACACGCACGCATTCACGCATGCACACACACATATACACAAGCACTCGATATTACATACAATATTTGAAATCTACAGGAAAAGGGTATGAAAATGCACTGAGTTTTCAGCAAGGCTTCTTACATAATGTTAAATGGTTTCAGTACCAGTGCATGGTGGTGTCTCTCTCTCTCTCTCTGTCTGTCACACACACACACACACACACACACACACACACACACACACACACACACACACACACACACCATTGAGGCTGTTAATTGTTAGATATTTTACTGGTTTCTTTCTGTTACCTCTTTATTTGTTTTCTTTTTTGTTTCAACTAATCCATACTTGAGGTGATGGATTCTTTTCTTGTTTTTGAGTATTAATCATCGACAATATGGATCTGTCATTTTAATGATTGATATTATAATGTGTGCTCACCAGCCTGGGCCCAGACCTGCATATCCTCCTGGAAACCCAATGGGGGGACAACCCAGAATGGGCATGCCGGGTATGCCACCACATCATGGCTACAGTGGTGAGTGTTCATTTGAGTGGCTGTGGGTATTGGTGCTTTGTGATTTTGAACAATATTTTTTCATAATTAAATGGGAGTCGCTGAAGAAAAATTAACCATATTGGAACTTTTCTGACTGAAAAACACCAAGTTCCAACAAACAGGTAGAGAAGAAAGGACTTTTAAGTGACAACAACAAAGACAGAATTTTGGTAATTTTGATGTAGCAACGTTTTGTGAGATATTTTGTTATGAGATTTGCTTAACAAATCTGTGACATGCAATCACATTAGTGCTTTGATGGTTGTAGGCCTGTAAGTTTTGTCCATGAGCAGAGAGATTCAGCAGCTCTTTAGTTAGTATCAATATCATCAATGATCAAACTGAGTTAGTGAGAACACCAAGTGCCACGCTGTATCTCAGTACGGCTGGCTAACATGAAAATCCAGTTCATACACTTAAAATGATAATTTGCATTGTTCATTAACTTTCAGTGGTAGATACGTGTGCATGTTATGTTAACTATACATTTTGCTTCAGGTAGTTACACAGTTTTGGCACACTGTTACTTAACTTTAATATGAGAGCACACACTGGTTCATGCATGCATACATTCTCACACATGTAAACGCACATGAATGTGCGCACACACACACGCACACACACACACACACACACGCACACACACACACACACACACACACACACACACACACACAGAGAACACACACACACACACACACACACACACACACACACACACACACACACACACACACACACATACACACACACACATATATACTTGCACACACACGAACACACATAGAGCAGACCACACATACCAGCACAAATTCACAGATTTGTGTTGTCTGAAACAACCTCATATATCATAGTTTTATGCCTAGGGTGTCATGTCCACAGTTCATCTTTATGCGACCTTATATGGTAACAGCTAATGCTTTATTCCAATTCTGTCAATGATTTGCTGTATTACACATTGATGATACAGCCACGCGCTCCACCTCTACCCCCCCACCTACTACCAATGCTTCCACCTCTACTGGTAGTGGGTCTAGCAGTACAGGGACTAGTGGGTCAGGCTCTAAAGGGTCCAGTAAGTAAACGACCAGTGGCTGTTTGGCATGGACAAGATATCTATGCCTGTTAGAGCTGCCCAAGCATCGTAGACACTGAGGCCCTTGGTCAAAGACCTGCACAGAAACTGTTTGCTTTTACTTTGGTAGTCTTCTACTTTTTTTTTTCGTGGAATGGTTGTTCCTTGAAACTAAACCCCCCAAAAAAGTACCCCCCCCAAAAAAAAAAAAAAAAAAAGAAAAAAAAGTAATGAGTAGTTTCAAGATTTGAATCAAACCTCAAAGGAAGAAGAAAGTCCTCATTTATTTCCTAACGCATTTTCTTGATCTGACTGACAGATTTACGATTCTGTTGGAACTTAAAACTTGTGCAGAGATGTGACGAGAAAGAAAGAGGTGGTTGCTGGTGATAGTTAATTTGCATTGTGTGGACGCACTGCAGCAGCACACACTAGTGCACAGAGGTGCACTGAGGGTGATGTAATGAATATTATGAATATTACGGTATATGGTGACATTACAAAAACTTGTTCTAGAGTCACAATGCAGTTTTACAAAAATATATGCAAAAAAGTGTGAAAAATAGAATTAACGCACGCATAAAAACAGCTCACTTAAATGCCGCCATCACTAGTTTGCTTTTGATGTTTAAATTTCCGTTTCCACTCATTTGATGAGCAACATACATTTAGTTTACTCCCTGTCTAACTGACCAGCTTGATCAGTGATCCACTGTTAGATGCATTTGCTTTAACTATTAGTGGTTAAGATTGCACAAATGAATGATTACGATTTTCACCTAAATTCAAAGTGCTTGTGACTTGAGTTTACTATACAAATTATGATCCTCAAGGTCTGCAAACTGACTGCAGGCCATGGAGAAAGTCATGTCACTGTACTTTCAGTAAGTATCTGAAAGTGTTGAATGGTACAGCAGCAGTAATTTCACATGTTCAGGACATCAGACGAGGTGACTTCTGTGCCTCTGTTCTGGTATCTTTTTGTAGTCCCTATGAACTCATTTTTGTTGCTGATAAATCAAAACATCTTTTGGTTCTGGCATGTGCATTGTTTGTCTCTACAGATGCTTATTTTTGGTCCATTTGCATGATAATCTTGACTGGGAGTTCCTTTTAGATGATGAGAATAAGAATCAGAGTAACAATACTCCATAGGCATTCCCTCAAAAACATGGGTCATTGTTAATTGGTGCAAAATGACACCAGACGCAAACCTTTCATCACCCTGTTATAAACCAGTGGTGTGTCTTTGAAAAAAAATGTGTTGCATATTTCAGTTTCTCAGCAGATCTCCCTAAACAAAGCAAACAGTTTCTGGGTCCATGATTGTTAGTGGATGGAAATAGCCTGGAGACATTTTTGTAGTGAGACTGAACTAGCTGAGCTGGTGAATGCGGTAGCGTCAGGTTGTAATATATGTCACAACCTGCAGGTGTAATTTTGTCTGACATACTCATGCTGATGTCATAACACCACAAGCAGTCAGCATGCCTCATGTTAAAACATGTTTGCATCTTTTGTATCTTGTATATACACACCTGTCAGTCAGTAGCCTTCAAAGAATGTTTCATCTTCATTAACTCTTCCCATTATTTCAATGAACCTGTCTTGACTACAGAATATGTTCACACTCTTCCAGTTCTTGTTAAATTGGCTGTCATTACTGCACTTTTGCCTTGTTTGCTTTTTGTCTCAACTAATTTTCTGTTTTGATTCTAATCCATCACAGCTCCAAATTCCCTCTGACTTTCTTTTCCTCTCACTCATGTGAGGTTCCTCATCAATAAAAGTAGCAACAAACAATTCTCTTCATTTATGTGCATGATCTTACCCACTTCATTATGAAGTTAATTGATAAAATATCAACCCATTTTAATGTTCTTTGGGTCAGGGAGGACAGACTCCGCCTGCTGTTTCTTAGCCTACAGCACCAGGAGCAAAGATCATGAAATATGACATTGTTTGGTGCAATGCATACTAATGAAAGAAAACATTGCTGTACAATGTTACGTAATCTGTATTTGCTGTCTGATGGGTTGATTATTAGTGTTGCATGCAAATATCATTCACAAATGTGCATGCATATGCTTGTTTGTTCGCACATGCACACACACAGTGAGCAGACTCATTCAAACACGTACAAAGAAATGTGTGAGTTACCCACAGTCACACACACACACACACACACACAGTTACACACACACACACACACACACAGTGACACACACACACACACACACACACACACACACACACACACACACACACAATGCAGAGTCACAGTCGCACACACAATCAAATATTTATCCAATATACTGGCATGGGTTTTGCATGTCATGGCTTACTGGAAAGCAGACACACCACATACTTTATCTTGTTGCCTGTTGTCAGTGTTTGCTTTTTCTGGGAATCATGTTTTCGCTTGTTTGTTTGTTTCTTTTTTCCCCAGAAGGTTTGGAATGCAGTGAACAAGTGACATGGATGCGCACTGAGATTTTCATATGCCTGTTCGATTATGTGTTTGTCTACTTTTATTTGAATATGATCACACTGAAGCTTTAGATGTATGACTGCAATAATTCAGTGTAAGAATATTTTTTTTTGGTCAAGTTTTTGATGATTAGTTTCATATGAACATGATGAGTTCAGGTGTTGCATACAAATGTTTAAAAAATATGTTCTGTCATTCATGCTCATGTGGTGTAAGCAGGAAAAAAGTGACCAAATCCAACTCTTTGGGAAGAAAAAAGTTGATGACCATTGTCATGTAGATATCTTTAGAATACATAAACAATAAAATGTAATGTTGAAGGATATATTAATTTCGTTACGTAATGTAATGTTGAAGGATATTTCAATTTTGTTATGTAGCAGTTATGGACTATGATGGTTAGTTTTATTAACTGACTTTTCACAATAATCACAGACACATGCATTCCAATTTTAGCTGTTAGATAAAGAGAGAGAGTGTGTGTGCATGTATATGCGTGTTTTAAAGGTGGGGGGTGGGGATAGGGATTTCTTTTGTTATCTTATCTTTTGAATTTAATAATCATGATCTACACACACACACAGGCACACGCGCGCGTACGCGCGCGCACACACACACACACACACACACACACACACACACACACACACACACACACACACACACACCACACAGTGACACACACAGTGACACACACACACACACACATACACACACACACACACACACACACACACACACACACACACACACACACACACACCCGCCCCCCCCCCCCCCCCCTTCTTCTACCATTTCTCCCTTTTCCCTAAACAGAATAGGTGAGTGAGTGTGCATGCAACATGTACTAATTTGTGTTCCAGTGTAAGACCAGTTAACTCAAATTTTAATGTACAGACTAAATTGTCAAAATGCAAAACAAAATCAGAAACAAACTTTTATCTATCTATCTTTTTCTCTCTCTCTGTCTCTATCTCGATCTATCTATCTATCTATCTATCTATCTATCTATCTATCTATCTATCTATCTATCTGTCTGTCTGTCTGTCTGTCTACCTATCTATCCTTCTATCTATCTATCGATCTGTCTGTCTGTCTGTCTCTCTCTTGCTCTCTCTCTTTCTCCCTGTCTGTCTGTCTCTCTCTCTCTCCCCCCCCCCCTTGAGAGATATATAGATGACAGAGCCAGTACTATATCGTGAGAAGTTTTGCTGATCAAAAAGCTTGTAAGCGTTGACATGAGCGGAAGAAATTATTGTGTTATGCACTTGATGTTCATTTTTGTCACTGGCACCAAAGAAAGCTGAATGCCTTTTTCTCTCTGTCCTTCCCTCCTTCTGTCAGTGTCCATGACTGTGTTTGTCAGTGCATGTGGTCGGTGTTCCTTCTGTCTGTATTTCTCATTCTCAAAAGTCTTAGTCTTAAGTGCCTGGTCAGTGCTACGTCTTTGCTGGTTTCCATATCTCATCGTACTCTGTGGCCAGAGTGATGAAGCTTAAGGCTTTTTATCTTCACCAGAAACATGTTTGTTACTTTCGCCGAGGAAGGTATGTTTTTTTTTGTGGAGTCTAATTATTTGTTTGTCAGGCAACACAATTACTCAGAAACTGCGGAACCGGTTTTATAATGAAACTTTGTAGAGAGATGGTTTCTGGCCTATTCAGTTTTGGTGCAGTTCCAAGGTATTGATCTGGATTAATTAATGATAGATCCATGACATCTCTGACTGAAGCAAGAGATCTGCACTGTCCTGAGTGGCCACACAGCTACACCAGTTCTAGTTGGTAGAACAGTTCTGTCAGTTGGTTGTTTCTCACTGTGTATGGCTGAGGTACAGAATCAGTGATGTGTGCTGTGGAATTCTTCGTAAGAAGTGCAG
>CM065716.1:91792888-91805388 GCA_033310375.1 Conus canariensis
TGTGTCTCTGTCTCACACCCCACACACACACACACACACACACACACACACGCATGCGCGCGCGCGCACACACACACTCTCTCTGTCTGTCTGTCTGTCTCTGTCCTCTCTCTCTCTGTCTCTGTCTGTCTGTCTGTCTGTCTCTCTCTCTTTTCTTCCCCTTAAGATGTGTGCCCTCTCCCCCGCCCTCCTCTTTCTCTTTTAGTATCTAGTCTCCTCCCCCCTCCACCACACACACACATACACATACACACACACACACACACACACACACACACACACACACACACACACAACACATAAAAATATATCCCTAATCTGTCTGCATTTTCCCCTTCAGCCCTCTCCCCTTCTCTCTCTCTCTCTCTCTCTCTCTCTCTCTCTCTCTCTCTCTCTCTCTCTCTTTCCCATTTTGCCTTTTTGCCCATTCTCCTGTCCTTTCCCCCATACTCAGTCTTTCTTTTAAGTTTGTTCTACATACTGTGGTGCCAGTTCCCCTCCTCCCCCCCCCCCCTCTTTTTTTTTTTCCTCACGTGCTGCTCTCGTGTTGAAGGCTATTATTTTGATTTTGCTCTCAGGAGTCATTGCACAAGAAACAGAAGAATATCAGAAGAATAAGGCATGCACAGTAATCGGACTTCACTGTAATTCGTTGAAAAGGAAGGAGGGAGAGAGAGAGAGGGGGGGGGGGAGGATTTGAGAGCGGGAGAGGAGATCAGGGGCGTGGGGGATACAGGCAGAAACGCAGTTGTTTTATTCTGATTAATGAAAGAGAAACAGACACGGGTGAAAAAAAAAGGGGATGTAACTCCTCCGCGTTTTCCGTACGAAAAGAAATTGCCTCCCTTCTGTGAGAGTGTTGGTGTTACGCGTTGGGGAACGGTTTCTGGTACTCTGTTGCGACGAACAGAATCTTCCTTTGGCATTTTGTTTAGGTATTGTTTCCTATGAAACAACTCAAAATTTAATTACATTTGGACACTGAGCCTGTAAACTGTCTTCTAAAATTGATAACCTTTAGAACCACGCATGTGCGCGCGCGCACGCCCGCGCGGCACACACACACACACACACACACACACACACACACACACACACGATGAAACAGTGCCCTACTCTTCACGTCACGCCTTCTAGCAGGGTAACGAGTCTTTTTCACACAACAAACGGAGAGGATAAAGCTTAGTTTAGATGCTCTCTGGCATCCTTTGAAATAGCGCAGACTCACGAGGCAGCATGTCAGTCTTTGTAAAGAAGACTTGTTGACCACGGTGAAAGAAAAGGGGACAAAGGAGAGAGAGAGAGAGGGGGGTGGGTGGGTGGGGGGACTGAAGTTGTGCGAACGGCGGGCAAAATTCCTGAGGAGAGGAGACGGGACAGACGGGGGGCGGGGGGGAGGGGGGGGGGGGAAGAGATGGGGAGGAGGAGTTTGACTGCATGCAACCCAGGCGCTCCCTCCCCCACAGCCGTCGGATGTTGGAGACAGGTGGTGCTGCGTTGGTCATGGCAGCCCCCCCCCCCCCCCCCCCCCCCTGGCCATGCTGGCCTTTGGGATCAGTGACCCAGTGACCATGATGCAGAGACAGACGCTGAAGAGAAATAAACCTGTCATCGCCATTGGTTTGGTGGTGGTAGGTTTTTGGCTGGATGGTCGTTTTCAACGAACAAATCCGAATGTAGAGTATTAGTATGTACGATCTATAAATTAGTACTTTCTTGGGGAGTGGGGGTGGGATGGGAGAGTGTTGGGGCGGGAGGGAGGAGGGGGGGGGGGGGAGGAGGGTAGGCTCACGACACGGAGAATAGAACAGTGACAATACATCATCATGACTTTGGTCCGACAGTGGTTTCTTGATTCATGATTACTGGGTTCATAATGTATGTTCCGTGAACTTCGACCCTTTCCCTCTTCCTCCCGGCTTTCACCCAGATTTCAAGGCCTCGAAGGTCTTTGAGAGTAAGACTTCCGCTTGGAAATGCTTGAAATGTTCTCTTGAACTTTAGTTGTCGCCACTCTGTACTCGATGTATTCTTAGTGGGAGGAAGAAAAAAAAAAGTCCCGCAGAGGAGAATGTTCAGAAAGTACTGGAAAAGGAGCCAGAAGAGTTCTCAGTCCTGAACATGTAATACGCCGTTTATCTTAACAATGTGAGTGACCCAAGTTCTCTTCTCCCCGTGAAGTGACTATAATACAGCGAGTTGTATCACGTCACAAGCAAGAAAAGGCAGCCAGCTTACCTACCCATCCCTTCCCTTTCCTACGATAGTAAAAACCAACTCGTTGGCTGTGAGCACCTCGATCAGTAAGCAGCAGCAGCGGCTTACGTTCATGGCACGTGAGAAGCCATTGACACAGAGGTGTAGATGGACTCGGCCTGTGCAGTGTCCTCCCTCCTTCCAGCTCCTGGGATGAGCTGTTCCAGCTCGCGAGGTGTGTTCAGGGAAGGTGGGAGAACTGCTGATACCATGTTCTTCCGCACCGGGCAACATTAATAAACTGGACGATGTCCGCGTCGCGCCCTTTTGTTCATTTAATTGTGATTTTTGTTTCTTATTGCTCTAAGCCAACTCGTGGCATTTTTTGGTGTGAAATGCCGTCTTTTTTTTGTGTGTGTGTTTCTGTTTTGGTTTGTTTTGTGTTTGTTTTTGTTTGTTTCTTCAAAATAGCAGTTATTTAGCCAGTTTCAAAAGTCAACGAAACATCATCATCATCATCATCTGCAGCAGCAGCAGCAGCAGCAGCAGCAGCAACAGGAACAACTACAATTACTGTATATCGGATCTTGTGAAGTCCTTGACATTTGGATTGACGGACCCCCGCGAACCGCTCGTCCCCTGTCGTAAATGAATGACCTTTGCTTGTCGAGGGGTGAACCACATACTTCACCACAGCCGGCACGGAAGGAAGTTGCGGAAGAGAGGAGAGGAAAAAGAGGGGTGTTGGGTGGGGGGGGGGGGGGGAGGAAAGGGATGGTGGAGAGTGAGGGGGTTGGGGGTGTGGGGGGAGGGGGGGGGGGTGAGGTGTATCGGCAGTGCGGCGAGCAGCAGTATGTACGGTTTGATGACGGCATTATTCAGATGCTCTATCAGTCTGCCCGTTCCCGGGCACGCTTCGATCGATCAATCGCATGGGGTATTGATTTTTTTTCCCCGTCTTTTTTTGGTTATCCACCACAGCCCTTTTTCGGTACAGGTCTCTTCCTCCCTGCCCCAGTCTGTTGACCCGACTCATTGTCCTCTGTCAGTGAGTCTGTCTGTCTGTCTGTCTGTCTGTCTGTCTGTCTGTCTGTCTCTATCTCTGTCTGTCTGTCTGTCTGTCTGTCTGTCTGTCTGTCTGTCTCTCTTCCTCTCTCTCTCTTCTCTCTCTCTCTCTTCTCAGCAACACATACACACACTCTCTCACTCTCTCTCTTCTTCTCTCTCTCTCTCTCTCTCTCTCTCTCAAGTCTCAATGTGTCACTGCCTCTATCTCTGTTTCTCCCTGTAATACCATCTTCTGTTAACACGCACATCATTTGACCCGTAGTGTTTGTTACCATTGCTGCTGCTTCATGAGGATGGTGGGGGTGGGGGGAGGGGCATGTCTGCATTAAAGAAAGTTTCCATATCTGCATCCATGTCATTCAACAGAATGCTCTCTAGCTCTGTGCTCTGTGCATCCGTCCGTCTGTCTCTTGTGTGGGTCATTATTCTCTGTACTTTTTTTCCCGGAAGATCTTTTACACCTTTTGTTTTAATCACAACTTAATGATATGAACGGCTTTTTTTTTTCTTTTCCTTCATTTTTTTTTGGGTGGTAGGGGGTGGGGTTGGCATTGGGGGGGGGGGGGGGGGTTGGTTGGCTGGTAGGTTGTTTGGCAATTGGGTGGTGTAACTTGTACAAATTAAACAAATCTTAAATAAATGTTAGCGAACCACCAAGAGAAACGTGGACAAACGAGCCACAAGACAAAACACGACGTGTTTCGACCTCTTAGGTCTTCTTTAGGCAAGACACAAACAAATAGGACAGTGAAAATGAAAGAGTTTGAAAGAGCTCGTTTTCATTCAACGCCTACCTTGCGCTGAAGAGATCAACGCTAAATGACAAACTCTTTCATTTTCATTGTCCTATTTGTTTGTCTTGCCTGAAGAGGACCTAAGAGGTTGAAACGCGATGTGTTTTGTCTTGTGACTCGTTTGTCCATGTTTCTCTTGGCGGTTCGCTAACATTTATTTAAGATTTGTTTAGATTTCCGCCTGCAGTCGTCTCACGTTGCAACTTGTACAAATTATCCAACATGCACACCAGCTGTCCATTCTGCTGTGTTTGTTTGCCCGTATGGCTGTGGTAAACTTGTGTGTGTGTGTGTGTGTGTGTGCGCGTGTGCGCGTGCGCGTTTGCGCGCAACGTTTCAATACATTTCATTATATTTTTGACCATTTAAACCAAAAACAACAACAACAACAACAACAAATGGCAGCTCACTTTCAGAACAGCCTAACCGTAATAAAGTATCGACAGTTTGTGTTTCTTGCTTTTGCATGATGTAAAACCTGTATGATCATGATTGGACCTTTTTGTTTTTTTCAGGGTGTGAACTTTCTTTCATATGGGCTTGATGGCTCTGAAAAGGCCTTGGGTGATTGGCGGGGCTCTAATTAAAAGAAAAGCTACATCTCTCTCTCTGTCTGTTTGTCTGTCTGTCTGTCTATGTGTCTGTCTGTTTGTCTGTCTGTCTGTCTGTCTCTCTCCCTCTCTCTCTCTGACCGTGTGCAGTCTGTCAGACTCTTTCTGTCTCTTTCTCTCGGAGCTCACCCTCTCACTCGCTCTCTCTCTGTCACTGTCCACATCGGGGTGAACTCCTGTCGTTCAAGGATCGTTCTAAAGGAAGACTGGATGAACCTTATTACACTGTGCTGCAAAACATTTCCAAATGCCAAACTAACCTTCAGTTCCATCATCCCTGCCAGAGGTCGGCATCATTTGAACAGTATCATCCGTCCGTCCAACTGTAATCTGCAGACTGTGTGTGAGAATGTGGGTGCAACTTTCATCGACCATGATCCCACGTTCACCACTCCAACCGGAGCCCCTCGTCTTGCGTTTTACCAAGACCTGCTCCACCCAAGCGTCAAAGGCACAGCAAAACTGGCGGCAGCCTTGAAAACCACATGGCAGACTACACAACCAGACTTTGGAAACGTGCCCCCGGCTTTCCCGGATGTATCGCAGAGAAAGCCGCCAGTCAGAAATAATCCGTCAAGGGACTATTATCTGAGTATGCCACAACAAGAGACACCAAGACATTTATTCTCTGACAATAATGATACTTCTCAAACTAATTCCCTCCATCGCAATTTCCAGAGAAATACCGCACGTTACCCCCCAAACTACCCAAATCCTTCATCTCTTTTTCACTACCCATCTTTGAATCCCCGTCCAACTCCGATGGAACCATGTTCTGCAGATCCCTCTCTTCCAAAAAAACCCCTCCCCAGTAATGTAAACAGAGCAGACCGAATCCCACCCCCATCTAGCCACTTTAGTCACGAACGGGATTACTCTAATGAATATTCCGCTTCCCTCCAAAACCCAACATACTCACAAAATATTCCTGGTCAAAGGTCTAATTATCCGGCTCCTGATGGAAATGTCAATGCCTATGCTCTTGAACTGTGCAGGATGGCATCGCAGCTATTGTCACAACAGTGATTTGAATGAAGTTGCTCCTGATGAGGGACTCGCGCGCACGTGCGCGAGCACATGTGTGTGTGGTGTGTGTGTGTGTGTGTGTGTGTGTGTGTGTGTGTGTGTGTGTGTGCGTGCGTGCGTGCGTGCGTGCGTGCGTGCGTGCTGCGCGCGCGCGTGTGTGTGTGTGTGTGTGTGTGTGTGTGGCGTGCGTGCTTGCTTGCATGTATGTGCGTAGGCGTGAGTGTGTGTGTGTGTGTGTGTGTGTGTGTGTGTGTGTGTGCGTGCGTGTTGAAATTGCCGGCTCTGCATGTACTATAGTCGTGATCTCACTCGAGAAAGTCAATTGTGACTGGTAACGTTTTTGGACTGCGGTACAATTTCTGCAGAAATTTTGAAGTTATTCTAATATTCTATATACACTTTTGCCTTTGAATTTTCAGCTTATTTTGCTTTTGTCCTTTCGTGGATTCGTCATTGTTCATTGATCTACAATTGAATTTTTTTTTTTTCTTCTTTCATTGCTATTAATTGTGTTGTCATCCAGTTTGCCTGACAATTTTTTTTTCTTATTTGTTTCAGTCAGATCTTACTTGTCAGTCTGTAAGAGCTTTGTCTGCTTGTTATTATCATCGTGTATTTAGTTTGTTATTGTATTGACTATATTAGATATGACAGAAGACAACAACCCTTGGCTGAAAAGAGAAGGACTTAGAGTTGGGCATCTCAATGTCAACCATGCGATTAACAAAATGACTGAAATAGCATCAATCATATCAAATTCGGGAAAAAATTTTCACATATTTGGATTTTCGGAGTCACATCTGTCCGGTCTCATATCAAACAATGACACTGCAATTCCAGGTTATAATGTTGTTCGTAGAGATCCTAAACAAAACATGGAAACTGGTGTTATGGTATATCTTCATCAGTCAGTTCGTAGAGATCCTAAACAAAACATGGAAACTGGTATTATGGTATATCTTCATCAGTCAGTTCGTAGAGATCCTAAACAAAACATGGAAACTGGTATTATGGTATATCTTCATCAGTCAGTTCGTAGAGATCCTAAACAAAACATGGAAACTGGTATTATGGTATATCTTCATCAGTCAGTTCGTAGAGATCCTAAACAAAACATGGAAACTGGTATTATGGTATATCTTCATCAGTCAGTTCGTAGAGATCCTAAACAAAACATGGAAACTGGTATTATGGTATATCTTCATCAGTCAGTAAAATTCCAGAGGATGCATTTTTTAGAGCAATTTAACGTAGAAACAGTATGGATTGAGATCCAGCTTAAATTTAATAAGCCTATACTTATATGTTTTCTGTACAGAAATCCAGCTGAACATGTCGACTGGTTTGACCGTTTCATGTTAATGATGGAAAACGCACATGATGAATCCAAAGACATCATGATATTAGGGGATTTTAATATAGATCTACTAAAAATAAATAAACAGTGGAACTATGTTTTTGAGTCACTTGGTCTTACACAGCTAATCAAAACTCCTACAAGGGTCACTGAGATTTCTGAAACACTGATAGACCATCCGTATGTTACAAATCCAGAAACCATTCTTGAGACTAGTGTACCTGTTTATGGATGCAGTGATCACTTCCCAATTTGTTGCACTTGGTCAAAAAAGGGTATCAAAATTCCAAGGTTAAACCATAAAACGATTACCTTTAGAAACTTTTCAAAATTTGATAGTGACAAATTTCTCTCTGACCTTTTAAATTCCCCTTTAAATAAAGTGTATCAATATACAGAACCCAATCAGGCTCTAGAAGTTTGGTATTCCATCTTCTATACTGTATACAACAAACATGCCCCGCTCCAAACCAAAAGAATCAAACATCGGATAAAACCTCCCTGGCTTACAAAAGAGATACAGAACGCTATTTACCAAAGAGAGTACCTGTTAGAAAATGGCCCTCGTGAAGAATACAAAAAGCAAAGAAATAAAGTAACCTCTCTCATTAGAGCAGAGAAAAAGAAATATTTTCTAAAATTAATTAGTGAAAAGAAAGACAGCAAGTCCGTATGGAAAGCCATCCATGTATTAACAAATAAACATATTTCCTCTGTTTCAAACATAACGAATGATATATCTACCGATAAACTAAATCACCATTTTACAACAGTAGCAGATCAAATAATTCATGATGATAAATCAAATGATAATGATCTAGAAGAATTACAAAAATACTGCAGGGGAAAAAATATCCATTCAGATTTAGATATCAGCCTTCTAGATGTTCATTCTGTTTTCGTGTCCCTTAGGCGATTGAAACAGACAGCCACTCGTGGAATTGACGGTATAGACGGTAAAATTCTAAAGCTCTCTGCACCCGTTATCGCAGAAACGCTAACTTACATTTACAACCTCTGTATAGATAAACAATGCTTTCCAGATACCTTAAAAAAAGCAAAAATCATACCAATATATAAATCAGGAAACACTACTGATCCATCTTCTTCTTCTTCTGCGTTCGATTGAAGCTGGATGCGTCAGACTTGTAACCCGGCCGCCATGATGAAGCCCGCGGTCTTCTCCAGGTCAGAACGGGCTCCCCAAAGCTGCGCCTGTAACTCCGCTCCCCCCGGCCAGGTTTTGTGTCGTAGAGCTGCGTGAGTAGGACAGCGCAGGAGGACATGTTCAGGGGTCTGGGGTCCAGTGCCGCATGGACACTGGTCAGTGTAGGTGATCTTCAGGCGGTTAAGGTGGCTCAGCAGTCTGCAGTGGCCGGTCCTCAGTCTGAAGAGGATTGTCTGCTGGTGCCTTTGGAGCTGGTGGATCGGGTCAGCACCACTCTCTGCACCCAGCCTTCTCTTCCACTGGGACTGGAACTGGTTGTGGATGATGGTCTTGGCCTCCCTGTAGGTCACGGGGTGGCTGAACTGCTCCATTTTGCTGCCTGCTTTGGAGAGAGCATCAGCTTTTTCGTTGCCCATGATCCCACAATGAGACGGAATCCACTGAAGCGTAATGACAGACTGTTTTGAGAGTTCATGGAGGGCAGCCTTGATGTCTTGCGTATGTTGTTCATTTCTTGTGTTCTGAAGTCCCTGCAGCAGAGATCGGCAGTCTGTGAAGAAGACAACCTTCTGTGATGGGCTGGCCGGTTCCAGAAAGATCCTCACTGCGTGGAGCAGTGCTATTGCCTCTGCTCTGTAGTTGGAGGAGATCTTTCCAGTAGGGAAGGCCTTGTGTGTCAATCTTCCATTGGTGTGTCTGATGAAGAACCCTGCTCCTCCATTCTTGACTGCTCCTTCTGAGGATCCATCTGTGAAGACGTGGGTCCACTCACTGGGGTTGTATTGGTTGGCGATCATCTCCTGTGCTAGAGCTTTCATTACTTGAGGGGCTTGACGGTCCATTCTTTTAATGCCAGGAACTTCGGTGATGATTGCGACATCTTCCAGGTGATTGTCTGGTTCCTCAAAATTTGGAAGCATCTCCATTTCGGCTGGTGAAACAGGCAGCAGGTCTTCATTGCTGCGATGCAGGCTCTTAGACAGGTGGTTGAAACTTGTTCTCTTTAGCCTGTTTTTGGTGGGGTTCTGCATCTCGGTGTGCATGGGGTGGGTAGGCATACGCAGTAACTTTTCACTGTGGATGAAAACCTTCTCCTCGCGTCTGTCTTCGAGGGAATGTAGACTAGTAAGCTTCTCCATGGCTTGGATTGGGGTAGTCTTCATCCCACCAGTGATCAGTCGCAATCCTGCATTCTGCACTTTGTTCAGGCGACTGGTGTTGGTCTTGTATGCAGTGGCCCATGCAGAACTGCCATACTCCAGGGTTGGTCTGACGGTACCCACATACACCTTCTGCAGGATGCTGCTGTTTGCGCCCCAGGATGTACCGGCCAGCTTCTTCATGATGGCGAGCTTCCTGACTGCTTCGTTTTCAATGTTCTTGAGGTGCGGATTCCAAGTAAGCCGCTTGTCCAGCTTGATGCCTAGGTACATTGGGTTGTCTTCTTGTTTTAGCTCTCTTCCATTTATTTTCAGGCTGATGGTTTCTCGCAGTGGCGACAGCGAGAAGACTGTGGCCACTGTCTTGGTGGCATTGATTTCTACGCCCCAGTCAGAGGTCCATCTTCCGACGTGTTCCAGTGCTTCCTGCATCCTGTAGCTGGCTGTGGTTAAATGTTCTGCAGCACTCCAGGCAGCAAAATCGTCGGCGTGGAGAGCTCTGGAGATGTGCTTGGTGAGCTTCTCAGCGATGTCATCAATGAAGATGAGAAAGAGTGTAGGGGAGATGACTCCTCCTTGTGGTACACCTTGTTGTAGAGTGATTCGGTGGCTAATTTTCCCATCAAGCTGAACTCTTGCTGTGCGGTACTGGAGGAAGTTGCGTATCCAGCGGTACATATTCCCTTCCACTTTCTTGTTTAGCAGCTTCAGGAGAAGTCCTTCCTTCCATACCTTGTCGAAGGCTTTGGTCAGGTCCACAAAGACAGCGAGTACCTTTTTCTTCTCCTGAAAGGCATTTTCGATCTGTTGGGCGAGGTACACAAGCTGGTCTTCCGTACTGTGGTTTTTCCTGTATGCTGACTGTGTGTTGCTGAGCAGGTGATTTTCTTCCAGGTGTTTCAGCAGTCTTGTGTTCACCATTCTTTCCATCACCTTGCCCAGACAACTGAGGAGGCTGATTGGTCGGTAGCTGGATTTCTTGGTTTTGTCTTTTTGTTTCTTTCTGATGGGGATGATGACTGCTTCTCTCCATCGGTCTGGGAATTTCCCTGAGCTCCATGACTGGTTGATGATCAGAAGGAGCTTCTGTTTTGCTGTGGTTCCAAGTCTCCTGATCATGTCATTGGTAACACCATCTTTCCCTGGGGCTTTCTTTGGCTTTAGTTTTTTAATGGCTGCATTGAGTTCAGTCATGGAGAAGGCTGACATCATGGACGGTGTAGGGTTCTGGTGTTTCAGCTTCTCCCTGGTTTCCTTGCTGACTTCCTGCACTCGGGCAATGGGTATTGTTGCTTTGCTTTCCTCTTTGTAAAATTCTGCCAGGATGTTTGCTGCTTTCCTTCCCGTGTGGTGTGTACCATTTTCCTCGATGACGGTTTTGCTGTGTCCCGCTCTGGTGTCTTCATTCAGGGCTTTTGTCAGATTCCACAGCTTGCTGGTGTCCTTCTCCATGTTGAGGCTGCTGGTCTTCTCGTTCCAGCTCTTTTGGAGTTCAGCTTTCTTCTGTTGGTTGAAAGCTTCTTTGGCGTTGTTGTGCCTCACTAGGTTCTCTGGAGTGGGGGTTTGCTCCATAGCTTCTCTGGCATTGTCCATTTCAGTGTGAAGCTGTTCCAGTGTGTCACTCCAGTATGGCAGGTAATGTCTTCTTTTGCCCCTTGGGATTGCCTGCTTTGCTGCCTGAAGAATTGCATCAGTGAAATTCTGGACGTTCTTGTTCAGGTCATTTGCACAGCAAATGTTTTTGGTGTGGTGGTCAGCCTTTTCTGCAAAGAGGGTCCAGTTGGCTCGTTTGAAGTTCCAACTTGGTTGCATGTTGCGCTCAGTACATCCTAAGCTGGAGATGTTGAGAATGACTGGCAGGTGGTCGCTCCCTCCAAGCTGGGTGCTGACTTCTCTGGACGTGAGCTTGTGAATGTCCTCAGTAGCTACTGCCAGGTCTGGTGTGGAGGTGGTTTTCCAGGCTCTGGAGAAGTACGTTGGTTTGTCGTCCGCCTGGTTGATGAGTACTAGATTATTTTCCATCATCCAATCTTCCACTTCCTCACCACGGGCATCCATTTCCTCATATCCCAGCTTTGCGAGTGGCTGTTGAAGTCTCCAACCACCAGATGTCTGCAAGCTTCTAGCTTCACGTTGTGTAGCGTAAGAGATGAGGTTGATGGGCTGTAGCAGTTGGTGATCCGTAGGTCTCCACTGGGCAGCAAGAGCTTGACAGTCAGGTGTTCTAGTTCTTGTCTTCTTGATCTGTTTGTCTCTACTGCAGGGATGGAGTTTCTGACAAGGGTAATGATTCCTCCCTTGTGTCTGTCTTCGCGGTCTTGGCGAAATGTCTCGTAGCCTCTTACGAAGAAACGTCGATGATCTTTCAAGTGTGTTTCTTGGATGCAGATGACATCGATGTTGTTTTTGCTGAGAAACTTTTGCAGTTCTGGCTTCTTGTTCCCTAGTCCTTCTGCATTCCACTGAGCCACTGTAAGGGTGGTAGGAGGCTGGGTAGTCTGGTCAGTCGCTCTACTCTGCCTTCCCCCGACCGTCAGGTTAACAGAGGCACCGGTCGCTTGGGTGGGCCCCTTTGAGGCTAAGGGCCCGGCTCCGTCCCTCCCCGGTTGTCGCTGATAGGGACGACGCCATGACAACAAGGTAGTCTGACGCATGACCATAATCGTTGATGCGTGTGTGTCCTAATTTATCCCCAGAACCTGCGCCGTAGCTGACACACTCCGTCTTCGGCAGGCTGGATGCTTTTGCCATTTAACCCATGGCTGGGGTAAGGCTTGGAGCAGTGTCAGGGCGTATCCACACGCCGGTGGGCCTTCACTCAGTTCCTTCCATTTTGGTGGGGGCCTTACTCCTCCATCTGGACTGGTCTAGCCTGCGGCTTTCCTTGATTGGAGAGGCCGGGATCTAGTTTTGATATAGCGCCAGTATTCCGCTCCCGTGCCGCGTTAGTGAAAACAACCTGCCCCATGTCCCCCTGAGGAAACACCCACATTAACGTGGCGAGAAGGTGCGACTACGGTGTTCACCCTTTCTTAATGGAAGAAAGGGATCTTCGCAGGTCTGATCCATCAAATTATAGGCCTATTTCGATTCTATCAGTTCTTTCTAAGCCATTAGAAC
>CM065716.1:91807888-91810388 GCA_033310375.1 Conus canariensis
ACTCCAGTACTTAATCATGTTCATCTGTTCTTCACTGTGATGTTGTAAAGTGCCTGATCTCCTCTTTTGTAGTCCTGATTTCTTCTTCTCTTCTCCTGCCTCCCTTCCTTCCTCGCCTCACTTCAGTGCTTAGGGAGTCACTGGGTACCACACTGCAGAGTAGTTCCTTCAGTTCTGTCGGTTGTGTGCCAAGGCTTGGGTCTCTGCAAATAGGTTCCTTGTCCTTTCTGTAATGTTGTCAGTTCATTTTTTTTTTTTTTTTTTTCAGTTTTCCGTCTGTCTCCCTCCCTCAATAGTCCCCTGGAGGATTGTGTTAGCAAGCCCATGAAATCTTGTTACATGGGCGTAACAACATTGTTGTCTTATGCAAACTGATGTCAGTAGATCTCCAAATGGTCCGATGCTTGATCATGTGACACACTTGTTCATTGGGGGTGTGGCCAGTATAATACTAGTATTTTGCGGTAACACCTCACTTTCATGGCGTGAAATCATTTGACAGATCTGCTGGCAGGGTCCATGTCCTTCATGCACACAGGAGCCTGATCTTGTTTTTCATGGAGAAGTTTGTTTTGTCCTTCCATACTGCACTGTGTGATACAGGCTTTAATCTGGATAGAGTTCATATTGACTTTGCTGCCCTTGAGAGGGTTTTTGGTTTGGATCTGTTGTTGCTAATGATGGATCCCAGATAAGTGTACTGTAGGACACTTTCCTAACCTCTGAACATGGACAGTCATTGAGTATGATTTTGGTGTAGAGGCTGGCCACCAGCTTGGTCTTCTGGGCACTGATTTTCCTGTCATAGCTTGATGTACATCCAGTCTTTTAACAAAATTGATGAGTTCCTGTTCACTGCCAGTCTGTGAAGAATGATATCTGTGCTGACATGGTCTTCAAGTTCTTCAGTCATGATGTGTTCCAGAAGCAGGTTGAAAAGAGTTGGAGGTGGAAGGTGTCCCTGGTGAACTCCAACTGAAGTATGGAACAGTTTTTGAATAGTATCCTCTATGAGCATTTCACTGGTCATTTTGGAACAAAGTTATTTGGTGGTGTGTGTCAGCTTTTGCCTGCGGTTGGTCAGGCTGTAAATATGAATTGAAATTGAATTGGATAATAATGTTAGTTGATCTGGTTCATAATATACATGAAACAAGACTATAATGAATGGCAAATATAGCAAACAGAAAGAAAATACTGAAAGAACATAATTCCCAAATCAGAGAAAGGAACATGATGTGAACATGTATGTTGACATTAGAATTGAATTAAAGTGTATTGATTATTAGTTTAAAAAAAGATAGTGGTCACAGTGTATTTTCACAAAAATGTGTTAACTCTATAATGTTTATCATTGCCAAAATCTCTCAGGCAGTCTTGACTTTTTGAATTACAGGACAATATTGATGTTTGAAATGCAGCATTGAAAAATACCAGATATATGAGCCCAGAAATATTACACACACACACACACACACACACACACACACACACACACACACAGAGGAAGTGTGGGTCCATCCAAAAAGCCAAAAACGTTGTAGCATTAGCAAACACGCAAACATTTAAAAAAAGAATTCCTTTCATACAAAAATATTTCAGATCAAATAGTTGTTCACTTGAGCTTCTGAGTATACACTACATAGTCTCGCCCATTATGAACAGTCAGTGGCCCACTTGAACATGCCATTTTAGTTGATTCAATTGTGATTAGTAATTTTCAGTTCTTGCAAACATGAACAACTTCACTGCTAACTCAAACAGGACTTCAGACCTCCATATGATTGTTGTTACTATTGAAACTATGGAGCCACATAACGTTCATGTAATATTTTTGTTTATATATTCATTTATTTGTTGGAACCGACAATTATGCGTTTGAAGCCGCTTTTTGTTGTTGTTGCTAATTTTTTTTTCTTTTTTTTTCTTTTTTAAACAATTGTTCGTTCAGGCAGATATGAGTTCTTTTCTTCTTTGTCTTGTTTGATTAGTTTTATGTTTGTAGGGGGTTTGTTGTGGGTTTTCCAAGAATGCAAAATTTCCCAATCCACTCTCCCTCCCGCCCCCCCCCCACTCTCTCTCTCTCTCTCTCTGTAGAGGTGTGTGTGTGTGGGGGGGGGGGGGGGTCTTCCCTTCCGCATCCTGTAGGCCCTATTGGGCTGATTTGTCAGAAAGTTTGGTTGACTGACTGACGTCAGGCAGTCACTGTTATTAACAAAGACAAACCGTACCGAAATGTCAGGCAAGAATGCACTATGCGTGTGTGCGCGCGTGCTTGTGTGTGTGTGTGTGTGTGTGTGTGTGTGTGTGTGTGTGTGTGTGTGTTCTCCCGTTTTCTGTATGTGTGTGTGTGTGTGTGTGTGTGTGCGCCGCGCGCGCACGCGCGCGTGCGTGATAGTGTGCGAGCGTGCGTGCGTGTGTATGTGTGTGTGTGTGTGTTGGTTGGTCTTAGGCTCACCCGAGGTTACGCTCGATTCTTTCGCCTTGCACCAACCAACCA
>CM065716.1:91815388-91822888 GCA_033310375.1 Conus canariensis
GGTCAGAGGGAAAGAACTGTAATCAGACCTATGATGAAGATAATTTCCACTAAAAAGGGTAAGTGAGAAGAAGGATGGGGGGAAAAGGTAAAGGAGAGAAGGTAGTAGAAGTAAGTGAAGGAGATGAAAGAGGACAGAGAGGAAGGAGATGGGGGAGGACAGAGAGGGGGGGTGGTGGGGGGGGGGGGGGGGGGGGAATGGGTTAAAACAGCTAGTATATATATATATATATATATATATATATATATATGTACACAAGTGTTGTTGAAGTGTAAGACTGAGATCTGTGTGAAGCTAACCTGCACCTAGGTTATGTTAAAGGAACCCCTTGCTACGAGGACATTGTCTGTGGCCAACATCTGTTAGAAATTCAGTTGTAAAGAAGCAACAAACTAACGAATCAGCCAACCAAAAGACATGGAAAACAATGTAGATGGCACTGTTCCTGGGCACATATATCCTAATTCAGCCGGGAGAAATCTGCTAAGGACTTGCGCAGTATGGTTTTGTTACTACTCGGTTCACTGAAACACTTCCTTCCCGTTCCCCTGCACTGTCTGGGTGCCTTGGGAGGCTGTTGTTGTTGTTGTTGTTGTTGTTGTTTTCTTGTAGTGGTAAGAATCCTCCAGAATTGTAGGTAAGCATGTGTATGTCAAACACCATGAATGGACTGCCGCGACCAAACTGGGTTCTCCTGACAAGCAGAGCTAGGGATCCTCTGTTCACAAGATAGAATGCGATGGTTACCGTATTATGCTGTCATTGAAGGGTGTGTGATATTTACACTTTGATAGCCTCTTTTTCATCACCATCCAACACACCCCAACACTGTTCTCTTCTCCCCCATTTCACATGTAGGCGCGCGGGCACACACACACACACACACACACACACACACACACACACACACACACACACACACACAGGCACACATGCACGCATGCACGCTCGCACACACACACTCTCAAACACAGACACACACACGTGCGCACACACGCGTGCACACACACACACACACACACACACACACACACTACACACACACACACACACACAGACACACACACACACACGAACGCACGCACACACACACACACACACACACACACACACACACACACACACACACACACACACACACACACACACACACGCACACACACACACTGATGTTTTGTCTCCCACCCCCAATTTTTTTCCCGCACCTTTACTTATTCAGTGTTATAATGATGAAGGAATTGTTTGCCTGAACACCATTAATAACAAAAAAGTACATATGACTAGTGGAGAGATGAATGATGCTGGATTCAGTTCTACTGAGTGGCGTGTATGGCATGCATGCTTTGGACTGTGTTTGATCAGTGTATACCCCTCCAAGTGAGGTGATTTGCATGCGCCTACCGTGGATGGGAATTTGCCCAAATCTTAGCCTTAAGAAATTCAGCAGTTTGTAGTTGAGGGTGTCGAGCAAAGGAGCAGGGAACAGTCTCCACATTCACCTCTCTCTCTGCTCTCACTGTCTCTGTTTCTGTCTCTGCTTCTGTCTGTGTGTGTGAATGTATTACAGGAGGTTAGGGGAAATAACAGAGGTTTGCTGTCTGTCTTTCTGTATCTCTGTCTCTGCTTCTGTCTGTGTGTGAATGTATTATAGGAGGTTAGGGGAAATAACAGAGGTTTGCTCTCTGTCTTTCTGTAATTCTGTCTCTGCTTCTGTCTGTCTGTGTGTGTGAATGTATTACAGGAGGTTAGGGGAGATAAGAGAGGTTTGCTCTCTGTCTTTCTGTATCTCTGTCTCTGCTTCTAATCTGTATACATATGCATGTGAATGTGTTAGAGGAGGTTAGGGGAAAGGAGAGAGGGGGAAGAGGAGGGCTGAGTGGGGGGTGGGGACCAGGGTGAGCTAAGAGAAAGAAAGAGTGTGTGCATATGTGTGTGGGTGGATGGGTGTGCTTGTGTTTGTGTGTTTACTGAAGAGCGTGCATTTATGTATGGACAGAAATGCATGACTGTGTATGTCTACATGTAGGAATGTACATTAGTTTGGTAGTAGATTGTAGCAATATGTTTGAAGGCTTTAGGGGAAAATGTCACATGTGAATAAAACAAAAGTTGTTGTTCAGGGTTTCCCCCCTTGTTTTTATGCCTTTGTGAGTGTGTGTGTGTGTGTGTGTGTGTGTGTGTGTGTGTGTGTTTGGTCTTTTGGTTAGTTTTTATCATTAGAGCCAGGAATATTTATTAAAAGCAGTAGAAACGAAAATTGTACATTTTATGGTTTCTAGACAATATTGCATGCATGTTTTTCACTGTCTCATGTAAGCGTGGATGTTCCTGTTTAGAGATAAGAAAAGTAGGTTTTTGTTTTTCTTTTACCCTTTCAATGCAGGTTCTTTTCATCTAAACAAACATGTTACAGCAGCATGCATTTACTACACAATACAGTGCTCATATATGTACACAAGAATTGTCATATACAGAACATAAATTTATTTGTAGATGTGTTTTACTCATGTGACAAGTAATCTGTATAGAAGAGTTACAACCATTCACAAAATGCAACCTAATCAAAAATGTGTGCTGATGATCCCTCATAAATATATATATATATATATATATATATATATATATTCTTGTTGATAACTAGCTGTTGTGGTGGTTTCAGGCTCAACAAAGAATAAAGAAACTTCCAGTGAGTACTGGGCTTGAGGTTCGAAGCCCGTGCATGCATTTTGTGCTCCTGTTAGTGATCACATGAGTGCTTTCAAGCCTCCAGTGTTCGTTCGTTTCCTCCCCATCACTGCCATGACCACCTCCCCTTTAGCACTAATCCACGCTTGCAGTATTGTGTGTATGTGGGAACAAAAAATGTTTGAATATCCTCTCTGTGTGTGCGTGTGTGTGTGTGTCTGTGCGTGTGTGCGTGTTTGTGTGTGTGTGTGTGTGTGTGTGTGTGTGTGCTTGTGCGTGTGTGTGTGTGTGTGTGTGTGTGTGTGTGTGTGTGTGTGTGTGTGTGTGTGTGTGTACGTGTGCCTGTGTTCATGTGTGTGTGTGTGTGTGTGTGTGTGTGTGCACGCGCGCGCGTGCGTGCGTATGTGTGAGTGAGTTTGGCACCACCTTATGGATGTGTCTGTCACTGCATGCTTTTCTGTGCCCAAACACTGTTGGCAAGACTTGATTCAGCTCCACCCCTTTGACTTCGTTGGTGGTGTGTTACCTGCCATCAGCCTAACCATGTGTGTACACCACCTGGTCCTTACATCATTAATCTGATCGAGTATTGTCGTGTAGCCAGAGCTAGGTTTGTGGCTCCACCGATCAGATTATCTTCCCTGCTCTTTCTGAAGTGTGCTGTAGTCATACACTTTGACCAAACTTCGAATTGATTGGTGATGGCGTTTAAAAAAAAAAAAATCTGAAATAGAGGAGGATGGTTAGAAGGGATGGAAAGGAGGGGGGAGGCATGGGGAGGAGGGCAAGGAGGCCGAGGGGGGGGGGGGGGGGTGAAGGAAACTAAAGAGATGTCTGGATAATCAATGTGAGTACACTCATAAAGATTTAAAAAGAAACATCGGACAGGGCTGCAACAGAGAGGTTAACGCGGCATATCATTTATTGTTTTTCTGTACATTTTCTTGTTTATTTACACATGTATTTGATTCAGTATTCATTGACCATTTACATTTATTTCACAAGATAGCTGTTTCTGAATTTGTGTATTCGTACACTAACAGCCATTATATGCCCTGTATGACTGGCTGGACCATACACTACATGAATTGGATTCTTTGACTTGTATTATTATGTATTTCAGTTTATTACTCATTGCTCACAACTTACAGCAATAACAGACAGATGGGAGGCCAATACTTAGCTATCAAATATATGGAAGGTGGCGTTTGCTTTTTTAAAATTTTGAACCACCCTTCCCACTTTCTTTTTTTGTAGTTGTTGTCATTGTTGTTGACAGAAGGATTTATATGAAGAGTTCCCATGATTCTGTTTTGGGTCTGTTTATGCATTTATTTTTTTTCTTTGGGGGTGGAGTGGAATTGGGTGTGGGGAGGGGAGAAAGAGAGCTGGACGGAGGAAGTGGCAGAGATGAGGGGAAGATGCAGCTCTTGGAGAGGAGGTAAACAGTTATTTTCAGATAGTCAGACGCATTCGTCATCGTGGATTTGATGCAGAGAGTTGCAGATGTCCTTTTCATCCGTTTTACATCAAGGTGTGTGAGTGAATTGGTGAACCGAGGTCAGAATAAGAATCACCTGGGCAGTGCTAATCTGTTGACATGAACAGTTGTCCTCCAGTTTTAGTGACAGGTAGATTTCATGTTGGAAAAGTGTATGGATTAATGTGAGTACTAAATGGTCATAGCAGTTCTGAAGATTTGGTATGTTTGTCTGTAATCCTTGAATCCTCCATTAAAAAGTGACAGATGCCTCTGTTCCTCTGATGTTGTGGGAAGTCCTGTGATTCATGAATGCTGGTATAGTGTTGAGGAGAATCACAAGTTTATTGGCCTAGAAGTGCAGTAGATAAAAAAGTGACTTTAAGAAAAAAACACAAAAAAACCTGGGCTTGAGGTGTGAAGCCCGTGTAGATCTTTTTCTGAGTATATGTCAGTCATCAGTATAGGGAAGTCCATAGGCACTGTCTGTGGATGGGTGTGACGGCACCTTGCACAGAGGGACATTCATTCAGGCCGGCTCCATGATCAAGCAATCATTGTCATCTTCTTTAGTTGTTTCAGTTTGCGGGACTGGAACAGGCAGCTCTTAACACCACTGAAGTGTCTCAGCAGCAGTACAGTGTCTCCTCTGGATGGTTCCCTCGCGATGACCCAATATTATGGATCGCTTCTCATGGACTGCTGGCGTTAGGAGTGAGACCAGATGATCCTGAAGGTTGTTGAGTGTGGGGTGACGGGAATGATCAGAGGTAGGAAAGATGAGATGGTGTTAAGGAAAAAAAAAAAAAAAAAAAAAGGAGAGGGAGTGGAGGCACGTAAGCAGAGACAAGTACATTCATGGAGAAGAAAGGATATTAGAGATAACTGTAATTAGCTGTTCTGAAAGGAAATGCAGACCACATTTAAGGATATCAGAGATAATTGTAATTAGCTGTTCTGAAAGGAAAGGCAGAGCACATTTTGCATTCTCTGGAAAGAAGAACAGGCTGAGATAACTGCATACTTTGGAAATAAAGGCAGAAAGAAATAATTACGTGCACTAGAAAGAAAGGCAGACAGAGACAGTTATGCACTTTGGAAAGGAATTTGAGCAATGAAAATTAAATGATAAACACTGGGAAGAAAAGCAGGAAGAGAAAATGATAAGACATCAGAAAGAAGGGCAGGCAGAAAAAAAAAAAAAAATGTACACACAGATAGACAAGCAGAGATGATTTCACTGAAAAGAAAGGCAGGGAAAGATAATTGCATACACGGGAAAGAAAGTTGGGCAGCGAGAAATGCCTAGACTGGAAAGACAGGCAGGTAGGGAAAGGTAGAGATAATCATACATGGGAAAGGAGGGCAGGCAGAAATAATTGCATATTCTCGAAAGAAAGACGTGCAACTGTAATCACATATATGGAAAAAAAAAAATAGAGTGAACATAAATGATGACTGTGGACACCAGAAAGACATGCAGGCAGAGAAATTTCTTCACACTGGAAAGAAAAGTAGAGAAATTTTCTACACAATGGGGAGAAAGGCAGACAGAGAGAGTTGCATGTTCTGGAAAGAAGGACAGATAAGAGATAATGTCAAAAGCAAAGGGGGGGGGGGGGGGGGGGGGGGGGGAGACAAGCAGATATGATTTTATACACTAGAAAGAAAGGTAGACACAGATAAATCATGATTAGATTATATTTTCAGGGAAGAAATGCAGGCAGAGAGAATTGTGTGTGCTGGAAAGAGAAGCAGGTAATATTAAAACATACACTCAGGAGAGTTACAGATTTATAGTCATCAGAAAGAAAGAAAGACGGGAAGAATGATGTGTCCAAAAAGTAAGGCAGGCAGAGATAATGACATATTGAAAAGAAAGTTAGGCAGAGCTAGAGATAAGTACATACATGGAAAAATAAGACAGTCAAAGAGCATTGCAAAGGAAAACATTGGAAAGGTAGACATAGGACATGGTATATGCACCAGGAAGAGAGGCAGGCAGAGACAATGTCGTGTATTCTTGGAAGATTGACAGACAGATATCATTGCACAGACCGGAAAGAACAGTAGGCAGATATAGTTATATACACTGAAAAGAATGGTAAGCAAAGTCAGTATACCAACAAGATGGGTGGAGATGATTATATACGCCAGAAAGAGACAAGTAGACATGATTACTTGCAGCAGAAAGAAAAGCAGGCAGAGATGTTTATATACACAGGAAACGATGGGTAGAGATAACTGCATACATAGTAACAGTGATGTGCAGAGATAACCATATACTCTAAAGAATAACAGGCAGAGATGTTTGTGTACTCTGGGCAGAATGACAGATAGAGAGAATTAAATTCTCTGAAAGGAATGCTGGGCAGAGATAATGAAACATTCTGGAAAGAACGATGGACAGAGATAATTCTGCATTTTGGAAAAGGAACGAGAGGCAGATATGATTTGATTCTGCAGAGAGAATGATGGACAGAGATGTTGTTGTTGTCGTCGTACCCTGGCTAAAAGACTCCAGGGATCATCCAAACAGCAGAAGTACTTGAACACTATGGTAAAAATGCATCAGCTGGGGATGAGAACATCACGTGTGTGACCATTTTTTATTACCCTGCCACATGGGCAGCCACACTCCGACTTCGGGGGATTTCGGAGACTGATAATGTTATGCTAGGAGCTTGTCACAACTGAAGACAATCCCCGCTAACTATGCTGAGCATAACAACATTTTGATGTAGCCTTGGTGTTCTAGCCTATGTCAGTTGGTCTGACACAGCCTTAATTAAGCCAAGGCGGGATGGACAGAGATGATTATATTCTCGGGAAAGATGATAACCAGGCAAAAGGAAAGGGAATGATGACACACACACTGGGAAAGAAAGACACTCGGCAGTGATAATTCTTTGGTCTGGAAAGGAAGGCTGGCAGGGATAATTATGAGCCCTGAAAACAAGAGGCCAGGAGACATAATTATTGATGGGCAGGGGTTGCCAGGCTGTGCAGTAATGATGGCATTGTTTGATGGGAACAGGAGGAGGAGGGCGGAGAAGATGGCTGCCATGGTAACGTCCTTATTTGTGGGATATAGGCAAGAGTTTCAGGTTTGTCCGAAAGACCAGCACAATAAACTGTGTGCATCAAACGGTCATTACTCAGGGAAGACAGGACTGACAGACGGACAAACAGACAAAACTCGGGGGAAATCTAAGCGAAATACTCTGGTCTGTCAATATGGAAATGTGTACTTATAATGAATAATGACCATAAGCAAACAGACAAATGAACACAAAACGCAGACAGAATTCATTGGGAGGAGTTGTGTGACGGCA
>CM065716.1:91827888-91872888 GCA_033310375.1 Conus canariensis
TGACATGAACCATGTTGTTGATGAGTTTCATTTTTATCCTGGAGCGTCCATATTTTTTGGATGTACATATGGGTTGTTATGCAGCAGACCTTTATGTTCAAGGTGGGTAAATTTTGTAAATTGTTTTTCTACAGACAAACAGGTTTTATTCAAACTGTGTACACACGTAAAAAGCTTGCAGCTCTACATAGTACATTTTAATGCATGTAAATGAATGGTAACATTTAATGAAGTTTTATTGATGTGAAAATCAGGCATTTAGTTGATTCTTGTTGTGTTATTGATTATTTTGTTTTCTGGAAATCCTACATGCCCTAATGGGAGATTAGAACTTGAGTCTTGAATCTGTTGGATATTGTGGTGGAACTGGGGGCCCGAATAGCGCAGTTGGTAGAGCGACAGACTCGTAATCCAAGGGTTGCGGGTTTGAATCTCTGCCAGGCCGTTTCAGTACAGGGGGATTTTTCCCTCGGAGTTAACATTAGTTCTGACTCCGTTTCCCATACAGTCCTTTGAATGAGACTATAAACCGAGGTTCCATGTGTGAACGCATGCATAATATCTTGCACACATGTAAAATCCCATCACCAACTTTAGGAAGAGAAGGCCAGTTTGGCCGTTGGTATGGATGACACATTACACATAGCATGCACCTTCCCCGAAGATAGAGTATGGCTGCCTTAATGGCGGGATAAAAAACGGTCATGCACACAAATCTCCTCTCCCTTTGTAGAGTAGATGGGATTAATACTTGCCTGTCCATATAGGGAGTGTCTGCAGGAGTATCGCAATATCAGCCTGCGTACGCAGAAGAAGAAGTGGTGGAACTGCTGCCATAGCTAGGGATTCAAAAGATGGCTCACTCAGGAATGTAACGTTAACTCCCACCAAGTTCAATAAATGGTGATTTTCTCCATATTAGAGAATGGAATGTAGTAATATGAAGTCAGTAAAAAGTTTCTAATATTTTCAGTATAATATTCCTAATTCATTTTGGTCTTAACTTACCTTTGGGGTATGGTCCTTATGGGTCAGAGAAAACAAAAGAAGCTTTATCCATTCTCTGGAAAGTGTGCAAAAGTGACATTTTGTCAAGAAATTGGGGGGGGGGGGGGGGGGGGGGGGTCACGCTGAAAACACCCCACAAGTCAACAAGATCAGCATCAAGAGTTTGATAAGTCTTGATTTAACCTTTGTTCGAGTGGCCTGTTGTCAGAGGTTAGAGCATTTGCATGTGGAGTTGATCGTGGTGAGTTTGAATCACTAGTGGGGTGGGGGGGGGGGGGGGGGGGTTTCAGCATGAAAATCCTCTCTGTGGTCCCAGCAGTAAGTGGCCATCCGATTCAATTGTTGAAGGAGAGGGATGGGCACTGCCTTTCATCAGGCCATGCCCTTGACACAGTGAACCACTTACTGTCTGTCCTCTGGCCTTATGGTCAGTAGGCTTTAGGAACTTTTTCTTTTTCTTTTTTTTTTTTTTTCTTTTTTCAAAAACTTAATCCATGTCACAAAATACAGAAATTAGGAGGAAAAAAGAAAGAAAGAAAGAAACACTGTGCTGTGAAGGACACTGCTTGTTATGCAGGGAACATAACAGTTAGTGGGATATATTTGTGAACAGACGTTTTGTTGTTTCAGTTCATTTGACCATTTTTAGTGACAAGAATGATTTTGGTCAGGGTGAAGGCCGTGAAGCGTTGTATTGGTAATGCTGTATGAATCCTGTCGTTAGTCGTTTTTATTATGACCAGAGTGTTGCATGCTTGTTTATGGGTTTTTTTTTACTACTACTTATTTGTTACGTCTACCCACACGATATTGTTTATGTACACACACTTGCACAGATAACACATGTAATTCTGTGGGTACACGCAAGCACGTGCACACACACAAACAGAAACACACACAGAGACACAACACACACACACACACACACACACACACACACACACACACACACACACACACACACACACACTCTGACCTACACAGACACAGAGACACACAACAAACACACACACACACACACACACACACACACACACACACACACACACACACACACTCTCTCTCTCTCTCTCTCTCTCTCTCTCTCTCTCTCTCTCTCTGTCTCACTCACACACACACACACACACACACACACACACACACACACACACACACACACACACACACACACATGCGCGCACACAGAAACACATAGGCACATATGCACATACACATGCACAAACACAGACACACAGGCACTCTCTCTCTCTCTCTCTCTCTCTCTCTCTCTCTCTCGTTCCTCTCTCTCTCTCTCTCTCTCTCTCTCTCTCTCTCTCTCTCTCCACACACACACACACACACACACAAACACACTCTCTCTCTCACTCGCACTCTCTCTCTCTCTCTCTCTCTCTCTCTCCTCTCTCTCTCTTCTCCTCTCTTCGTGTATCTTAATATTCTTATGCACACACACATTCATAATCCTTTTTATGTGTGTGCGCAAAACACTCTCTCAGTCTCTCTCTCTCTCTCTCTCTCTCTCTCTTACACACACACACACACACACACACACACACACACACACACACACACACACACACACACACACACACAATTATGCACATGCAATTATGTGTTTAACTTACACATGCATGCTCATATGTGTACTCATGCACACTCACAGCACCATTTACTCTGTTTGTGAGTCTACCTTCTGTATATGTCTTTTTTGGATGTTTCTGTGTGGTGTTGTCATGATCAGTGAATAGTAGACGGTACCTGAAATATTGAACAGTTGTCAGATACCCCGCAAGATCTTTGGTGAACACGAAACAGGTTTTATGTGATTCTCACGCTCATAGATTTCTGCGTTATTTACTGCACCTGTCATGATTGTGTCTCGTGTCTGTTCCCCCCCCCCCCACCCCCTTTACCTCTCACTCTCACCACACCCCTCACCCCACCCCATGCATGCCTGTGGTTTGTGTAACATTGAAACAAGGCGTGTCGTAGTAATGGAAATCAATACGTCCTAGTCAACCTCCCAGCAGTCAAGGTTTTGTAACTGCTGCTGCAGCATATATAAACTTAAGGAGAACCCGCCCTTTGTATGCACATCATGGTATTGAGTTTTCTCCTGGCTTTGTCCTGTATGCGCCATCAACCTGTCGTGTCCTGCTTGTTCTGTGGGAGTGACCTTTTGAGAGGGTCTGTGTGATTGTGTCTGAGCCGATTGAGGAGTTTAGGGGGGGAAAATGCCTGCCCAACGAATTCTGCTCAAAAAGATCCTGACATGTAAGGATGCTATATAGCAGTGATTGTGTGTGTGTTTAGTTTCAGTTTACAGTTCTGCATGCTGTGTAGTTTCTGCTGCTGTGCAGTGTGTGTGTGTGTGTGTGTGTGTGTGCGTGCGTGCACGTGTGCTGCATGCGTGCATGCATGCACAGATGTGTGTGTCCTTGCTTGCTTGCATATATGCCCTGTAAAGTATTCTTCACTAAGGTTGAATAAAAAAGATTTTAAGAACATGATAAACAAACAACAACAACAATGGCTGGCTTTGTGTTGTGACTTGGATTCAAGAGAACAGCATTTGGTGCAGAAAGGAGGAGAAGAAGCTCAAATACACAACAAGCAGCAAAGCAGAGTGCACAGTAACGCTTATCTTGAAGCGAAAATTAAGCAGAGAAGTAAATTTTCAACAAGTACGTCCTCTTGAGAACATCTTAGATTAAGACATTAACAAAAAAAAAAAAAAAAAAAAATGCACAAAACAAAGCTGTGAAAGTTAAACAGAGAAGTAAATTTTCAACAAGTATGTCCTCTGAAGAACATGTTGAATAACAGACATAAGAAAAACATGTGCAAAACAAAGCTGTCCAGATGCCTGTCAGTATGTAAGTGGAGGGTTAGGAAAACAAAACCCTTAATCTTCTGCGTGATTCTGCTACTTATGAAAAAACTTTCTTCAGAGTCTGCCGAAAACGGTAGGAGTTTCTAGTTTCTAAAAGACTGGCATGTGCTTTCCACCATCATGTCATAAAGCTATTGCGCAAACCTTCTACCCCTCTTTACTCAGGAGGAAGGACCTCATACTGCCTGGAAGGAAGTGTGATATTGAGAGTATGGACTACGCACATAGTAACAACCAGTCAGAGAATTTCTATTTAGGTTACATAGAAGAACAAAATAACAGTGGTGTGTAATTCAGAATCAACTAAAATTAAATCAACTTTATTATCTCAGAAGAGAAATTTTGATGGGGTCACATGCATATCCATCACAAATAAATAGACAAAAATAGAAAACGTGTAAGCGAAATTCATATAGTTTATATTAGAAGCAATCAAATGGAAGAGTGGCATACATGTTGTGTATCAAACTAAATCAGTACAATCACAGACTTAGTAGTTGCTCCATTCCTCTCCACCGTCCTTTCTTCCCCCCCTCTGCTCTTCTGTCACCTGCTCACGCGCACGCACGCACACACACACACACCACAACACCACCACACACACACACACACACACACACAAACAACAGAGGCATTCAAACAAACTGAAACAGATGAAGGGGCGCAGATGCAGAGGGATATGCACACACATACCCTCACCCCCAGCCCCCAGTTCCCACATACAGGATTACTTTCTGACCTCTATCCCTTAAGAACCATGTTAACTTGTTTTCTTTTGTCAAAGATGAATGGATTGTAAAGGGAAAGAACATGATTCAGAGTCTAAGTTGTTTAGACTTTGTTTCCCTTGTCTATCTTTTTTTTTTTTTTTTTTGACTGATATATGTCTCAGGCTCTGTTAATTGTCCACTTCTGTTCTCTTCAGAAATTAGCTCATTTCAATGCAGTGACAGCCATGATACTGCCCTTTGTAGTCAGCTTGGTCATAAGCAGGATTACCTTACCCTACCTTACCTGTTGGTGAACTTCTTCAGGTGACGACTGTTCAGGAAAGTCTGTTAACAGTCTGGTCTGTCAAAACTCGATTTGAAAGAACACTAGCTCAAAACCACTTGTGCTGCTGGTGAATCTGGTCTGACCACTGGCCACCATTTTGAACCCTCAGCCATTGAAAAGAGTGGGTTTTTTTTGTTAGTGTGAACCCCAGTTCACCACAAGAAACACAAAAGGAAGCCTGTGGAAATCAAACTCTGTTGAGTGCCAAGTCCCAGTGCTGTAAGAGGAATTGACCTCAAGGGCAGTTGTCTTCCTGCCTGCTGTTATTTCCCAGTTCTACCCCAGCAGAACAAGCGAATGGATGAAATTTTTCTAACAAGTAAGCCGTTGACAGAGTGAAAACACAAAGCAGGGAGGAAGGGAGGGATGAGGGGACTGGGTAAACAGGAACAGTGATGGTGAAGAGTGGAGAAGAGAGAGAGAGAGAGAGAGACAGAGAGAGAGAGAGAGAGAGAGAGAGCGAGGAAACGAAGGAACAAGAGTGTGTTTGTGTGAGCCTGCAAAAGTGCATGCATGCATGACTGTGCATATTAACTACTTGTGACTATAAATGTTCTCATGATCTCTTCTCCTTCAGGGCATCAGGTGTGTATTAGATGCTATTTGCTGGAAGTAGTAGATGCTGCATGATCGTGGACACAAACTTCACTCTTCAGACTTTACTCTGTGTGTGTTTGTGTGTGAGTGAGTGAGTGAGCATGTGCATGTGTTGTAAGTGTTTGTATGTGCATGTGTGGGTCGATACATCCGCGCAATCAGTCGTACACAAATACCTATTTTTGCCTGTGGTATAACTACATTATATCCATATATGATTACTATTGATATCTGTTTGTGTATTATATTCCTTGTGACTCAGTGTACACTTGGTATTAAATATGTATCAGATTTTACATTGCCTTTGAGGGCAATATTCCCATTTAGCCATGCGTACTCTTGCAGGATGTGCAGAAAAACACTTTCTCAGAGTAGCATACTCACGGGTACATGCGAGGTTGAGACAGCTGCTATTCCATACCAGAGGAGTACACGAAGGGTGGGGGGGGGGGGGAGGGGGTCAGTAAAATGTGGATATTACCCATCAGAATTGATGGATGATAGAGATGAAGGCCACATGAAGTAACTCAAATACATCAGTGATTATGGTCTGTGAGGCAGAATTTGAGTTGGGCTATATCCACATTTACGAGAGAAGAGAAGATAATCAGTTGACAGAAGAAAGCTTTCTGAATTATTTGCTGTAAATCTAACAGTAGATTATCTTCTCTTACAGTGGTGAAGGGGAATTTTAAGTTGTTCTGACTGATATTCAGAGATGAATTTATGTTATTTTGTTACGAAAAAATCATGGTGACAAAATAATTTTGATTGGCACTGAAGAGTTCATGCTTGAACATAAAGACTAATGAATGAAAACAGACTTACAGTTCATTTGTGTTTATAACAAGTGATATTGACATCTTTTGTTGTCAAAGATTTAAAGAATAATCACAGAGAGAGCATTTAAAAAATGCTACTTGATCAGGCCTAATTCTGTTCTCTTTTACTTGTGAAAGCAGCCAGCTTCATAAGTTTGAAGATTCTGTTGCACCAAGTGTGCATGTGTCTTAAATATTCGTGTGACCCATTTTCATCAACACATGAAAGGTCGAGTGGAATTTAAAGTGCATGCAAAAACATTTTTCGAAAGACATGTACTCACATGCATATGCGACCTGGGTTTAAAGCCTCCCCTGGAGGACTAGGAGGGGACTGGAGTGTGCACAGATGTTATACCGAAGAGAACATCTCTTTCAGTCTGCTTTTCTCGTGTGGAATTGATCCTGGACCTGTGGACAAGAGTCCGACACTGTATGACCACAGGACAAGAGTCCAACATTGTATGACCCAAGACAAAAGTCTGACACTTTATGACCATAGGACAAAAGTCTGACGCTTTATGACCATAGGACAAGTGTCCGACACTTTATGACCTTGGACAAGAGTCTGACGTTTTATGACCATAGGACAAAATTCTGTCGCTTCATGGTTATGGGATAAGAGTCGGATGGTTTATGACCTTGGGTCAAGGGTCTGACACTTAATGACCGTAGGACAAGAGTGTGATGCTTTATTGTTTATGGCCTTAGGACACGAGTCCAACACTTTATGATCTTAGGTCAAGAGTCTGACACTTAATGATCTTAGGACAAGAGTGCGATGTTTTATTGTTTGTGACCTTAGGACAAGAGTCCGATCCTTTGTAGCCGTAGGACAAGAATCCGATGCTTTAGGACAAGAGTCAATCATTTTATGACCTTAGGACAAGACTGACACTTTATGACCTTAGGACAAAAGTGACGCTTTATGACCTTAGGACAAGAGTGACACTTTATGACCTTAGGACAAAGTGACACTTTATGACCTTAGGACAAAGTGACACTTTATGACCTTAGGATAAAGTGACACTTTATGACCTTAGGATGAAAGTGACACTTTATGACCTTAGGACAAAGGTGACACTTTATGACCTTAGGACAAAGTGACACTTTATGACCTTAGGGCAAGAGTGACACTTTATGACCTTAGGACAAGAGTGACACTTTATGACCTTAGGACAAGAGTGACACTTTATGACCTTAGGACAAGAGTGACACTTTATGACCTTAGGACAAGGAGCTTTGACCTTAGACAAAGTGACGCTTTATGACCTTAGGACAAAAGTGACGCTTTATGACCTTAGGACAAGAGTGACACTTTATGACTTTAGGACAAAAATGACACTTTATGACCTTAGGACATGAGTCCATCGCTTTATGTCCTTAGGACAAAAATGACACTTTATGACCTTAGGACAAGAGTCCATGCTTTATGACCTTAGGACAAAGTGACACTTTATGACCTTAGGACAAGAGTGACACTTAATGACCTTAGGACAAGAGTACGATCCTTTGTGGCCTTAGGACAAGAATCCGATGCTTTAGGACAAGAGTCCATCGCTTTATGACCTTAGGACAAGAGTGACACTTTATGACCTTAGGACAAGAGTGACGCTTTATGACATTAGGACAAGAGTCCATCGCTTGCTTTATGACCTTAGGACAAGAATCCATCGCTTTATGACCTAAGGACAAGAGTCCAATGCTTTATGACCTTAGAACAAGAGTTCGACACTTTATGACCTTAGGACAAGAGCCCATCACTTTATGACCTTAGGACAAGAGTCCATCGCTTTATGACCTAAGGACAAGAGTCCAATGCTTTGTGACCTTAGGACAAGAGTCCGACACTTTATGACCTCAGGACAAGAGTCTGACGCTTTATGATCTCAGGACAAGAGTGACATTTCATGACCTTAGGACAAGAGTGACACTTTATGATCTTAGGACAAGAGTGACATTTCATGACCTTAGGAGAAGAGTGACACTTTATGATCTCAGGACAAGAGTGACATTTCATGACCTTAGGACAAGAGTGACACTTTATGATCTCAGGACAAGAGTGACATTTCATGACCGTAGGACAAGAGTGACACTTTATGATCTCAGGACAAGAGTGACATTTCATGACCTTAGGACAAGGCTGACACTTTATGATCTTAGGACATGAGTGACATTTCATGACCTTAGGACAAGAGTGACACTTTATGATCTTAGGACAAGAGTGACATTTCATGACCTTAGACAAGAGTGACACTTTATGATCTTAGGACAAGAGTGACATTTCATGACCGTAGGACAAGAGTGACACTTTATGATCTCAGGACAAGAGTGACATTTCATGACCGTAGGACAAGAGTGACACTTTATGATCTCAGGACAAGAGTGACATTTCATGACCGTAGGACAAGAGTGACACTTTATGATCTTAGGACAAGAGTGACATTTCATGACCTTAGGACAAGAGTGACACTTTATGATCTTAGGACAAGAGTGACATTTCATGACCGTAGGACAAGAGTGACACTTTATGATCTCAGGACAAGAGTGACATTTCATGACCGTAGGACAAGAGTGACACTTTATGATCTCAGGACAAGAGTGACATTTCATGACCGTAGGACAAGAGTGACACTTTATGATATTAGGACAAGAGTGACATTTCATGACCTTAGGACAAGAGTGACACTTTATGACCTCACGGCAAGAGTCTGATGCTTTATGATCTTAGGACAAGAGTCTGACGCTTTAATTTATGACCATATGACAAGATCCAAGGGTTGACTCTGTCAGCATGGGAAAAGAAAGAAAGATGTGGAGTTGTCGCACTGATGTAATCATGGTATTATGAGGAGATGAAAATACTTGTCTTTGCAATGCTGATTGTAATGCAGGTGAAATTAGCTGTTGGTATGCCTGCTTCAGTTATAAGAGGATTATTCTAAATGCATAAGAAACAGATGACTTTTATCCACTGCGGAACAAAACAACTGACATTATCAATGTATACATATATTGTAGCTCAGATAGAAAGATCCCATTTTACTGTGATCCGGATAGCAGCAGCGGATGTGTTATTCTGACAGATGAGCTTAGATAATTATTGTACTTATAGTTGAGAACTGGTAACTTTTTTTTTTCTCAGTACAAACCATTTGATGATATCATTTTAAATACAGATAACATCTTTATTCTAAATGCAGATGAAAACATCTATTATTCCTCAGGATAAAAAAAAAGACCCAATTTTACTCTTATCATTGAAGAGCAGCAGCTGATGTTTTGTTCTAACAGATGAGCACAGGTGATTAGTATTTTAATTACAGAGGAGAAAGGTGATTTTTTTTTTTTTTTTTTTTTTGTACCTTGTCGCAGATGAAAGCAGCTGACGTAATTCACACTTTAGATGCCCACAACATCTGACCTCATTCTAAAATGATGATGAATTAACAGAATGATGAGACACTGACGTTAATGTTATGCCGATGCAGCCATGCCTCGGGCGGGGATGTCACCGGGGATGCCCCCTCCTCCCCCAGGGATGCAGGGAGGGATGGACCGCAAACGCTCCGCCCCTCCGCCAGATCCTCGGTCAGCGGGCCAGCAGCAGCAGCAGCAGATCAAAGTGTAAGTCTGCCTGAGAGAACCCTTCTGACGAGCACGGCTGCTGGTGGGAGCGTTGGAGTTGTGGCTGAAGCAGGGCTCCCGTTAATGCTCATATTATGTGCATCCCTGAATTTCATTTTAACTGTGAGAGATGCATCCCTGAACTTCTTTAGCTGTGAGAGATGCGTCCCTGAATTTCTTTAACTATGAGAGTTGCACCCCTGATCTTCTTTGACTATGAGAGATGCATCCCTGAATTTCTTTAACTATGAGAGGTGCATCCCTGAATTTCTTTGACTATGAGAGATGCACCCCTGAATTTCTTTGACCATGAGAGATGCGCATATGCGTTCCTGAATTTCTTTAACTATGAGAGATGCATCCCTGAATTTCTTTGATTATGAGAGATGCATCCCTGAATGTCTTTAAGTACAAGAGATGCATCCCTGAATGTCTTTAACTACGAGACATGCATCCCTGAATTTCTTTAACTATGAATGATTCATCCCTGAAATTCTTTTACTATGAGAGATGCATCCCTAAATTTCTTTGACCATGAGAGATGCATCCCTGGATTTTTTTAACAATGAGAGATTCATCCCTGAAATTCTTTGACTATGAGAGATGCATCCCTGAATTTCTTTGACTATGAGAGATGCATCCCTGAAATTTTTTTTAACTATGAGAGATGCATCCCTTAATTTCTGTAACTATGAGAGATGCATTTTTTGTAGCTACGAGAGATGCATCCCAGAATTTCTTTAGCTATGAGATATGCATTCCTGAATTTTTATTTTTTAAGTGTGAGAGCTGCATCCCTGAATTTCTTTGACTATGAGAGATGCTTCCCTGAATTTCTTTAACTATGAGAGATGCATCCCAGAATTTCTTTAACCATGAGAGATGCATCCCTGAATTTCTTTGACTATGACAGATGCATCCCTGAATTTCTTTGACTATGAGAGATGCATCCCTGAATTTCTTTAACAATGACAGATGCATCCCTGAATTCTTTGACTATGACAGATGCATCCCTGAATTTGTTTGACTATGAGAGATGCATCCCTGAATTTCTTTAACAATGACAGATGCATCCCTGAATTCTTTGACTATGACAGATGCATCCCTGAATTTCTTTGACTATGAGAGATGCATCCCTGAATTTCTTTGACTATGACAGATGCATCCCTGAATTTCTTTGACTATGACAGATGCATCCCTGAATTTCTTTAACTATGACAGATGCATCCCAGAATTTGTTTGACTATGAGAGATGCATCCCTGAATTTCTTTGACTATGAGAGATGCATCCCTGAATAATTGTCTTAGCTATGAGAGATGCATCCCTGAAATTTTTTTAACTATGAGAGATGCATCCTGAATTTCTTTAAGTTTGAGAGATGCTTCCCTGAATTTCTTTGATTATGAGAGATGCATCCCTGAATTTCTTTCATTATGAGAGATGCTTCCCTGAATGTCTTTAACTATGAGAGATGCATCCCTGAATTTCTTTGACTATGAGAGGTGGACCCCTGAATTTCTTAAGCTCTGAGAGATGCATCCTTGAATTTCTTTAAGTATGAGAGATGCATCCCTGAATTTCTTTAATTATGAGTGATGCATCCCTGAATTTCTTTAAGTATGAGAGATGCATCCCTGAATTTAACTATGAAAGATGTACCCCTGAATTTCTTTTGCTATGAGAGATGCATCTCTGAATTTCTTCAACAAAAAGAAATGCATCCCTGGATTTCTTTAGTGATGAGAGATGCATCTCTGAATTTCATTAACTATGAGAGATAAATTCCTGAATTTCTTTAATGACGAGAGATGGTTCTCTGAATTTCCTTAACTAGGTATGATGCATGACTGAATTTCTTTTTGATGATGAGAAATGCATCCCTAAATTTCTTTAGGAATGAGAGATGCATCCCTGAATATCTTTAACTATAAGAGATGCATCCCTGAATTTCTTTAGCTATGAGAGATGCATCCCTGAATTTCTTTTTAAGTATGAGAGATGCATCCCTGATTTTCTTTAGTTATGAGAGATGCATCTCTGAATTTCTTTAAGTGTGAGAAATGCATCCCTGAAATTCTTTTACTATGAGAGATGCATCCCTGAATTTCTTTAATGATGAGAGATGCATCCCTGAATTTCTTTAACGATGAGAGATGCATCCCTGAATTTTTTTTAAGTATGAGAGATGCATCCCTGATTTTCTTTAGTTATGAGAGATGCATCTCTGAATTTCTTTAAGTGTGAGAAATACATCCCTGAATTTCTTTAACGATGAGAGATGCATCCCTGAATTCCTTTAACGATGAGAGATGCATCCCTGAATATCTTATAACTATGAGATATGCATCCCTGAATATCTTATAACTATGAGATATGCATCCCTGAATATCTTATAACTATGAGATATGTATCCCTGATTTTCTTTAGCTATAAGAGATGCGCGTTGTTCATGAAGAGCGGTTCTAGTGGGATGCTCTTGTATCTCAGGGCAAGATGAGCAGTTTCCAGTCACACACAGAGCATTTGATCATGCACATATTCTGTTATAAAATCCACACCAAGAAAAGTCTTTTTATCGAAATTAAGCTGCATGCAGAACATGTAGCACTTTCTCTGAAAAGGCGATGAGTTCTCCCTTCTGCCTTGTTCATCCAATGTTTCGGTCAAAACATCCAACATACTGGTCCACATGAGGCAGAGACTGAAGTGACAACTGGCTAGTCGTGATTCTTCTTGTCTAGTGCCAGTTAGCCTACTGTGTGTCAGGATGGCCCTTTTCAAGTGTAAGCCAGGTGTGTTATGACTGCAGTATGAGGGTCCTGGTACCCCCACTGACTCCGTTCTAATGGGAGTCCTGCAGAAGGTCGAGAACAGTAAAGGCGATGCATGGTATTGAGGACAGTCAGTCTGGTGAGGGTGAGTCTTGGGAGGATGCGGTGTGTGTGTGTGTGTGTGTGTGTGTGTGTGTGTGTGTGTGTGTGTGTGTGTTTGTGTGTGTTGGTGTTAATGGGGTTATGAGGGAGATAAATGGCAGAGATGTTAAGTTTGAGAGGGTTATCAGTCTGGTCGGGTGACTTTTTGGAGGTTAAGAGGGTGTTACATGACACTAATGACTCCCTCGGAGTTCACATCAGTCTGTCAGTTAGGGATTTGTCCCCTTCTGCCCTCATCCATCCTTGTCTAATGTCATGTGTACTGAATGCCCCTGTTCAGGTATTTCTCAATCCAGCATCCTAACAAAGAAATTGGGGAGAGAGAGTGAGAGCAAGAGAGAGAGAGACAGAGACAGAAACAGCGTGAAAGCAGTGTTGATGGATGCTTGGGCATGTGTGTGTGTGTGTGTGTGTGTGTGTTTTGTGTGTCTGTTGAACACTTCTGCAATACATGTCTGGAAACTCTTTTCCATGCAGCAAACTCATGCAGACACACACACACACAACACACAGATGTATGCATGGGCACACACTCCACACTCACAAGCAGGCATTCTCTCACACTCATGCTCACAAAGACAGAGATACATATGCACAGTACACACTTACGTGCACACACATACATAATACAAACTGCTCATACTCGAACACGCATGCCATATTTGAAATTTGTGGTTTTTTTTCTGTTATGTAAAGTCTATTTCTTATATTCTGACTGAAAAAAAGTCTTTTGTGTGTGTGTGTGTGCTGATAGTATTTCACCATTATTTTTGTCTTTTCATTTGTTCGTTTTGGCTCATGATTAGGTTTTCTGTTGTTTGAGTGGATTGAAAGAAATTAACCAATTTTGGAAGATCAGAGTTGAGAGGTGTGTACAGTGTGTGCACCTTCAAGGACACATGTTGGTTTTTCACTGTAACAGTTTTCCAGGTTGTAAAGTGCACAGCACTGCACTGGGTGGGGCGGAAATGGATAAAACCTTTCATACAGATTGGTAAGGGCACCTTTATTGTATGTAACACAGGATTAGACATTGCTGGCTGTGGGTTTGGGTTAATTTTTGAAACATGAACAAATCCTGACAGTACTGTGCAACAGTCAGTGTGTGTGTGTGTGTGTGTGTGTGTGTGTTGTATGTGTGTATGCGTGCGCATGCGTGTGTGTGTGTGTTGTATATGCGCATGTGTGTGTGTTGTGTGTGTGCGTGTGTGTGTGTGTGTGTGTGTGTGTGTGTGCGTGCGCGCATATAAATAGAGAGATAACAATGCAGGACAATGAAGCTGAAAAGAATCTGATTCATTCTTATCATGTGATTTTCTCATCTGAAGCTGAGGTGGTAATGCGGCTCAGTGGTTCTCGTTCAGTCATAACTATACTGATGTATCTTATTTCATCTGCTGATGACAGAGTAATGACTTTGTGACCAGGTTCATTGAGATTAACCACATTAAACTCTATTATATTGATTTTTTTCATAGTTCATTATTGTCAGTTTATCCATTTGTCTGATAAAAAGTCAAAATACACATAATCAAGGGAAACAGAATGAAAAGTAACACTTATTTAATGCACAGTATGAAACGGACAAGTGAATTTTCAACAGGTGTATCTTCTTCAGCCATTGCATTCAACAAACATAAATACATGTTTAAACCAGTGAAAGATCCTGTGATAAGCAGAAAGTTGAAGGTATGGTACTCTTGGGTTGGATGCAGGGAGAGTCCCCACTTTAGTGACAGTGAGGAAGTTTGAGTAAAGTGTATGTCTGTTGAATTAAAGCTTACGTCTGTTGAATTAAAGCTTACTTCTGTTGAATTAAAGCTTACGTCTGTTGAATTAAAGCTTATGTCTGTTGAATTAAAGCTTACATCTGTTGAATTAAAGCTAGCTTCTGTTGAATTAAAGCTTACATCTGTTGAATTAAAGCTTACGTCTGTTGCATTAAAGCTTACGTCTGTTGAATTAAAGCTTACTTCTGTTGAATTAAAGCTTACGTCTGTTGAATTAAAGCCTACGTCTGTTGAATTAAAGCTTGTGTCTGTTGAATTAACGTCTGTTGAATTAAAGCTTACGTCTGTTGAATTAAAGCTTACGTCTGTTGAATTAAAGCTTATGTCTGTTGAATTAAAGCTTACTTCCACCTTCCCTCTAACTTGCCATAGAAGGAACAACTTTACGGAAGAAGTACATTGAAAATGATTTTTGTCCCCTGAGAATGTCAAGATACTCAGGAATTTCTCATAAACTAATCCTTAGGCTTATTTGCTCATGGGTGCTTGTGCTTCAGATTGACTGACAGAAAAAAAAACCACACACAGAGATAAGCGTAAGATTATGTGGGGTCAGTGAATTGACTGACTCAAATTTAAGTGAATTTCCACATACACAACTGTACTTTGGATACATTAATGAAAACAGTCAAGGCAGAGACAAAACTTGAGAAATAGTCAGTGGATCAGTTTGGACCCCTCAATAGTTGATGGATCAGTTTTGACCTCTCTCTCACGCTGGTCTCTAAAGTTTTTCTCATTGATGTTAGGGAATTCACTGTCCATTGGCTAACTAAATAAACCTCTTTAAAGAAAAAAAGGAGGGTGGGGGGTGGGAGATAATGCATGTGTTTCTATTGTAAATAGGGGTTACCTTTTCTTACTTTATGGGTCAAACAAAAATATCTAGCGAGAGAAATTATGTTTTGAAGTGCACACCAGGATAACCATCTGGATATCGACTGCATCACAGGCGCTTTGTTTCACGCCCATGTTTTGGCATTTTCTCCCTCTGAATTGTCAAGCCTGACTGATGGGGCAAAATTGCTTTTGGCCATACCCACCATCAGTAGCATTTGTCCCATGAAAACGCCAGGGTCACTCACTGAATGTGAGCTTTAACACAGATTACCTCCCTTGCAGATTTCTGAACATCATCTATTGCAGCGTCTGTGGGCTGGGTTGAGTTGAACTCTCATCTTTCTGTGCTGTTTGCCATGGTGGAAAGGTAGAAGGACCCCGCTCCAGTTTTGAGACATCACCGATTTAGTGGGCATGTTTGTCTAGTTCTCGGTCTGTTTTGCATTGTGTATGAAATATGTTTTACTTTGTGCTTTGTTATATGTGTTTGTATTTTGGATTCTTTTCTGTAACACTGCCGTCTGTTTCAGCAGTTCATTTGTTTTTGTTGATACTAAATCCTCATGTGTTTGGAAGGTGATGTCTAACAGTGGCACCTGGGAAAGCAAAAAAAGAAATCAATCCCGTTATTTTTCTAAGTTATTTTGGTGTCAGACAATTCTAGTTTTTGTGAACCAGTGATATGGTTGGTGTTTTCAGAAAGAAGAAGAAAAAGATTGCTGACAAGATTCTGACTCAGCGGGTAAGATTATTTGCTTTTGTAGAACTGTCGTTATAGAAATGGAAATGGGAGGGGTTTACAAATGATACTAGGCAACTTTTATGTTATATAATGGTGAGTGAGCACTGGAATAATAGTAAACAGCCAGTAGTCCTCTGCCCCCCCCCCCCCCCCCCCCCCTTAAAACCATACACCACACACACACACACACACACACACACCACACACACACACACACACACACACACGCACACACACACACACACACACACTGTGTGTGTGTGTATGCCTGTACACATATGCACTCACACATGCTAACAAGCTCACACACACATGTACACACATACCACACATGCAGTCACGCGTGCATGCTGCACGCCAGCATACACATACACACCACACATGCAACAATTCGATTACTTGTGCATACGTGCATGCACGCACATGTATATACCTTCCAGGATGGGAATGAATCATGTCCATCTTTTGTTGCAAGGTAAAAGACTTACATAGGCCACGGCTGGTTTTGCACATTGTCTTGTGTCGTTAGCTAGATCAAAATGTATTGAACATGAATATCCACATTTTGTTTGATGTCTGATTTTCGGCTTGATTGAAACATACTGAACATAGCGTATGGGTGACCATGCGTGGACAGGTGCGGGACCTGGTTCCAGAGTCCCAGGCGTACATGGACCTGCTGGCCTTTGAGCGCAAGCTAGACGCCACTATCATGCGCAAACGTCTGGACATCCAGGAGGCGCTCAAGCGTCCCATGAAGGTGTGTGCAAAGATCTTGACATCTGTTTGCGATGCTGATATATTCCTTGTTTCGTCTTTTTTGGTATCTGAACAGTCATTTTCATGTAATTCATTTGATAGCAGGGATGGGCGTGTGTGCGGTCAAGTGTTGTTAGTGGTTTTCTGTTTCTCCACTGTGTGGTGAGAATGTCTGATTGCTGTCTGTGAGATTGTCAGAGTAAAGACAAGATCCTGACTCAGGCAGGGATAAATTCAATGTCAAGTTACGAAAACTGGTTTGTCTGGAGAAGTAGAAGTCGGCCAAACATGCTGTTTCGTTGACCTTTAAAGTAATAGCTTTTTCCTTTACGGGGGTGTGATTATCAAGGCCTGAGCAGAGTGTTGGGACTAGGATAGGTTAAGCGTCTAAAAGTTCTCATGGCCAGGTCCACTTTCCTTATTTTTTTTTCCCAGTTCAGTCTCCTGGCAATCAAAGTTGACACAGTGGATATGGATTTAGTCAGCATGCTTGACGTATCCATGGGAAGAGTTTTCTCTCCCCTGACACATTAATCAATGATGGTGTTCTTATCTACAACAAGATGTGTGTGATGTATTTTGGGTGTGAGATGCAGTCATCAGTGGGTATTTAGGAGCAGAAACACTTCAGTAAGAAATTCCACAAAATGCTGCCGTAGATCTGTTCCTTATGCAAAGGACTGTTAGTTTCTGTAACTGGATTGTGGACATAAGGAGACATTCCTTAGTTGTTGTGTTCTGTCAGTTAGACCCAGTGATCCATGATCTACTTCACAAAGATTGCTGTGTTACGACCAGCTACAGATCATTGTCTTAATTGAATGGTGTTTTTTTTTTGACAATGGAGAGAACATATCACAGTGCTCTCCAAAGTAATTCTCCCTTTGCTTGACTGAGATAGATCATTAGGCTACTGGGTTTTGAACTCTTTTGAATAGGCTGTTTGAAATGATTTTAGTAGTCTGTTTATCAAAATTCTACTTAACAATTTCCAGTGTACTTTGAACTTGAATGCTGTAGTTTTACTATATGAAATGTTTATGAACAGATCAAGAGTGCAAGGTATGAATGACCAAACACATACTGATTTCCATTTCAGGAGAGCTTTTACACAGTTACCTTTTTTTTTTTTTACCTCTGTCTTATCTCATGTGCCACTCCCATGTGGCTCATTTTGTCTCCCTGTTCACAACTAACCCCCCCCCCCCCCCCCCCCCCCAGTTTGTCTTGCCACAGACCTGACAATGGCAATGGCAAACCACAGGAAGCACTCAGTATCAAGTCATTACAAAGCAGCCTACCAGGGGGGTAGCTGCTGCTGGGGCTCTTCAGTGGTGTTCAGTGGTACCTGTTCTGATCCAACATACAAAGGACACCAAGTGCTAAGTTCCCCCCACCGATAATAATAATTGCTTAGCAGCAGAGCAGGTGTGTGAGAGTGTTCCCCTGTGGAGCCCATGACAGTCTCCATGAATTTGCTGATGCTTATGATCGGACATGAATTCTCCAAAGTCAAAGACATAGAGAATAAATCAGAAGAGAGGTCACACAAGAGCAGGGCATGAAGGGACACAGAATTTGAGACTTTTAATGCTGATCAATGAGGATGAGGGTGATGGAGTTGATGCTGTTGACTTCCATTCTGGTCAGAGACTCCGTGACAAGGCATACACACATCCATGCTTACTTTCGAAAGATGTCCTTGTGTCAACCAGGCCCAAGAGATGCAGACAGCCATTTGTGAATTGGATGAAACTGCAGTATGTGGTTTCAGTCTTCCCATTTGAGCCTGCAGCAAAGTCAACTCTGACTAGGAGCCAGATCCAACAAGAGAATGGCTCTGATGGGAATCAAACCCATGACCTCCCAGCCTGCAATTCACGGCGCTAACTACTGCACCACAGCAGCTGGTCTCTGGTTACTTACTTTAGCGAGAACCCAGTTTCCAGAGAATGTTGAGCAAAACTATTTCTTTTGTGAGGTACATGAAGTTCAACTAATTAGGATAATAAAGTAAAAGACTGCAATTAAGAACAAAGACAAAATCAGATAACTAGACTGTCAAGGTTAAATCAAATGTAAATTGAAAGTAAACTGAGGTAAGAAGAACTTTTATAAGTTTATCAGTTCACCTAATCTGGTTTTCATGTCTTTGATTTCAGCAAAAGCGGAAGCTGAGAATCTTCATTTCCAACACATTTTTTCCTCCCAAAGAAGGAGAGGTGAGGCTGGTCAAAGGCAGCTGGATCATGTCATTTCCAATTCTTCTTCTTCCTTTACCTCTGCATAGAAAGTTTCCTGTAGAGTGTAAGGTTTGATGTGCTTGGTAATGTTGTCCCATAGCTTCCCTTGTGTTGTTGAGTTCCCATTGTGTGTGCTGTCAGTCCCATAACTGCAGCACTTGCATAGTTATATAGACATGCATTCAGACATGCATTCAAGGACACCCATGTAAACATACTCACACAGACTCGTGCATTGACACACCCACAGGCTTGCATTCATGCATGTATAAGCGCACATACGTACTCCTACACAGACACCCACAGACACCCATGCGAACATATTGACACATGCACGCATGCACGCACGCATGCACGCACGCACGCACGCACACATGCCACACAACACACACACACACACACACACACACACACACACCACACACACACACACACACAAAAACTGCTAATGCATGTATGCACATACGTGCTTACACACGCACACACACACACACACGCGCACACATGCACACACACACACACACACACACACACACACACACACACACACACACACACACACACACACACTTGTGCACATACACGCATATGGGGATTTTAAAATGTCAAGATCTTTGGGCCCATAGAGGGTATAAAGCATAATTGAAACACCTGGAAATTCATGAATTCTCAACTGCAGAAAATCAAACATATTTGTGTTTACAGGAGACTAATGTAATCCTACCTATGCATGGTATTAACCCATATTTTAACACAGACACAGCTGTTAAGACAGAACATGTTGGGTTCTTTTTTTTTTTTTTGACAGAACCATGTTTATCGTTAAAAATTGAGGTAATTTTCGAAGACTTGTTTGAATTGCCCCTTTCCATATCCTCCCCCCCCCCCGTGTTGTATTAATCAAGCAAATAACAGATGAGTATGGTTAAAATCAGGGGTGATCCATCCACTTTTGTGAGCAAATAAGTAACAAGTTTTTAGGGTGTGCTTGGTAAAGAGGCTGGTTATCATTTATTAGTTTATTAGGTAAATGTTCTGGGGCTTTTTTTTGTAATAGAAATATCTAAGTAATGTTTGGTTTATAAGGTTGTGTGGATTCACCAAGAAACATTTTGATGAATGATGATGAGCTATAATATTGGTCTTGAGACTTTTTTTGTTGTTGCTGTTACCTTCATATATTGTTTTTAAATGTGTTTCTGTCATGTTTTGTCTTTTGGAACATTGACAGAGTAACCTACACTCTGTCTCCATAGTATGAATAAGCATGTTGTTTACATCACACAAGTTTTTTTAAGATTGCTGTGTCATTTAAATGATGAATAATTTGACTGACGTTATGACTGATGCATTGTTAAGACATGTCATTAAGGTATAAATCAGAGAGGACATTTTGAATGGATAAAGAGAGATTGCTGATGTAGATGGAAATGAAAAAGGCTGAAGTCCCTTACCTGATGGACGGAGGAGCACTAAACTGTCAGAGATTCATGAAGTCAGGGGCATGTCATCGTGGAAGGCATTACCCCATCGTTGTCCCGCCACCGTTAGTTTCCCAGACCTGAACTAGGTACCCATTGAGACAGAGACGATCTTCAAGTGAAAAACATCTGAGCTGATGCTGCTGTTTTGTTGATTGTGAATTGTTACCTAAGTGAATGTGTTCTTAGCACCTGAAATGGGTGTATGTGTGTATGTTCAGGATGGAGAAGAATCTGTTCCGTCTTGGGAGCTGCGTGTGGAGGGTCGGCTTCTCGAAGATGTAAGTTCATTCTCACTAATTTGACTTGTTGGTTGGCGTCGTTGTCACTGATGTTCATGAGTGTGGGAATGTGTAGGTGTATGCATGCTTGTTGCATGTGTTTTGTATGCAAGCATAAGGGTGCGTATGTGTTTGTTGTGCGGTGATTTGATTTTTAATTTTCTTGCAAGTTTCTTGTGCAGACATTTCAAATGTAGCAGAGTAATCAGTTGCATAAACGATTGTTTAAAAGGTGCTAATTGAAGTGAGGAGTTGGACTGACAAAGATGATGTGAAAAATAATTTGGTGTCTTTCACATTACACTTGATACTGTACAGGAGTATTTTTTAAAATGATGTCTTTGCAGTAGACAGGTTTATCACCCACTGTTCTTTCTTTTTTTTCCCATGTGTTAACCTCAAAATGTTGTCAGTTCTTTTGTTTTTGCTTTATTTTGTTAACCTTCCCTCGTATTAACTTCAAGTTCACCTCTGACTAACAATTTATACAGGTTAAGTTAACAGCTTTGATTCAGAGATACAGATGTCAGTAGTGTTTATGGTCTGGTTTGAGAAGAATGTGAGGAAACTAAGTTCACATATTTGATTGATTTGATTTGAGGGAATTGTCTTCACAATTAACAGAAGTAGAAAGCTGAAGTGCTTGTGGCGGTTAGGTTCTTTTTTGATAAGAACTCTTAGAAATTTTGCTAGAAAATTTAAACAGAAGAAACAGCTGAATGTTGATGGCATTTAGGTTCTGGATGTATTCTGGTTTGAATAAGTTTGAAAAAATGTAGCCTTAAAAAAAAGGTATAATGCAGGTAACAGGTTGTAAAGCAGAAACAAAGCTGAAACATTTGTGGCATTTGTGTCCTGGTTTGAATGAATTTGAAGAAATTTGTGGTTTGCAGGCAGCGACAGCGAAGTTGAGCTGATGCCAACAAAGTGAAACGCAAGTTCTCCTCCTTCTTTAAGAGTTTGGTGATCGAGTTGGACAAGGATCTGTACGGCCCAGACAACCATCTGGTGGAGGTGGGGTTGGCTCCCTTGTCTGTTCCTTAGTTCTGCTAGACATTCTCAGTTTTTGGCGGTTTTTTTTCAGTATGATTGTAATGTTACACACTTGCGAGAAAAAAAGAAAAGTAAAATGATGGGGGAAAGAGGAGTGAGGTGGGGTGTGGGAAGAGGAAAAGGGAAGAATGAACATTGGTACTGGTCCATTTGTGACCCACATTTGTTCATGTGAGTAATCGTCTAAGCATATATACTCGGGTCTTCTGCTCCATGGAATACACCATCAAGATGACAAAATGAGAGTCACCAAACTGTAATGTTGGGAATAAATGTTTCCTGACATCGAAACAGAATGCCGGGGAACAAACTCTTATGCAACTGAAATGAAAATGTAGAGCGGCAAAATGAGATGTAAGGGGACAAAATGAAACGTCATCAAAATTAAATGTTTGGGGAAGAAATGGAATGTCTCCAGTGTCAGCTGTGTGTGGACTGGGTTATATGTCGGCTGTGTGTGGACTGGGTTATATGTTGCTGTGTTGGACTGGGTTATATGTCGGCTGTGTGTGGACTGGGTTATATGTTGCTGTGTGCGGACTGGGTTATATGTTGCTTGTGTGGACTGGGTTATATGTCAGCTGTGTGTAGACTGAGTTATATGTTGCTGTGTGTGGACTGGGTTATATGTTGCTGTGTGTAGACTGGTTATATGTTGCTGTGTGTGGACTGGGTTATATGTTGGCTGTGTGTGAACTGGGTTATATGTTGGCTGTGTGTGAGACTGGGTTATATTCAAGCTGTGTGTGGACTGGGTTATATATCACTGTGTGTGGACTGGGTTATATGTCAGCTGTGTGTGGACTGGGTTATATGTCAGCTGTGTGTGGACTGGGTTATATGTCGGCTTGTGTGGACTGGGTTATATGTCGCTGTGTGTGAGACTGGGTTATATGTCAGCTGTGTGTAGACTGGGTTATATGTCAGCTGTGTGTAGACTGGGTTATATGTGGCTGTGTGTGGACTGGGTTATATGTCGGTGTGTGTGGGACTGGGTTATATGTCAGCTGTGTGTGGACAGGGTTATATGTAGGCTGTGTGTGCATGGGATAAGGACTTTTTGTATGTTCTATAATGATTGGTATGATTGTGGCATACAGCCCAGTCTGCTGTTCAGTCCATCGCATGGCTGTAATCATGTTGAAAAGGGAAAACATGTTGACTGTGATCTGTGGACTGTTGTTCTGAGCATTATTTATGTTTTTTGTTTGTAAGGACTGAAGAAGACATCTTTATCAAAAAGTTATGTGTATCTTTTGCGTAGTGTATGAAATAAGCGTTACTTAACACTTTGTTTTGTGTGTGTTCATTTGTGTTTTGCCTTGATTTCAATTTCAGCAACTTTGTTTTAGCCTCCTTGAGAGGAAAAAAAATAGACTATAGAATAGATACTAATATGAATATCAAGGATGAAGAGACAAGTCTATATCCAATTGACAGATAAGAGGACAATATTTTTTTTAATGTTATCAACCACATATTGATCAAAGTAGCTGAAATTAATAGACCTCTAGTGAAAAATTAAAGAAGTTAAAGATAATGTCTTGGGGAATGTTTGCGTGTTGACTGGGTTGTGTGGTTGCTGTGTACAGTGGCACAGAACTGCCACCACCCAGGAGACAGACGGGTTCCAGGTGAAACGACCAGGGGACCAGAATGTCAAGTGCACCGTGCTCCTCATGCTGGACTATCAGGTCAGGGATTGGGACGTGAATTGAAGGTTGAGAGAGAGAGGAGAGAGAGAGAGAGAGTGTGTCTGTGTGTTTTAGTGTTTCCATCATGTGTGTGTGTGTGTGTGTGTGTGTGTGTGTGTAACTGAGCAGATGTAAAATTAGGAAAGGGACTGAATTCAATCAGAGTGAATATTTCTCTTGAGCTTGCTTTCCCCAAGACCACATGTGTTGGTCTTGGCTACTAAATGTGTTGATATGCACATTCATGTGGCTAAGACCAACACATGTGGTGTATATACAGATAGTGCTAATTAACCTTTTAACTACCAAGTTGTTCTGAGCAGTAATGCACCAATCATATGCACTTTTGTACTCTGTTTTAACAAAAATATACTTAATGCACCACTTTTTGAAAAAGACACTCTTTACGAACATGTATTCACACTTCATAATTATGCTTGCCAGTTTCTTTCCCTTTTTTCTTTAGTTTTGCACTTTCTCAAGACATGTTTGTGTTTCCAAATTATTATGGTGTAGCAGTTGTTGTCATTATGCTTCAGCGCACATCTCCAGGTGAGAAGTCTTCAGAAGTTTCCAAAATACACCAGTTTTCAGGAAGAACACTTTCTTCTTAGGAAGGAAATATTCCAGCAGCAAATTCCAAGTACACAATTTGACCAGATGAACAGAATAATTTTCAGCTGCAATTGACAAAGCATGACAATGTGTTAAAAAAGGAATTTTCTGCCACCCTCCCTACAGGGCCATATTGCACCATACTTTTATAAAAATCTTGATGTATGGATGCATATGTGTTGCTGATGTTTGTGACTGATTATTGTGTTCACTCATCTGTTCTGTGAAGGTTCTTTACATAGACTCCGACACGCCATATCTAGGTCAGTACTGTCATTGTCATCTAAGTATGAATCGATTTCAGTTAGTAATTTACTTTAACATCTGAATCATCACTGTCTGCAATCCTGTGAAACGTACTGTCTCTGTCACTTTGCTTCTCATTTTTCACGTTCAGTGACACCTCGTTGATGAAACTGCATAGTTGTTAGTCACACTCGGTACAAGGAGACTGCTAGAGAGTTACAATGATTTCGCCGAGTAAGAATGCAATGCAGATGGTGCCTGCGAGCCTGAAACGTATCAGCTTGAAACTCAGCATCTTAACACTCCACCTTCCCAAAGAATTGGTATGGGAAAGTAACTTGACCCCTTGACCAAAATATTGGTTGTTGAGGAGCAGTGGCAGGTGGCTGGATCAGTAGCTAACAGGTCAAGCGATCTGACCATGAAGTTCAACATGTTGATAGAGGAGGTGAAACAGTGCACTGTGCTTTGTGTATGTGTGTGGCAGCCCATGCAGTTCAAGCTGGACCCACGGCTGGCCCGACTGCTGGGCATCCACACCCAGACCCGGCCAGTCATCATCAATGCTCTGTGGCAGTACATCAAGACCCACAAGCTGCAAGACCCGTACGAGAGAGAGTACATCAACTGCGACAAGTATCTGGAGCAGGTTGGTCTCCTTGACATACGAAGGTGTATCTGAAAGGGTTGTGTGAATGAGGTTTTTATGTTTTTTTGTTTTTTTGTTTTTTGACTTGTGGGTTGACTTTGAAGTGTTGACAGCCTTGATATGGCCCTTTGCGGTCGGCTGGGCTATAAGCAACATTACCTTACCTCACCTTGACATAAACTGTTATGTCCGCTCAAGGACAGCAAATGAGCAACAGGTAAAGGGAGTGGATAGAAGTGTGCATGTTTTTCTTCGTTTCTGTTTTTGTTTGTTTTGTTGTGTTATAAGAAGGGATATCGATAGTAGGGGTGGATTTATGGGTACTGGATGAAACATTTGGAGTGTATCCATCCATAAGCCTACATAGGATAGAGTGTCAGCTGCTCCAGTTGACTGAGAGCATGTCAGACTGCAGAGAGACCACAAGCAGAATGAAAATACATTGTATTGTCAAAGGAAGGGACACAACCTCCTGTAAAGGGACACAATATTTACATGCTAAGAGCTCAGGTTGAAATAACCTCCCATCTTGAGCCTGTCAGTCATGTGTGGACGTGTGCGCTTTTTTTTTTTCTTTGACTTGTCACTTGTAAACCAAAATATTGTAATGGGAATGCTTGTTGACAACCTTTACAAGTTTTACAACCTTTGTCAACTTGATGAAGATTTGCTGCACAGGTTTCAAGTTACCTTGCTAATATACAGACACACTTGAGAAATTTAAGTGAAAAGTACCTTAATCCCTAGATTGCCCCCACTGCGCATGGAAGAAAAATTAAATGAAATTTGTCATGAAATTAGATAAAAAAAAACATTGCTGGCAAAGGCATTGTCAAGTGATGGTAAATCCTTCAGAATTTGATAAAGGAGAGCTGTGAACTTTTTTTACCAGTGGCTGTAAGGGAATTTGACATAGACTTGACAGTTTCAACTTGGTAACAGGGAAAAAAAAAAAAGACTGACTGTTAAACAATCTGAAGGATTTGATGAACATCGCTTGAATATGTCAGTACTATGATAATGTCAGGAAGCTTCTTGCCAAAAGGAGGGGAGAGGAGCAAGGGGAGCTATGAAAGGGCGTTCAGACAGGTTCATCGGCAGATTTGCGGCCATATTGTATGGATTTATCCATGTGTAGTCCCATGGAATCATTTCGCTGTGGATGGTGACAGATCTTCGACACCAAGAAGATGAAGTTTGCCGAGATTCCATCCAAGCTTCACCCGCTTCTGAGTGCGCCAGATCCCATCGTCATCAACCATGTGATCACGTGAGTCCTCATCGATGAATGTTGTGCTGTCCAGGGTTCTTGTTTGTTTTTCGTTTTCTTTTTTTCAGTTGTTGGTATACCAAAGAGGTTTTGACTGGAAAGACCAGGCTTCTGATGCAGAATGGAATGTTGGCATTCCTTTCATATCTTTATTGATAGATTTTTTTTGGCATTCCTTTCATATCTTTATTGATAGATTTTTTTTTTTTTGGATGTTTGGTTTACAACATGGTGACTGTGTTAAGTTATTCATGAGTGGTAGTGAGTAGATGGAGTGCTTGGATGATTACTTTTTGCATTATGTGTAGCTGTTTTTTTCCCCCTTACCATTGCACTAGAAGGCAGAGTGATAACTGCTTAGCTTATAACAAAGAGTCTGTTTTTTGGATACAACTCAGCTTTCTGTTCTCCAGGTGAATAACAATATAAGCACATGCACATGCACACACAGCACACGCACACACACACACAAACACACACACACACACACACACACACACGCACACACGCACACACACACACACACACACACGCATACACACTCACACACACACACACACACACACACACACACACACACACACACACACACACACACACACACACACAGATGAACAAGTAGCAGCAGATATACTGGGGTAAATAGAAACATACATTTTGTTCTACATAAACTTTATCAGATACACACTTCAAAAGTTCATGAATATCCTGGCACTATGGAAGGCATCATTACTTTATATGTTTCATGGTAAGGAAGGGAATTTAAGCTGAAGTCAGGATGATATTGTCATTATGACAACCATGTTTCTACCATTTGTCAAACTGATCTTGCATGCAATTTATTTGCAAAAGTTCAAAGGTGGAAGACGCATTAATTAAAATACACTAACACTGCCACCAGTTCCCCACTGCCCTGTGCATAGAGGAAAGAGAAAATGCATTGAAACTTCATAGCAGAATTACTTCCCTTGCCCAACAAATCGGACAGTAATTGCTTTTCCAGTAGAAAAGTATTTCTCAAGCTGAGGGAAGATAAATCTGTCCAGAGTTCTTTAACATTTAGTCATAAGTAAGCTGGGCATGACAATATCCAGGGCAAAATGTCGCATTTGAGGATAGAATCATGTGTGTAGTGACAGAATGTTGTCTGCCTTTCCCGAGTTCACTTGAACCATCCTGTTGTGCCTCAAGTCTGGTGAGAGGAAGAATAATACAATTAGAAATATCAATTAATGTATGATTTATTGGGAACGGGTCCTTTTTTTTTCCTTTTTAAATAGACAAAGATAATTAAGGCATGTAAGATAATCTCTGTCAGTCTAAAAGAAGAAATAGTGAGGAAGTAAACCAACAGGTGGGGATATTAATTGCTGCTGTAAGGAAATTATCATTTGGTTTCTTGTGTTATCATCAGTGTAAAGAAAGAACCATTTGTATTAGTAATAGATTTACTGCAGAATAGGCTTGTAGACATTGAGCTTTCTGTCTTTACTTTTTGTGTACGTGTGTTAGGTTCCATTATGTTTTCCCCCCATTTTTTTCCTTTTTTTTTTTTGCTTGCTCTGGGAAGGGCTCCATATTTCTCTGCTCCGTAAACCACCATCATTTGCAGTGACACATCTCTTGTAATCTTTACTTGCTGAGGTACAATATCAGCATCTGTCATATTTGCTTATGTGCACTCATTCTCATACACTGTACACAAGTGCGCATTGGTACAAACATGCACATAGAGACATATATGTAAAAAAAACAAAACAAAAAACGATACATTAAGAGCATCAGCTTGAAGCCTTGCAAAAATAACACATTTTTGGCTAACAGATGTAGGCCATGTATTGACTGTCAGACTTCTCTTCAGCCTAAACTACACCATATTTCGCTGATGGGCTTGGAGGATAGTTGTAGCTTTCTTTTTTTTTTTTTTAACTTCATCAAGATGTCCATGATTGTGTTTCAGGGTCAATGTGTACAGGTCAAGGTATTCCCATCCTTTGTTTTGTACAATGTGTGTTCTTCCACACACTATAAAATATACAGGGTTAAGCATGGATAAAAAGATACACAGACTTACCTACTAAGCTTCACAAGAATATGGTGCCTTTGATGACTATGGTTACTCATGAGAATTCTCTTTGAATTTGATGTTTTGATGTGTCCCAGGTGCATTCCAGTTTAGGTAGCTCTTTACTGGATGTTGATTTTTAAATCAGGTCAAATTTTGTTTGATTTGAACAAGATTTGCAGAAATGGGATTGTCTCATCACTTTTACTAGTTGCTGAAATTCAGGAATTGTAGAGTGTAAACAGATCATGATCTAGGATGGCATTCAGATTTTGTTTTGGCAACCAAACAGCATGAAAGTAGTGGGGTTTTTTTGCCAAAGAAAAGGTGAAAAGTCATCATCTTTAAGAGCTTTTATTCCCTTGGTCTCCGTAAGCTCTCAGTCCATCAACCTGACATCCTAGAAATTTCAAGCTTTCAGAATCCCATTTCTGCCTCTGTGTGTGTTGTGTGTGTGTGTGTGAGTATGTGTGTGTGTGTGTGTGTGTGTGTGTGTGTGTGTGTGTGTGTGTGTGTGTGTGTGTTTGTACATACAAGTTTGGGTGTAATTATTGTCTGTATATGGGAAAAGGGATGGAGGTAAAGGAGAAAGGAAGGGGGGGGGGGGGGGGGGGGGGGGAGAGGGAAATTTGTGGATATTTGATGGGAAGTGGGATGTACCTGTCCAAGTTGACTTCTGTGTACATGTAGGTCAGTGTGTGAGTGTAGGAATGGATACATGCCAGCTGGTGTGTACAAAGCCTCTCATTTTGTCACATGAATTTTAAAAGTGGGGTCAGGGGTGTCCTCTCATTCTCACACTGCTCCCTGGTGTTTGTGTGCACCTGGCTAGTTGGCGGGATAAAGGTGTGCCTTGGAACAAGAGTCTGACTTCAGCGGTCAGGTAGGACAGGACACAACATACCTGCTGTGCCTTGGATCTTGTCCAACCCCCCCCCCCCCCCACCCCCACTCACTGTCCACTTCTTTGTTCATCTTGTGCCCTTTTAGTCATCCTGCCCTGCCAGTTCATTCTCTGAGTAGTCGTGCCTTTCATCTTCTGAGTCGTCTTGCTTCTCTCCAGCCCATCCTCACAGTCATTGTATCTCTCTCCCGGTGATTTTTGTATCTTCTCTCCCTCTCTCCAGCCCATATGCTAATCACCTCGTCTCTCTCCAGCCCATATGCTAATCACCTCGTCTCTCTCCAGCCCATCTTCTGAGTTATGATGTTTTTTTCCAGCCCATCCTCTCAATCCAGCTAATCTTTTGAGTCATCTTGTCTCTCTCCAGTCCGTCCTGAGAGTCATCTTCTCTGTGTCCAAACCATCTTCCAAGTCGTCTTGTCTCTCTTCAACCCATCCTTTTAGTTGTCTTTCTCTTCAACCCATCCTCTGAGTCATCTGGTCTCTCTCCAGCCCACTGTCTGAGTCATCTTGTCTCTCCATCCCGTCCTCTAAGTCGTCTTGTCTGTCTCTAACCATTTCCAGTTTGTCCTGTTTTTCTTGTGTGTATTGAAACCTTGGATGCCAATTCTCTGGGGTTTTTTTTTTAAGGATTTCTGCTTTGTTTGTTTTGCATTACTAATGGGGAAAAAAATCCTCCCATTTTTTGGTTGGCATCTCCCCACAACCATAGCAATAAAACAAAACAAAAAACACTGTATCATCAACAATCTTGTGATGAGACATTTGAGAAAAGGTCGCACTTTCCAGTAGAACAAATGAAAGGAAGTGGAAGTACTATTTCAGACCATTTTTGTGACAAATCAAGTGCAGAGTAGGTGATCTCAAAGGCAGGGAAAAAAGGTGATGTAGATCAGAATAAATCCACCCTCCCGGAATCCTCCCAACCTCTTATTGGTCAACAGTTTTTCTCTGCAGTCTCTCTCTGGATTTATATACCTCTTGCTGCCTGCTTCTCTGCCCAGTCTGTCCTTCCTTTGTCATGTTGTTCCACTGCTTATGTGTGGGTGCTGATGGTTGCATCACTGTCAGATTTCCAAATGTTTTTTTTTTAGAAATTAATCTGAGGGAGTTGGCATTCCTGGTATCTGCGAACTCACATTGCATCACTTTGGCACACCTCCTGTCTTTCACATGTCTGGTGCCTTGGGCACGTTGCTTGACTTTTAACATGCCTAGTGCTTTTGCATGGCTCTAATGCCTTTACCTTATCTCTCCTTTTTGTCTGGCACGGTGCCTCTTAGTAACTATCATTAACACTTTTAGCCTAGTCGCATAGCGTTTGTGATTGATTTTTTTCCTCCTTTTTTTCTCCCTTTTTTTTTTCTTTTGGCATTAGTGTGCTTTTTTTGTTGTACTTTTTTGTTGTTGTTGTCTTCGCTGTTGTATCTTTGTTTTGTTTTTTGCAATCAGATTGTAATGATGGTTTGTGTGTTTTTTTTCTCTGAAAATGATATTTTCTTCTTTACAGTTTTTCTCCTCTTCCTTGGCAGCTAATTCGGTATTAAATGTTACACATCCAGAAGCTCTAAGCTACAACAGCAACAAAAAAAAGTGCTTGTGGCTGTTTATTGAATTTATTGCAGACAGACTTCTGATTCATCTTTTTATTGCCAGTTTTTGTCTGTCTTTCCTTTTTAAATTTAAGAACATGTAGCCATTTAGTTTGGCCTTTGATTATGAGAGCTGCATCAGTCTTTTCTGTAGGCATGCGCTTGTGTAAGATTCATGAAAACAGATGATTGAGCTCCTTCCTGCTTGTCAGAAAAGAAATGGCTGCTGAATACTGGTACTTATTAGAGTGTGTGTTATCTTTTGACTAAAGTAAAAGTTTGGCACCATCCTTACTGTGTGCATTTTATCTGTGATGTCTGCTGTTCTCTCTCTCTCTCTCCCCTCTCTCTCTCTCTCTCTCTCTCTTTCTCACACACACACACACACACACACACACACACACACACACACACACACACACACATGCATATGAGAATGTTGGTAATGTCACTGGCTTTTTAAAAGTTACTTCTACTTTGTTTACTTCTCAAGTTGTTGTGTTGAATATTAAGGCTGTCTATGTGTTGACAATTTGAAGTGTGTTCAAGGTGGATTGTATAAAGGGCAAGACATACTAATATTTAAATATGTTTGTGGGTGCGGATGTTCATACTTTTGTTTTCTTTTAGGTAAAGTTTAAGCAAGGAAATAGTGCTGAAGATGATTGTGTTTTTCGTTTGTTTGTTTGTTCTTTTAATCTTCCCTTGATTAATCTACTTTTGCTTGAGATATTTATGGAAATCTTAATGAGGCAGGGAACAGTAAAAAGTAAATAACAAACTAGTTGGTAACTCTTGCTCATGCTCTATGAAGACTATAATTACAGACCCATAACTCCAAATGAATGCTTCTTACGACACCAAATTGTCTGTCAGAAATGACCACACAGAGCACACAGAACAAACATTTCTTCTTGTCTGTTCTGTGTGCTGTGTGTTCTCATGTATCCATGTTTTTTCTGTGTGCTTGCTCTGTGTTGTCATTTCTGTTAGGTGATTTGGTGTTGTAAGCAGCATTCGTTTGGAGTTATGGGCCTGAAATTATTTCATTGTGGGAGCAAGAGTTACCCTACTTGTTTGTTATTCAGATACTTAGACTTGGTTTCCTGGGAGGATAATGAAAGGAACTGACTGTTGTCTATATTTATTTAGCAGCATGCATGATTTTTTAGTGTATTCATGTATAATATTACATATGTATTTAACAGACTACATGATGTTGAGTGTATTTGTGCGAAAGTGTTCATTATTTTATAAAAATGTATAAAGGATGAAAGGGTCTTCAGGCTTTTCTTTAAATTTTTCATCATTGATTAGAAATTTACCTTGTGAGCCTAAAATAAGTCAGATCTTTTCAGTGGTTAAGAACTGCAAAGGTTAAGATAGCCAAACAAACCAGCAAGTTAACAATGTGAAATAAGCTCCTGGGCAGCTGTATAGAAGCCAAAGCACATGGTGTCAATGAAAACACAGACTGAAGTGGTTGGAGTGGGTTTGACTTGCAGGTTGGATGGTCCTGATGCTAAGAAGACGGCATGCTATGACATTGATGTCGAAGTGGTGAGCAGACTTACTTGAATAGTGTGTGTGTGTGCATGAGTGCCTATGTTTGTATGTGTATGTGTGAGCAAATGTGCATATGTTTTTAAGTGTGTGTGCGTGCATGCGAATGTGCATATGTTGTATGTGTGTTTATGTGTGTGTGTGTGCACACATGCATATGGTGTGTGTGTGTGCATGTGTGTGTGTGTGTGTGCGTGTGTGTGTGTATATGTGTCTTTATGTGTGATGACAACGATGATATTGATGAAGATGATGATGCTGTTGGTGCAGGATGACACGTTGAAGCAGCAGATGAACTCCTTCCTGTTGTCGGCCCAGAGTCAGCAGGAAATAGGGGGCCTGGACAACAAGGTGGGTGGTCCTTGTGGTTCTGGTGGTCACTCTTTCCACTCCTCCTCTGCCTGGTCACCAAACCCCACTTAACCACTCGTCCCTTTTTGACCCTTCTGATTGACTGAACATTTCCTACACATATTCATTGGGTTTCTGGAAAGCTTTGAATGTTAAAGATATGCAGTTTGAAGACAGCAGTGTTTATTGAAGTTGCAGACAATGTGAATCTGCTTCAATTCGCCTTTAAAAATTTTTTAAAAAGATATTTTGGGGCCTCAAGTCAAGTACAGCAATGAGTGACAGTGATACGTGACTGTCTGTTCATCATGAAGGAGGACAATTTAGCAGCCCTGGCAGTAGCACCGCTGAATCGATAATGACAGCTCAGAAAGCTGTGAAACGCTTTGGATGCACTTGCATTCACTTCACGCTTCAGTGTCGGTGGGTCAGAGGACCAGCTGGGTTAGCAATAACAGGTGGATTCTGGATTAACTGGACACAGCTGGGTTAGCGATAACAGATGGATTCTGGATTTACTGGACAGAGATAGCTGACCACAATAGTTAATTATAAACATGACCAACACAAAAACAGACACATTTACAGCAGACTTCATCCACTTCTTCATTTCTACTCGGAACTTAGTGTCGTAAAGATGGAAATTTTGGGACGGAGGGGTAGAGGGAATGTTTTTGTTTTTTTTTTAAAGAAAAAGGAAAACTGATGCTTTTGGAAACAAAGTTGGTAGTTACAGAACTGATTAAAGAAAATTGATACTGGAAAGGGTGAGGATTCTCTTTGTTCATGCACGCAATATCATATCAAATGCATATGTCCATGTAAAGGTTACGACCGACAATCACAAATTAACAGCAACATCCTATTTCACCATGTTTAGTTGTGTAGACTGTCATATACTCAGTGCAGTCCCATGTTCAGCAGTGCAAAATGCCTTAAAAGCAGACAGACAGTGCCAGAGCTGCAGTGTGTTACGGAAGACATCCTGTCCCCGAACTGTTCTGAAAAGTTGTGCATCATTTTCAGATGTCGTCAAAGTAAGATGTCCTTGGAAAATGAGAAGAAGTGTGTGTGTGTGTGTGTGTGTGTGTGCATGCATGCATGTGCGCATGCATGCATGTATGGATGTGTGTGTGCGTGTGTGCATCTGTGTGCGCATGCATGCATGTGTGTGTGTGTGTGTGCGTGTGTGTGTGTGTGTGTGTGTGTGTGTGTGTGTGTGTGTGTGTGTGTGTGTCTCCAAATGATTTGACCACTTGCAATGACTCACACTTACTGTCAAAGTGAGCTTATGTACCTATACACACAAAACAATTAACATGAGCATACAACACCCCCCCACCCCCACCCCTTTTTTTTCATTGAAAGTGAACAATTTTTAATTATCAGCATAATTAACATTGTGAATGAACACTCTTTGTTATAATGAAAACAATCACCAGTTGATGATGATGATGACTGGACCTCCGCAAAATGCATCATCAACAAAAGCATTTAGTGTTGTTACTGGTTATCCCAATATCTGAAGAAAAAAAAAGGCCATTGCAAATTTTGCCATTGTCACTTTTCTTTTTCATGAGTTTGATGCAGAAGTAGAAAGTGTGACCTAACAATCAGTGCATGTCACATTTTTATCAGATTCATGAGACGGTGGAGACGATCAACCAGCTGAAGACCAACCGCGAGTTCTTCCTCAGCTTCGCCCGGGACCCCCAGGAGTTCCTCAACAACTGGCTCATCTCCCAGACCAGAGACCTCAAGGTACACCACCTTGTTAGGGTGGAGCTAGAGAGGCTTTTATCTGTCCAGGGTCTGGGTCGAAGAGCTTCAGGGAAAGAGGAGGAGGTCAGCGTTTCGGATTCTAGAAATCCCTTTTCATGATAACAGTAAATGGCAGGATCATGGGAAGTCGACTCTTGAGCTGGAAATGTTGATGATCACAGGCCAGCAGCCACAAACTTGTATATCACTATAATCACAGGAAATGAAAGGAACATAAGAACCTCTACCACTGCTGTGATTGACTTGTTATTGTTCCAAGCAAGTTTCAGTTCATTTGAGCTTGAAATGTAATTAATCATCTTGTACTTGTAAATTTACAAGCAATAAGGTAGAAATCAGATGGCAAGGAAGGCTTTTTAGTTCATTTCTGTTTAGTTCATTTCAGTTTGTCGCTCAGCTGACCACATTGGTCCCTGTCAGGGTTCATGTTAAGAGAAAGGAAAGCAAATAAATTTAGGTTGTTATGGAGATAGAAATAATACAGAGGGAAAAGAGGGAGAGCAAAGCTTCAAGTCATCTTTTGTTTATAACTTGTTCACGATATGGTTAAAAATTGACAAATTTTCAAAGGAGGGTAAGAAGCTATAATAAAATAAGAAAAGCCCACTTGATTCTCCTATGTGATGTATGTAGGTCAGTTTTGTTCCCAAAGGAGGATTTATCAAACAAGACATTTTACTTTTTTTTTCAAAAACTGTACTTTTTAAATGTTTTGGGAAGTAAGTGTTGAAAGATTTATAACTGAGATCAATGTAAATGGTAAATCAAAATTGAAAAAAGAAAACAGCAAGTGAATGAGTACTCACACAGATTAATCCACAGAGAGAGAGAGAGAGAGAGAGAGAGAGAGAGAGAGAGAGAGAGAGAAAGAAACAAAGAACAGGAGTGGTTCATTTCATCCCTTTTCTATCTTTCCATTCCTGATAACTTGTCTGAAGAATCATTGTCGTCTTCGTCTGCATTCGGTCCCACCACTGTGAGTAGACAGAGCCCTCACTGGTTGTTTTCTGGGTGTGCAGACAATGACGGATGTGGTCGGGAACCCAGAAGAAGAGAGACGTGCCGACTTCTTCTACCAACCCTGGTCACAAGAGGCTGTGTGTCGCTACTTCTACGGCAAGGTCTGTGCAGCACACATGTTTTCTGCCTTAGACTTATTACAGGATTGATCATTGTTAAAGGATTGATCATTGTTTTATTGTTGTTTTCATATCGAACTACTGTCTCCTTATCCACTTTGGTTGTGTCATTTTGTTCCGTACCGTGAGTGCATTTGCCTATGCGTAGCAGTGACACTGACATGGGGAAGAGGTTCATTGTTATCGTAAAGTGTTCTGATGTAAAGGAAAAAAAAAAAGATCAGTTTTATTCATAAATAAGATGCAGTAATTTTGCTGCACATGAAGTTAAGTCTCTACCTTCAGACTCTGCACACTAAAAAACTCATGCAGAAGGCCTTTCGCCGTAACTAAAAGAGGGTCCCATTCATTGTATCAAAAGTGGAAAAGCATCCCCAAATTTATGATTTTAATTTAACAAAATTCAAACTTGCATATATGTGTTAAAAGACAAATAGTCTTTATGATCAATATTGCAATCTTATGAGTAATGAGACCAGATCAAATAGTGTGCTTTGACCACAGGACCATGTTACAGATCAGTATATTTTTTTTCCCGAATATTGTTTGTTTTAGGTTCAGCAAAGACGACTGGAGCTGGAGCAGGCCCTTGGACTGCGCAACACATAGTGAAAGACTGGCTCTGCTGTGGTCATGCCCATCGGAGGAATACCCGCAATCTCAGAATCATCATGTGTTCATTTGCGACGACAGTTGTGATGTGGACGTCATATGTTGTGTGTGCAGGAAAGGGGTCATCATCGGGTTCTCCATGAAGAGTACTTGTTGGGGAAGAAGTTGCTGGTTTTAGTTTGTCGTGTGAATCAGGCATCTGAAATTTTCTTTACCCAATTTTAAAAGTGTCAAAAGACAAAAAGTAAAAAAAAGAAATCATTGAAATCTCAAAGCTGAGAAATCTTCTTACAGGAAGCTGATCATGAATTGTAAACAATATCCTGTTTTTTTTTTAGTGACAGATTGTTGGCCACGTTGCTCGTTGTTGCTTTGTTACATAGATATCATGGTTGTAGTAGATTTTGATGTTAAGAATTTTTTTTTTTTTCAAACCAAATGGTGCCCCCAATTGTTGCTGCTATTAATTCTTCATTTTTTCCAAACTGTAATGATTTTGTTGTGTCTCTGTTGTCTCTGTAGCAGTTCTTGTTTCTTGGCATTTTTAGTTTTGAATTGTTTTGTGGAAGAGAAGGAAGCGAGCTGAGATACATTTTTTCCCATGCAACCAGATTTTAGTACACTATAGATCTTTCTTAAGATGGTTGTATTTTTTGCACTTGATTCAAAACCTTTTGACAAGACAGATAAAATCAGTTTTAAAAGTGACATTCGCCTGATCATTCATTTGATGCAAGTCAGTAGCATTTATTTATTTGTCTATGATGAATGAACATCCAAGTTTGGATAAAATTAGTTCGATATGACTAGGTTTCTTTACATGCAAGCTTAGTGACATGAAAAAGGACTTAAGCTTGCAAAGCAGTAATGGCTTTGAGACAACAGGCTTCAAAAAGCCAGCATTGACTAAATTGATGATGAATGATCTTTTGGCATGACAGAACACAAACTGCCAGTTGAAAGGAAAAAAAAAAGGGGGATTAGCTGTGAGCCACTATTTACGCACCAGGTTTAGCTTTTGTTTCACGATGCTGATCAGTACATCGGTAGAGAATGTTGTTGGTCAGAAGGTAGTGTATACAGGGTCTGTTTCTGTGAGGTGAACTGTGGCATCACTTGTACAGGGTTTGCCCCATAGACATTGTGGAGGAGTATGGTTGACTTGGGGGAATACATCATTGTTCTTGTTATCTAATGGTTCGGGGTTCAGTGGCCAAGTGGGACAGCCAGTGGAGAGTAGATTTTCTCTGTGGAGCCATCTCTGTGCAGTCTCAAACCCCTCCAAGGCCCTCATATGAGGCTGTAACTGAGGTCTGTGTGTGAACAAAGGAGTTGGAAACGAAACTGAAATGGGCATGCCCATTTTATGCCATGCCATCTGTCATAGATGAATGGACCACTGTATGCTGGTGGCATGAGTATTACACACACATTCCCAACTCATCACATGCATGCACAATCACACACACGCACACACGAAAGCATATACACACAAACACAGATGGACACAAACGCGCGCGCACACATGTGCACACACAAGCACGCATGCACACGCACACACACACACACATGCACACACACACACGCATACACATGCATACACACACACACCACACACACACACACACACACACACACACACACACACTGTCTTAAAACTAGCAACACGCACACATGTACATCATCCCTGAAGATGGAATGTCTGTGTTCATGGTAGAGAGTTGAAAGAGTACTTATGCACGAAAACTCGCCAATAATGAATCCTAGTGTTCCATACAAGAAATAAAGAGTACAGCATCAACCAGCATATTTGCTCAGGAGATGGAGCAGCTTGGCTAAATATTAATTTGTAAATTCTAGAATTATGTCCTGACACTGCCAGATAGATGCACTGCTCTAACCTCCTTTTCAGCTGTCTAGTCTGTGTCAGTGGTGTGGTTTATTTTCATGGCTGCTGCATCTGTACATGGGCAAATCATGCTGTCGTCATTTTGGGCAGAACGAACAATGTTCGATGTTGTGTTGTATTGGTTCTGTGTTGTCTTCTGTTTGCAGAAATCAGGTCAGGTATATTGGAGATGACTTTTTTTTTCTTTCTCTCTCTGTCTCATTACATCTCTTTCTCTATGCATATCAGGCATGTGAATAGATACTTTAAATTAAATACTCATGTGAATAGGCATACATATGCATGCACTCGCACAGACTCTCACATTCTAAATTGATTGTATTTGCATATGAGATCCTTTTTTTTTCTGTAGATTTTGGCTTATATGTTGACATGCTTGTTTGAAAACTCATCTCTGTTTACCAAGATTCAGTTCCACTCATTCATTCAGAAAGAGAAAGCATTTGTTTATCTCATGAGACGAACAAAATATGAGGGGAATGTGAATCAAAACTTGACACTTTTGGAATGGCAGCAAATAAGATAAAACTGGCTCCTGTATCTCTGATAGATGGCAGATTACACCTGAAATCGTCCATTGTGAGATTTTGAAACAGAACTAGAGATGGTGAGCCAGGAATAAAGATGATTTTATGTTACATTTTGCCTTGGTATGGATTGCAATGAATGAATGGTTTGCATGATTTTTTTGCGCATGCATGTGTATGTTACAGTAGAGATGACAGTCTAGTTGAATGGTCGATTTTAACAGTAGGAATGCCTATCACAGTTTCCACCAAGACAGTCTTAGATTACAGTTTTCACTGGTAGGATCCTAGATTACAGTTTCCTCTGGTAGGATCATAGATTACAGTTTTCACTGGCAGGATCCTGGATTACAGTTTCTTCTGGTAGGATCCTAGATTACAGTTTCCTCTGGTAGGAGCATAGATTAGTTTCCACTGGCAGGATCCTAGATTACAGTTTCCACTGGCAGGATCCTAGATTACAGTTTCCACTGGTAGGATCCTAGATTACAGTTTCCACTTTCAGGATCCTAGATTACAGTTTCCACTGGCAGGATCCTAGATTACAGTTTCCACTGGCAGGATCCTAGATTACAGTTTCCACTTTCAGGATCCTAGATTACAGTTTCCACTGGCAGGATCCTAGATTACAGTTTCCACTGGCAGGATCCTAGATTACAGTTTCCACTTTCAGGATCCTAGATTACAGTTTCCACTGGCAGGATCCTAGATTACAGTTTCCACTGGCAGAATCTTAGATTACAGTTTCCACTTTCAGGATCCTAGATTACAGTTTCCACTGGCAGGATCCTAGATTACAGTTTTCACTGGCAGGATCCTAGATTACAGTTTCCACTGGTAGGATCCTAGATTACAGTTTAGACTGGCAGGATCCTCAGTTTTGACCAGCAGAGATTGTGATCCAAATTTCTGCCAGGACAATCAATGATTCTACCACAACAATCGGTGATTTGACCATTAAAGATTGCGACATTAACATGATTTTTCAGATGTCAGTGGAAGACTGATTGGTCAGAAGAAAAGAATGATAATTATGAATCCATTCAGTCAGATGAAAAAAAAGAGGATAATTATGAATCCATTTCTATCTTTCCATGTTGTAATACAATAAGAAACAAGAAGCATTGAATAAAACAAAACAAAATGAAAAATTTGTTGAAAGGCACAGGTCAGATCATGAAAATCTTTGTTAATGGGCTGACCTGTTCAGGATGTGACTTTTGGAGTTTGACATCCTGAAAAGGCCGCGTGTGGTCACTGGGCTATAGGAATCAAATACAGATGAATAAATCAATAATCTGTGAGAATTAAATATAGATGAATAAATAAATAATCTGTATGTGCAAATGACTGTCAGTCAGAGCATGAAAGATGTATTAGTGCAGTCTGTTTCTGTTGACAGAAACTAGGATCACAATCTGTGCAGGTAAGTTCAAGGATCCTACGAGACAAAACTCAACACAATACATGACCACAACACCTGATGCAATGTATGTGCCTTCACAAATGGTAACATGCATGCACATACAGAAATACATGATAAAAATTTTTGGACTTGCTTGTCTCTTTTGGAAAGCCAAGGATCTCAAATGTGTACAGCTAGGGAAATACTCGAACCTACTCTTCCATTCTTTTTACATCTGCCTCTCACTCTCCCTCCTCTTTGGCTCTTGCTCATGTAATTCTTCTCCATTACCCCAATGCCCCCACATCCTCCTCTCTCTGTGTCTCTCTCTGTCTTTCTTTTTAAAAGTTTTTTATATTATCCATTTCTTGCACTAAACTAGTTCGTTTCTTGAGCTAGCAAAAAAACAGAGCCTGAACAGCATTGCAGGAATGAAGGTGGGGGATACAAAGTGGTATTATACACCGAAAAGAGTAAGTATATTTACTAAACATAGTTTATGAAATCACGCAAAACATTGACACAGCTAAATAAAAGGGGGAAAGTCAGATCTGGATGTTAACAGTTTTTGAATAGGTATTGGTGGTTCATTTGTATATAGAATCGCAAGAACATCCAGCCTGAGCGGCTTCTGAAAGCAGAACTGTTGTGCAGAGACTGCGTCTGTTGGTTTGCTGTCTGACACTGACTGTGACACTATCTGTATTACCCACTCTGACAGTTCGTGGAGAGACTTACAAAGATGTTGTGGTTTGTGACGATTTGATGTTGGCTCAGAAAGGTAACTTAGAAACTATCCTGCAGGATTTTTCTGATATTCTCACAGACAAACCTGGTTCTGCAAAGGGAGTGGAACCACATGCCATTGTTTTGTCAAGTGATGTGCCCGTTCGTGTGAAACCTTATCCTTTGCCATTTTCCAAACAGGAAATTATACAAAATAAATACACAACACCGAAAAGTTGGTTTTTTCCTTCCCCTCCTCCTACGGGAGAACAAATATAATTAATACATACAATGCTCAAATCAACTTATCCACACCTCCTCTCCATTGGGGAGGCAACACAAAATAAACACAAACACACCTCCTCTCCACCAAGGAGCCAACGCCAAATAAATACAAACACACCTCCTCTCCACCAAGGACGTAACACCCGGTACTGTTTCCCCTTCAATTGACACGTTAATAAAACATGGGGTCTATGTCACTATCCATCATCACCGTATCTATATCATATACCATTAGCTTATAACCTCAACACAGGAAAACAATCAAATCCAATTCACAACAGTGGAGGTCGAAAGTAGAGTTATTACACTATGGGGGAATACGCCAGAGTCATTCTTCATCCACATGGGGGAATACGCCAGAGTCATTCTTCATCAACATAGGAGAATGCGCCAAAGACATTCTTCATCCACATGAATCCTCCTCCGTGAGGAAGGGTACTGCAGGCGAGGTCCGCCACCCGTCCCAGGCTGGGGTCAGGTCCAGCACCTCCGCCACCTTCAATCCTCCCACCCATGGCCCGGCGTGAGACAGGCAACCTGTCAACACACTCGGAACCACGTGCAGTTTCTACAATAACTAAGGAGACTCACTTAGACATGAAGATGTAAACAGTAACCTTTTCTTGTAAGTTTTTACTCTAAATATTACTTTTCCTTTCTTTTCCCCATTCTGTTATAAAGAAATGTTACAGGTGTAACCACACTGGTTCTTATTCTTTTCTTTTCTTTTGAATACAAATGTTTTCTTTAATTTTTTCCCGAAAGATTTCACTTCTCTCTAGTTAAACATTAATGATAAAGATACCTCAACGATGCCTCAACCTTGCATCGGTCTTCAATCGCCATAAATAGACCATGCGACTCCCCCAGCTGGCGTAAAGCAAGTGATTATAACATTTTCTAGCTAAGTTAAATAACACGCGTAGCGCTCCCAAGCAGTACTCACCCGGGCCACTACCAATGGAACAACGCCATACAATCACATGATCTTTTTTCTCTCAATACCCCAATACAGCCGACGTTCAATCTTAAAACACAAAACAACATGCGCACACGACACCTTCACACATCCTGTGCACATGACAGACTGCCACAGGTGGTATCTGGGTGTGGCTATGTAACGTGTAGCCAAATAAATAAAGCCACAGCAGTGGTATATTAGCGAGCAGCCCAAAAGCAATGGCAGATTTTTTTTCTAACTATACACACTGGCACTTCATGCCTTTGTGGAAAGGATCGCATGTTCTACCAATAGACCTCGATCCATTTCACCAGATGTGGCTTTAAGTTTATTGTGGACACATTCAAAAACGCATACCTGGAGATGCACACATTCAGGTAACTGAAACACCAGTGACTATACAGACTCACTTTGTTAGCCAATGCGAGTTAAAAAAGAAAAAAAAATGCTCGTCTAGACAGAAGCAGCTTCCCTTCCTCCCTGTTCTGCTCTATCCCCCCCCCCCCCCCCCCACACACACACACACACACACACACACACGCATGCGCGCACAGACACCGTCATACACCAAAACAACAAATCCTTCACCCCTTCTGGTGCACTTCCAATAATTCTTGTGGTGTGTGGTGATTTACATGTCAATTACTGACACTTTGCTCTTGATTTATGGACACATAATTTGCAGTCTGAATAGCATTCACTGACTTCTGCACAGTGTTTACTGCCTCTGTAACTGCTACAGATGAAGCTGATATCTTTTCCCAAGCGAGGGCTTGAAAACAAATGCAATTCCCACAGCCTATTGGCGGCATGGGCAGTGAACTGGCAGAGGTTCACCAGGCAGAATGAAGGTGGAACCCATTCCTCGCCTTCCACCACCTTCAACCTTCCCTGGACTGAATCAGGTACCCATTTATTGTTGGATGGACTGAGAGTTTTCAAGCTAAAACAAACAATCACACGAACAAATAAACAAACAACCAAACAAGGAAAGAATTCTTTTTTTTTTTTTTAATCAAGACGATTTTTTTCCCTTTTTTTTTAAAAATTTTTTTTAATTTTATTAACGGTAAAACGAATTGTAACCCTGTGACGATACAAAGCGATTATTAAACAATAGTTACCTCTCTTTGTCCACATAACCATGATGCTTTTTCTCTCGCCGAGAGAATCTCTCGTGTGCGTTGCACGTATTCCACATGGTCCCGTTCTTGAATCATTTATCCGCAATACCTTTTTTTTTTTCTTTTTGTATTTAACTATTTCCCGTGTTCATATACTTGATTCATTGCTTTATTCGCCATACTTATATTCCTTGGTATATGCCTCCTCACGTTCTCGATTCATTTCCCCCCCTAAAACTCATGATACTGGTGCATATATTTTTCATTTCCGCATTCCTTACTTTAAAAAAACAACAAACAAACAAACAAACAAAAGCAAACAAACAAAAAGAAAGAAATACTCTTCCAAATAACGCTAATTCTTCAAGGAATGTCATGCCTACCATGAAAAAAAAACAACAACAACAAAAAGAATTCAAAGTCGCCTGGAAAAGGAGGTCGATAATCTCGGTGAAGAGGCTCACAAGTTACAGTTGATCGATCATTCATCCTCATGGATGGATGGATACAACAACAGGACCGGCCCGTGAGAACAGATCTGGGCTGAAAATCCAGACGTTTGAGAACAGGTGCTACAGGGCTTCTCCACACGTCATAAGACAAGACAAATGAGTATGTCACAGAACGGATCGACGCATAACCTGGCAGACGAGAACCCAGTCTGGCCACAGTCAACAAACAGTGGTATGGGAAGATTTTAAAGCTGGGGATGGGAATGGGGAGGGGGGGGGGGGGGGGGGGGGGGGGGGGGGGGGGGGGGGGGGGGGGGGGGGGGGGGGGGGGGGGGGCGAATGAACCAGACAGCAGGAGTGAAGGGGTGGGGGGGGGGGGGGTAATTGAGGAGTGGTGGTGGTAAAGGTAAAGGTTTCAACAGAAGGAAGCTGTATGAAGGTGGAAGAAGACGAAACATTTGGTTGGTTCAAAGTTGTTCGGTTCATACAGGGGAGATTCAAATACTTATGGAAGAGTTGGGGGGGGGGGGGGGGGGGGGGGGGGGGGGGGGGGGGGGGGGGGGGTTGTTTCAACTGATGCCGGGACTCCCTGGGGTTGCTTCTGCCCTGGTGGAGTCCAGAGGCAACATCCCAGTTAGGGGACGGGAGGGGGAGGGGGTTCTGGGCACTCTGAATTTTTTTTTTTTTTTTTTTTTTTTTTTTTTTGTAATGCCGACCGATGAGGATAAGGTGGATGAAGAGGATACTGCAGATTTCCATTTGGGTCTGAGACTTGCATGACAGGGCTGTGCTCTACGCTCACTTTCATAAAATATCCCGGCGTCTAGGGGTCGAGAGACACAAACACCTGTAGTATTTGTCAGGAAATGTGAACAATTCTCTCAAAGACGCATCCATAAAGTGGATGAAACTCGACTGTGTGTCCCGGCAAATTGAGCTGTGGGTAGGAACCGGTCGTAGCAAGAAAATCCCACAAATAAATGTGTCTGATGGGAATCGAACCC
>CM065716.1:91880388-91885388 GCA_033310375.1 Conus canariensis
CGAATCTACTTTTGGACGCCATTAAAACAATACCAGGATACTTCGAATCTACTTTTGGACGCCATTTAAAACAGTACCAGCATACTTCGAATCTACTTTTGGACGCCATTTAAACAATACCAGGATACTTCGAATCTACTTTTGGACGCCATTAAAACAGTACCAGGATACTTCGAATCTACTTTTGGACGCCATTTCAAACAATACCAGCATACTTCGAATCTACTTTTGGACGCCATTAAAACAGTACCAGCATACTTCGAATCTACTTTTGGACGCCATTTAAACAATACCAGGATACTTCGAATCTACTTTTGGACGCCATTAAAACAGTACCAGCATACTTCGAATCTACTTTTGAACGCCATTCAAACAATACCAGCATACTTCGAATCTACTTTTGGACGCCATTAAAACAGTACCAGCATACTTCGAATCTACTTTTGGACGCCATTTAAACAATACCAGCATACTTCGAATCTACTTTTGGACGCCATTTAAACAATACCAGCATACTTCGAATTTACGTCGAAAACACCTGCACGATGCTCCTTTTGGACGCCATTTAAGCAATACCAGCATAGTTCGAATTTACTTTTGGACGCCATTTAAGCAATACCAGCATACTTCGAATTTACGTCGAAAACATCTGCACGATGCTCCTTTTGGACGCCATTTAAGCAATACCAGCATAGTTCGAATTTACTTTTGGACGCCATTTAAGCAATACCAGCATACTTCGAATTTACGTCGAAAACACCTGCACAATGCTTTTTTTTTTTTTTTTGGACGCCATTTAAAACAATATCAGCATGCATACTTGCATGTCTGAATGAGCATAACCTGTTTCAACGGTACCTTGACGGCAACGTGATTGTTCTTCACCAGAGTGAAAATCTGGAACATCTCTTATTCCCTGGTCCGTGTGGATGTCCTGACTGACGTCGTCAATGTCTCCACGAACGCACGTTTCCTATTGAAAATGTGTTGATCGAAATACATTTGAGTTGGTAAATACTCCTTATTGATAAGTCAAACCGTGGAAAATCAAATGATGTGAGAAGTCGTTAAAAGAAACACATATCATTCACATTTTCGCAATCATGGCGGTTTTTGTTTGTTTGTTTTCTTTTGTCCAGTTTCTATAGCCTATAACGTTGTATCTGTTGTTGTTCACGAATCCATCGATTCTATCCATCTGATGATCAACGTTTTGCCATCTACAATTGATTAATCTCTGTCTGAATGTAGTCATAAAATTAACTATACATCCTTTTTGTTTCTTCAGAATACAAACGATATCATTTAAATCATCGCCAAGTTAGAAACCTGTATAGAAGAGAAGAAGAGAGAGACCGGAGAGAGAGGAAAAGAGGGAGAGAGAGAGGAGAGAGAGAGAGAGAGAGAGATGGGGTTCATCCGAATTATGTCTCGAACCTTCAAACCTACCCCCAACCCCCACCCCTCCCACGCTCAGTCCCCCATTTTCATTCCCTTTTCTTCTCTTTCTTTCTTTCTTTCAATCTCCCCTCCCCCCAGCCCCCACCTCACCCCCATCCCCGAAAGTCCTTTGTTTCTGTCTGTACCCCCTTTTATCCTGCGTTTCTTTCTACCTTCTTTTCTCTTTACGCCTCAGTAGTCCTGGACCTTTTAAGTTCAGACGCACTTAAAACACACACACACACACACACAAAAAAAACAACCCTTCACCCGACCGACTTCGACCATCGGACAAGACAGACGACAGACGACAAATCTACTAAAACCCGGGTGGAGGAAGAGGGGACGGGGAGGTAAGGGAGACAGTACAGACGGAAGGGGGGGGGAGGGGGCAAGTAAGGTGGGATGGAGGAGGTGGGATGGAGGAGGTGGGTGAAGGTGGTGAGAGGGTGTGGGCGGAAAGTCAAGGTAAAATCGGTCAGGGCCAATGAGTATCCGGTACGGTCGCTCACTGCAGAGGGGTGAGGGTGGGTGGGTGCGGTGGGGGGGGGGGGGGGGAGGGGAGGGAGGGATAGTGGACGGCGGTCTTATTGTAAGTGCCAGTGCCAGGACCATTCCTCATTATCTAAATATGAAAAGGCATGTATTCCCCTCTGTATATTTGTCACGTTTTAATGGACACACAATAGCTGAAATCAGAAATGGTCTATGAAATTATCCCTGATGAAATTAACAAATACCTGATGACAAGACATGAAATAAAACGCTGAAACAAACAGAAACAAAATTGTGCACTGTGATAAATGCTTCTGAATTATTGTATCTATTGTCGTACACGAGGAAGAATAACAAAGATATCAAAACAGACAACCGCTTTCTCCACTTTCCCACCCTTCCCACCCCGCCATAACATTGCACAACTGTTGTGTGTTTGGTCATTGAAACTAACTAGCAAGTTAGAAAATGAGGTAAGATAAGCAATAACGATTGAAAACAGCAACAAAACAACGGATTGAAACCATCAGCAAGTTACACATCTGGGTGGGCTTATGCATTATACTTGCGAACACATTACAGGTGTCTTGATGGTAACGGAAACAAGAAACGACAAACGACGGCTTCGCAGCTGAAGACAAAGAGGACCCAGAGACGAATCAGAACTATTGGGCTTTGGTCAACAGAACGATCGTGGCACACTTTCTTGCGCCACACCCTTAAAGACCCTGGCCAACATTACATTTTTGTGTTCGTTTCTTCTGTACTTCACACACACACACACACACACACACACACACACACCACACACACAACACACGAGTCGCACACACACACACACACGGGCACACACGGCACACACACACACACACACACACACACACACACACACACGCTGGAAATCCCACCTCCCCCCCCCCCCCCCCCCCCCCCCCCGCTGCAGATACCCAACCTTTTTTTAATACTTTTTTTTTCTTCATTTCTTTTCTTTCTTTCTTTTTTTCCTTTTTTTTTTTTTTTTCTTTTTTCTTTCCTTTTTTTCCCCTCAGAGGCTGCTTAGGCACAGATAAGAGAAGATACTCTACTGACGGACAGAAACAACGAATTATGTGGAGCATCTGTTGTTTGATTATTTTCTCTTATATATTAGCTGCTTTTCATCAACGGATTACCTTCTCCTACGTACAGCGGGTGTGATTTTTTTTTTTCTTCTTCTTCTTTCTTCTTCTTCTGATTTTCTTTTTCTTTTTCTTTTCCCAAAAGGAAGTTACCTTGTTTTTTCTGTTTGATGCCTCTTTTCATCGAGCGTGCTGAATGGATAGGCACCGCAAGCAACGTTAGTTTGAATTATGCGCAAGTCATGTTTCACCATGGGAGCGGAAAGTAGACTATGTTTGATTCGCTGTTGTAGTTGTTGTTGTTGTTGTTGTTTACTTGTTATTTCAACCTACCTAACTGTCGACTTCTTGAAAACATGTGATCTGGCAATATTTTTTTCTAAACAGTATTGTGCCTTTTTTTTTTTTTAATTCCTTCATAAAGACGATTTTTAAAAAATGCACCCGTATCTTTTTGAAAAGGTGAGGGTGCTCTATCGTGCCATGTGACGAGTAGTCTCCAAGCGTGAAAATTTAGCCCACATGACGGTCGACATAATCACCTTACAATGGATTCATGACCACCTTGTGCAGGGAAGTTCCACCAGATGTGATTTTCTTTTTTTTTTCTTCCCCAGTTTCTTAAAGAGATAGATGTTTTTCCTTTGATCTAATATTTTGTGTAAAAAAATGTATCTAATTTGAAGGCATTTGACTATATTTGAAAGAAACTGGTCAATTTTGAAAAGACCGCAGTATCAATGTTGTTGGTGATGGTTTTTGTTTTATGACTGGATGCCCAAATTAACACAACAGCATTTATCTTCTGTTTAATATGATAAGACTTCTTATTTTCATTTCTGTATAAAGATGCCTACAGAGAGAGAAAAAAAAAGTATTCTTGAACTTTACAAAATTAAAAGGAAATGGTGAAGATGTTTGATAAAAAAAAATGTATTCTTAAGGAGTGATTAGACTTTTTGGGTGTGGTGCATGTGTAATCTAACACACATAAAGAAATATTCATGTCGTTGCTATACTGGCTTGTTGATTTGATAGCCTCCATACCACAGAGGGGCTCCTAGTCACATGGTTGGAGTATTTGCCTGCTGGGCTGACGGGCGTGAGTTTGAACCACACGTGGGGTCGGATTTTTGGGGCTCGAAAACCATCTTTGTCTAGCAGCAGTAAATGGGAACCTGACTCAGTTCAGGTAAAATTGAAGGTAGTGGAAGAAGAGGGATAGGCTCCGCCTTTCATCGTGCCGTGCTTCAGGCACAACGAACCTCTCACAGTTCACTGCTTCTACGGCTGATAGGCTATAGGAACTTCAATTTAAAAAAAATATTTTAAATTTTAAGTTCCGATTCCGATTCTGTAATTGTTTTCTATGCTTGTCACTTTCCTAGTTCTTCCTTCTTGTTTAACTGAGTGATTGTCGGAATAATTTGTGATACCTGTGTGAACATAAGACAATTAAAGTCCCCTGAGGAAGGCGAGGTGTGCTCGCCGAAAATTTGGGATGACGAAGAGCCAACTTGTTGTTCTTTTGTACATTGTTCTCTCTCTCTCTCTCTCTCTCTCTCTCTCTCTCTCTCTCTCTCTCTCTCTCTCTATATATATATATATATATTATATATATATATATAGCCAAAAAGGATGAAAGAATAAAGTTCAAGTGCAAGTTCAAGAGTTTCGCTTTCACGATGCTGTGACCTTGGAGATGGTAACCTTGAGGCAGGACGTGACGTGGGGGTGAGGGAGCCGGGGAGCTGGAGGGGCAGAGATGAGTGGTGGTGGTGGTGATGGTGGTGGGGGAGGGGGGGAGGGGGGGAGGGGGTGGTGGTGCGCGGAGAGCCCAATAAAACATCTTTGGCGGAATCATGAAGAGAACAGCCATACATTTAGATGATGCCCAACGATTGGAGTCTCTGCATACAGGTATCGCCGGATCTCTTCCCATGACGA
>CM065716.1:91897888-91912888 GCA_033310375.1 Conus canariensis
CCACGCGCGAACGTGTTTGAGCCACACACAAACACACACACACACACACACACACACACACACACACACACACACACACACACACACACACACCAGAGTCAAAAACATAGACATACAGACGTAAAGATATACAGATAAGGAGATATAGACAGACAGAGAGACAAAGAACGCGCGCGCGTACACACACACACACACACACACACACACACACACACACACACACACACACACACACACACACAGAGCCCCCAAATATTTAATTAAAAAGTTGCAGAGTATCGATAGTAAAGCTTACAAGATAGCTCTTGGTGTCCCGGTGTAACAGCCCATTCTTACCCCCACTCTGGAACTTACCCCGGGGTAAGTCTGGGCTAGCCTGCTTTTACCCCCGGGGTCATTCCAGGACTAGCTGGAACTTACCCCCCCCTCCCCCCCCCCCCTAGTTGGAACTGCCCCCCCCCCCTCCAGTCATCTACACTGTACAAGGTACACAGGCACTCAGGAGACACTAATTAGCTGTAAAAATAGTTAAAATCTCTGATATACATTAAAGTGACCAATGATCAGTGACACTGACCACTGGTTGTCTGCATTGCACAAAGTATACAAACACTCTGAGACACTGATTAACTGTAAAATAGTCGAAATATCTGATTTACGTCATAGTGACCAGTGGTCAGTGGCACTGACCACCAGTCGTCTGCATTGTACAAGGTACACAGGTACTCGGGAGACTATAAATAGCTGTGAAATAGTTAAAATCTCCGATTTACGTCATAATGACCAGTAGTCACTGGCACTGACCACAAGTAATATACATTGTACAAGGTACGCAAGCACTCGGGAAACGCTAATTAGCTGTTAAATAGTTAAAATCTCCGATTTACGTCATAATGACCAGTGGTCAGTGGCACTGACCACTAGTCATATGCATTGTACAAGCTAAGGTACACAGGTACTCAAGAGACTCTGAATAGCTGTAAAATAGTTAAAGGAGGCAAACCGGGATGAAGCAACAACGGTACTTGGTCACAACGACACGTGATCACAACGACATTTTGTCACAACTATGCTTGGTCACATTGGCACTTGGTCACATTGGCATGTAGCCGTCTTTCTTTCCCACGCATGCACGGGCGTACTCACACACCCGAATATTGACCCACGCGTGTAAGCTGGCGCGAGAAATGTTAATACGTATCTGTTAGTGAACCAGGGTGTGTGTAGGGGGAGGGTTTGGGGAAGTAGGAGGCATCTATGAGAGGTCTGAAACACTTGTCTAACCCACTGATGTAATAGAAATGGAGAGAGCTTAAATATCGCTAACCATTTTTAAGGCGGTGTGGTGTTGGAAAGGGAGGAACCTGGATAGCCCTCTTGTTTGAGGGTGGTGGTGAGAAGATTCCAATAGTCCAGATTGACCTTGTGGTGGGGGGGGGGGGGTAAATCCGCTATCCAACTTACCCGGGGTAAGTTCAATAGGAGTAAGTTAGTAGTCTAGAATGACGCGGGGTAAACAGGCTACCAGATTGCCCCGGGTAATCAAGGTGTTTAAGACGGGTGTTGACACGTGTTAATCAACTGAAGAAGCTAAGGAAACGGGAAATATGCCTTTTTGAGAAGGGAATGGATGAAGATTCCAAAAATTAGAGTCATACCTTCATGAATATAAAATCATAAATTTCTGGGAGGAAATTGGTCAGAATCGGGTATAATCACAGCTATTCCAAATTAGCCGCAGGGTAAAGTTCCTAGGGGGTCATTTTAGCTATCTAATGACCCGGAGTGAAAAGCTAGAGCATTATGCCAGATTTCCCGGGGTTAAGTCAGAGTGGGGTATGACTGCTGTTCAATGTTTAATACATCAACTTAAGAACTTATATGGAATCAATATTGCCTTTTAAAAATTATATTCATCTAAAATATTGTTAGAGTCATCATACAAAACCCTTAATACAGAGAACAGATTACAACTAGTAAAATATTTTCCTTAACGGGACTTTAATTATATATTACTTCTCTTATTTATTTTTATTCAAATCGATTGTTGATTCAAATCATCCTACATCTGACTTATTTACAAAAGTAGGCACTGCACCTCAAAACGTAGCTCCTCGGGTGTCTTTTAGCACTATCCCGGAATGGGAACTTAGTAGAGCAAATTATGACATAGACTATACAAGTTTAAGAAAAAGTGATGGACCCTTGCTGCCAATGTATGTTAAGTCACATATAAATGAAACTTATATAAATCACCTTAAAATCTATACAGATGGTTCCGTACTAGACGATCATTTGTCTGGTTCAGCATTCATAATTCCATCCTTAAAAACAGAGAAAGGTTACCACCTTGGTAAGAATATTTCCATATTTACTGCGGAACTTGTTGCCATTATTATGGCATTAAACTTTCTTCTTGATTTTCGATTTCCTGTATTTCAAATACTACTTTGTGTTGATTCAAAATCAGTCCTACAAGCTCTAAAATTTTCGAATACAAGTGTGAGAGCAGAACTTATATCAGAAGTGTACCACTTAATTCATTTTTTTTGCATTTACGTGGTTCTTATGTCGATTTTTGTTGGGTTCCATCTCACTGTGGATTATCTGCGAATGAAAGGGTAGACAAATTAGCCAAAAAGGCTGCTATCACTGAAACTGATTTAACAAAGATATGCATTCCTTTATCCTTACATGAGAGTTATGGTCTTTTAAAAGACGCAGCCTGGAACTCTATTTTAAATAAGGGAAAAGGCACCAAAAACAAAAAGGGGATATTATTTAACAAGATATCAGACAATAAAACAGGTATCAAGAATCTCTACCAAGAGAGGATTTCAAAAAATTTGATTTTTAGATTGAGGCTTGATGCCTTTAAAACCAAATTCTGTAAACATGTGACTTGTATTTGTGGCCAGCAAATCACTCCGTTCCATCTACTTTTTTTGTGCGATAGAATGAAACCTTATTTACCTGCTTGGATGTTGAAAACTGAACCGTCGATGTCAGTCTTTGAAGACGTCATCTCTAACGAATCAAACATTTTTGAAGTTGTTCAAGGACTGATTAAGAGCCCAATTGGACATTTACTTTAACGTCTATGTTATTTTCCTCATCTTGGTGTTAGTTGCTTATTTAGTGTTTCTTTTAAAGTTTTGGATTCAGTTATGTGGTGTTTTTTTTTTCTTTCTTTTTTATGTTTTTTTTTTTTTTTTTTTAATCTAGGCCTAATTGCATTATACATACCTACGTACGCCCAAAATCAACACCAACCGTTCGCATGCATACACCCAAAAACATCACATGCACACACACATAACACTTACATACTGTCTAAGAGTCACTGTTAGGTGGACAGATGTTAAATTAAAGAACGAACGAACGACACACAGAGCAACCAACATGTAAAAGAGAATGTTCAGACTGATTCAGTGGAGCATCTGAAAAAATTCCAAAGTCAACATCAAATAAAGTGTAATGTGAAGACTGACTCAGTAAAACATCTTAGAAAACCATCCTAGTAGGGAGAATGTTCGGACGGGTTCAGTAAAACATCTTAAAAATCTGTACGAACCATTTCATTAAAGGGGAATGTTAGAACTGATTCAATAAAAAGTCTGGAAAAATCCCGCAGCAACTAGCATTTAGACTGTTCAGATTATGTCAAGAACTGTACCAAAGTTCCTGGTAGGTTGATATGTGCTGGTATATAAAACATATGTCGACGGGAAACAAATTACTAATGCAAGCTTTTGAAAAGAAAGAATATAAAGTCTTTAAAAAAAAAAAAAAAAAAAACATTTTGTGCTTGGCCCATCTTTCAGAAACCATGCAGCTCGCGTGCATTGAATACAGTGAACAAATAACACAAGGTGGTTTGTTTAGTAGTCTCATGCAGCTCGCGTGCATTGAATACAGTGAACAAATAACACAAGGTGGTTTGTTTAGTAGTCTCATGCAGCTCGCGTGCATTGAATACAGTGAACAAATAACACAAGGTGGTTTGTTTAGTAGTCCCAGAGGACAGGCGGGCAAACGCATCGTGTGGAGGCGTTGGAGAGTGCGCATGCTTACTAGGTTTTTTCTCTTTGAAGACAGTAGAGATTTCAGCATTAAATATGAAATAAAGGTCACGACTGGCCTGTGACGGAATTAGCAAATCTTCAGGCAAAATGCGTTGAAAAAAGAAATAAATAAAAAGAGGAAAAACGAAAACTTATATTTCTACACGTAAGGATAATGTTCTGAATTGATCTTAACAAAACGATTGATCCATGTTTGGTTTTCTTTTCAAGGGAAAACTCGGGATACGCTTTTTTTTTTTTTTTTTTTTTTTTTTTTTGCTTTTTTTTTTTTTTTTTTTTTTCAAATGAGAGGGGCAGAGTCACAATTCATATTTTGTAAGTATATCAGGGAGATTGTGAATGTTTTGTGGCTTTGTTGAGACCAGACCCAGGAATAAGAACTGCGTGTATAATAGTATGCCTAAGTCTGTTCGGTCAAGGGCATCTTCTTTGCTAAAAGAGATCTTTGATGGTACCGTTTGAGCCATTTTTGGAGGGAGCGAGTCTGTGACAGCCTGGCTGATATCTCGTGTTGAAACTGTGTGCTTGAAAATAATCATGAAAAACTACAGTTAAAAAGTATTCTATGTAAACAGTGTAAAAAAAATTGATCTAGTTGCAAAGTATGGCGACTACAGGCGGAAAAGTTATTGATAAGGCTCCGCCGAAAAACGTAGACAAACGAATCACAAGACAAAACACGACGTGTTTCGACCTCTCAGATCTTCTTCAGGCAAGACACACAACACTCAGGACAACGAAAAAAAAAAAAAAAAAAAAAGACCAGTCTCGTTTTCATTCAACGCCCATCTTGCGCCGAACTGGATGAAGATAAGTGATTGCTCGTTCATTTTCGTTGTCCTGATGAGTGTTGTGTATCTTGCCTGAAGAAGGCCTCAGAGGTCGAAACGTGTCGTGTTTTGTCTTGTGATTCGTTTGTTTACGTTTTTCGGAGGAGCCTTAAAACAATTTCTAAAATTTGTAAAATTGTTAGTTTATGACTGAAAGGACGAAGCCTTTTCGGTTTGTCCGTAAGGTTGTGTGTCCGTAAGGTTGTGTGCCCAAGTTGAGCGAGTGAGAGTCTGACAGTCTGGTCTAGTAACAAATTTGGTAACATTTTATAGTAACCAACATATCAAGGAAACTTTTCAGACTGGTTCGGTAAAACATCTAGAGAAAATTCCAAACAACCAAGACATAAATGAGATCATAAAAACTCATTCAAACATCTGGAAAAATTCCACGACAACCGACTTATAATAGAAACAGTTCAGCCTGAATCAGTGAAATATCTTTCCAAAAATCCACAGCATTCAACACATAAAGGAGATTTTCAGACTAATAAAAAAAAAATCTGGAGAAAAAAATTCCCAACAAACCAACATGTAAAAGAGAATGCTCAGACTTTTTTCAGTAACACATCTGGAAATATTGCTCATTAAACAACGTTTTATGGAGAATCTTCAGGCTGATTCAGTAAAAATACCTGGAAAGATTCAACTGCAAACAATAATTTAAGGGGAATATACAAAGTGATTCAGTAAAACATCTGGGAAAATTCCGTAACAGCCAATGTGTGAATAAGGCTTCTCAGACTGACTAACAAAAATGTGAAAAAAATCCTCAGGAACCAACGTATAAAGGACTGATCAGACTGATTCAGTTAAACATCTGGAAAAAATACTCGGCAAAGCAGAATGTTCAGGCTGATTTAGTAAAACATCTGGAAAATTCCACAGCAATAGATACGTAAAGGAGACTGTTCAGACTGATTTAGTAAAACATTCGTAAAAACTCCAAAGAAAACAGCATATCAAGGACAATGTTCAGGCTGATTTAGTAAAACATCTGGAAAATTCCACAGCAATAGATACGTAAAGGAGACTGTTCAGACTGATTTGGTAAAACATTCGTAAAAACTCCAAAGCAAACAGCATATCAAGGACAATGTTCAGGCTGATTTGGTAAAACATTCGTAAAAACTCCAAAGCAAACAGCATATCAAGGACAATGTTCAGGCTGATTTGGTAAAACATTCGTAAAAACTCCAAAGCAAACAGCATATCAAGGACAATGTTCAGACTGATTTGGTAAAACATTCGTAAAAATTCCAAAGCAAACAGCATATCAAGGACAATGTTCAGGCTGATTCAGTCAAACATCTGGGGAAATGTCCGAGCACCCAACATCTAAAAGAGACGGTTAGACTGACTCATTTAAAGAACAAAAATCTTTCAAAGCAAACACTGCATAAAGGAGAGTGTTCAGAAGGATTCAATCAAACATGGGAAACTGATACCGTACTGCCGTTTGATGTAGATCCGCACAAAAATGTAAGTCACAGCCCCCAAACCCCATCCCCACCTCGCACAGCCCCCAAACCCCATCCCCACCTCGCACCAGAAACGGGTGTGTTTATTTGTTACACGGAAGAATGTAGGATTAGCCAGCAGGTTTTCACACTAAAAAAAACATTTTACATTTGAGGTAGCAAGTTAGCTCGTGAGTGAAAATAAAATTGCTTTCCTTCTAGGGGAAATGATAGTAGATGCCGGAAGACTGAGTTACTTCCAGTTTACTGTTTTATAATAAGAGACAGAAAGTGCGAAAGTTTAATGTTTCTGACACTGGAAAGTTTTTCATATTTCATCAGAATATATCACGTTATACATAGTATTCATTTGTAAACAGTAGTGTTAGACAACAATTTTAGCCAACATTTCGCAATAATCTTTCTGTCCTGCAACGAAAAAAAAAGGAAAAAACAAAAACAAAAACAAAAAACTAAAGCAATGCTTATTGTCACCACGTTCACTGAAACGAAAATGGGCAAACTGCCTTAGTGTTATCAAAAAGACAACAAATTTATGGAGTCTTTCAGGTATTATTCTCCAGGCAATTCGTGACACACCTGTATTCTATGAGGACGATCTCCAGGGTTGCTTTCGTCACTGTGGATACAGTTTGGATTGACAGGATTTCTTAGAATTGTTTTGTGATCCTGTGGAATTTTTGTTCCTGGTTGCTGGCCTCCGTAGGCCGTGTCTTGTGTACTTCCACAATCTAATTCTGGAACAAAATCAAGTCTCTCTGATAATCAAAATTCTTCCTTTTTTCCCCATCGCTGAGTGCTCATCTTTGCAAACACGTCCCTCATATGCAATGGAATCTACCCAGTTTAATGGAGTGTTCTTTCTGTTCAAGTGAAAGTGCTCACGGAGCCAGGACCCAGGAACATTTAGAGTGTACAGAATTCTCCCTGGAGAAGAGTTCTATTTCTGCCTCCTTTTTCTGAGTGCAGTCTAAGCTGTGCTACTACTGAGACGGCCGTAGACGTTTACTTTACGCTCTCTACAGAGATTGAAAGCTTTAAGACCAAATTTTACAATATTTTCATTTCTACATGTGTTGCAACAACCTATGACATTCAGGCCTGTGTAGTTACAATGTTTGAAACTATTCATTCATTCATTCATGCCCATCGCTCCCTTTGGAGCATAGGCCATCGACGACCCTTCGCCATCACACTCTGCTCTGGGCTGTTCTGGCCATTCCAGTCCAGTTGGTCCCTTGTTGTTTCAGCTCTGCCTCAGTGTCTCGCCTCCAGCTGTTGCGAGGCCGGCCTCTCTTCCTCTTTCCCTGCGGGTTCCAGGTCAGGGCTTGGCGTGTGGTGCTGGACGCTGGCTTCCTGAGGGTGTGTCCGATCCAGCCCCACTTCCTTCGCAGTATCTGCTTGGCCACTGGTTCCTGTCCCGCCCGCTCCCACAGATCTTCGTTTCGGATCTTCTGCCATCGGATTTTGTAGATGCGCCTCAGACAGGTGTTGAAGAATGTCTGAATCTTCTGTTGCATCGTCTGTGTTGTCCGCCACGTCTCGCATCCGTAGAGCAGAACTGACTTCACATTTGAGTTGAAGATGCGGAGTTTGGTTCTTAAGCTGATTCCTCCAGATGCCCAGATGTTCTTGAGCATGACGAAAGCTGCTCTTGCCTTGCCGATTCTGGCTGTGATGTCTCGGTCCGTGCCTCCCTGTTGGTCAACCACGCTTCCCAGGTAGACGAAAGACTCCACCTCCCTGATGGGCTCTCCACCAACTGTGACTGATGTGCTGGCAGTGGTGTTGATTTTCATCAGCTCGGTCTTCTTCCTGTTGATCTTGAGCCCTGTCCCGGCTGATGTGGTCTCTAGGCGAGTGGTCTTGTCCTGCATCTGGCTGTGGCTGTGTGACAGGAGCACCAGGTCGTCAGCGAAGTCGAGGTCGTCCAGCTGCGTCCAGAGTGTCCACTGTATACTGTTGTTCCTGCCTGTTGTAGTGGTCTTCATGATCCAGTCAATGACCAGGAGGAAGAGGAACGGCGACAGCAGGCACCCCTGCCGAACTCCGGTCTTCACCTCGAAACTTTCGGACAGCTGGCCGGCGTGGGCAATCCTGCAGTTCATGTCCTGGTAGGTGCACCGGATGAGGGAGATGATCTTCTCGGGGACTCCGTAATGCCTCAGTAGCTTCCACAGTGTCTCTCTGTCCACACTGTCGAAGGCCTTCTCATAATCTGTAAGTTGATGTAGAGTGGGGAGTTCCACTCCAGCGACTGCTCCACGATGATGCGCAGGCTGGCGATCTGGTCGGCCCATGATTTGTTCTGCCGGAAGCCTGCCTGCTGGTCTCGGAGCTTGGGGTCGACAGCCTCCTTCATCCTCTCCAATAGAACCCTGTTAAGAACCTTGCCTGGCATTGACAGGAGCATGATCCCTCGGTAGTTGCTGCAGTCCCTGAGGTCTCCCTTCTTTGGCAGCTTGATGATGATTCCTTCTTTCCACTGGGCCGGTACCTCCTCCTTCTCCCAGATCTTGCTGAAGAGGCTGTATAGCATGTTGACAGCTGTCTCTATGTCCGCTTTGATGGCTTCTGCTGGTATCTCGTCCGGCCCTGCAGCCTTCCCATTTTTCAGAGTCATGATGGCCTTCTTGATCTCTGCCTTTGAGGGTTTGTCGCAGCTGATGGGCAGTTCTGACTCCGCGGGTGGGATGTCTGGTGGTGCGTCAGGGGCGGGGCGGTTCAGCAGCTCCTTGAAGTGTTCTGCCCATCGTTTCAGCTGTTCCTCGGTTGTTGTCAGTGGGTTTCCATTCTTGTCCTTCACTGGCTTGTCTGTCTGCTGGAACTTGCCCATCAGCTTCTTGGTCACCAGGTACAGGTCCTTCAGGTTCCCTTGTCCGGCTGCTGCCTCTGCTTGACTGGCCAGGTCGTCAAAGTAGTCCCTCTAGTCCTTCTTGATGCTCCTCTTTACTTCTCTGTTCGCTGCTGTGTGCTCTTCCTGTGCCTTTGCCTTAGCTGCTCTAGTTCGGCTCATGTTCAGTGTGGTTTTCTTCTCTTTCCTTGTTTCCAGCTTGTGGATGGTGTCGGCAGAGATCCATTCCTTGTTCTGGGTCTTCTTCTTGCCAAGGATCTCTTCACATGTGTCATGCCAGAGCTTCTTGCAGTGTTCCCACTGTGTTTCAATGTCCGTCTCACCATCTTCTATCAGCTCTTGTAGCGGCTGGAACCTGTTGGAAAGGCTGATCTGGAATGCGGCTTGTGTGTCCCTGTTTCTGAGCAGTCCGACATTGTACCTTGTCCGTGTGTTGTTGACCTTGGTGAATCTCTTGAGGCGAAGTCTCACTGTTGTTAAAAGAAGGTGGTGGTCTGATGACACGTCACACCTCTCATCACTCGTACATCCCGCCATGATCTCCTGAACTTGCGGCTAATACAGATGTGGTCAATCTGGTTCTCCGTGACGTGGTTCGGGGATCTCCATGTGGCCTTGTGGATGCGCTTGTGTGGGAAGATGCTTCCTCCTATCACCAGCTGGTTCAGGGCGCACAGGTCTGCAAAGCGCTCACCATTCTCATTCATCTGTCCCAGTCCGTGTGTCCCCATGATGTCCTCGTAGCCTGTATTGTCCATTCCAATCTTGGCGTTGAAATCTCCCATCAGTATGGTTATGTCCTTTGCTCCTCTTCTGTCTATCACTGTCTGTATTTGCTGGTAGAAGTCATCTTTCTTCTCTTCTTCCGCATCATTGGTGGGAGCATAGCACTGGATGATGTTCAGCCTGATGTCATTCTTCTTCGTGGTAAACATGGCTGTGATGATGCGGGAGTTGACAGGTTCCCATCCGATGAGTGCCCCCTGTGCCTCCGGTGCCAGCATCAGGGCCACACCCTCAGTGTGGGGGGCTCCATCCTCTGAGTGTCCCGAGTACAGCAGCTGTTCTCCAGATGAAAGTCTCAGCTGTCCTGACTGTAGCAACCTTGTCTCACTCAGTCCTAGCACTCCGATCTTGTAGTTTTTCATCTCTCTTGCAACTTGGATGTTTTTTCCTGTTTCGTACATCGTCCTGATGTTCCATGTGGCTACTCTCGTCGTTGTCCTGGGTGTTAGAAGGGGAGTCAGCCTTGCAGCTTCCTTTCGGCTTTCACTGCACCGTGTCATAAGTCTCCGGGATAGAGACCCTTCCTTGCCCAGGTGAATGTTCTGGTTCATTGTCGTCGATGCTTCTGTAACTGGTCTATGGGTTTCCGAAAAACACACATACACACAGAGAATTTCCATCCTCTTCTCTCCAGCACCTCCCCCAATCTTCTCTCTGTCTGTCTGTCTGTCTGTCTGTCTGTCTGTCTGTCTGTTTCTCTCTCTCTCTCCTCTCTCTCTCTCTCTCTCTCTCTCTCTGTGTCAGACACGCACTTGCGCGCGCCCACATATACGAGCGGGGGAGCCAGGTGAACTCAAAGATATGAGATGAGATCAAGTCACTAGTTTACTTCTCTCTCCCAGCTCGTTGTACTCTCCAACCCACACAGGGACAGACCGGGCATCTACAATGACACAGGACTGTTGAGTCAACCCAGCGCTCCCGCGCCTGTCAGGTTCTGTTCCTGGTGAACTGGATCTGCCCCCTCTTCGTTCATTGAAACCCGAGGCAGCCAGGCAAGTGATACAACGCAAAATGCCACAATGAAGCGCTCTCCCCCAAAACAAATGAAACATTGTTACTGTTTTTTAGATGCTTTACCAATTTTCGTACGCTTCCACACAAGGTAACAAATTCTCAGATTATTTTTTTTAGACTATGGAACGTAAGCGTTCATCACTGTAGAAGAATAAAGGAATCAGTATTTGGGAGCGGCACAAAGTCAACAAATGAAGAAATATAACTGACCGATAATTTTGAAGGGAACAACGTGAAAAAAAAAGAATATCCAGAGATGATCATCCCAGTCATTACACAATCAGGTCATCCCAGTCATTACACAATCAGGTCAGTGGTTCTCCCCTGTTACTCTGGTAACCGTATTACCCAGTACTACAAGTTGCATGTGGGGAGGAAATCGCACAGAAAATCGGATTTAGAGAGGGATGGGCTCCTATCGATTAGTTTTGCCCAAGACACGCCGCATAGCGAGTGGGGCAGGGTGGGGGGGGGGGGAGGGGGGTCGCATTCGGGTTAATAATGACCGCGACATCTATCGACCTCTACCGGGACAGATGCGAAGAAATGTGCTACTAGGGGAGATTGTGTGATTGTGGAAGCAACATCACTACAATCGCCAGCTGGAATGTACAAACACTCAGGTAGGTTGAAAAACTGAGAGAATGGGCCCACGAGATGGCCATACACTCTTGCCACACAAAAGACCTGTTTACGCTCAGATGGACATTAAAAAAAAAAATCAGTGAAGTACATATAAAAGAAAAACATGTTTTCTACTACTGTGGAGGAAATGACAAACATGTATGTAGAGTGGGATTTTTAGTCAGCAAGAACAGTAGGAAGGCTGTACTTGGAACCTGCATGCTCTGTTTCCAGCAGGACCGTGACCATCTGTTTTCGAGCAGATCTATTTAACATCACGGCAGAACAAATACATGCTCCCAAATCAGACTATGATGTACAGATTGAAGGATTTTACACTCAGCCTAGGGTAGTCATAACGAGGTCGACCAAAAGATGAAAAAAAAACAATAACTCCACTTCGCTCAGGGAGGTGAAACGCCAAGGTTAGTATCGATGTCCAAGAAGACCGAAAGAATGCCTGCGTCCCCTACTGTGATGAAACCACCATTGATAGGGGACCACCCCCGCTATAATATACTAGAAATGATTATTTGTTTCTTGTTGATACTGTCGGTGAGGATAACGCATACCGACGATGGCCATAGCACTCTCCCGGCGGTCAGTAACACAACAAAACAGACTACATAATTGTGAAGAACCGGAACAGGTCTGGCATCAACAGGACTTGAACGATTCCAGAAGTTTGTGCCGTGATCATGACGTTGTCAGGATGAACTTTAAACATACGGCCAAAGAACAAGAAGACAGTGAAAGCATCCGTCTCAAATTCAATCTCTAACAAACTGGCAGATCCTGAACTCGCTGTGTAATTCCAAGCCCCCCAAAACCACTGGCTGCAGAAGACCTTGAGGACCTCACAGGGAATTTCAATCAACTGACTCAAAACGGCAACAGAGATCCCTAGGCTGACAGAAACCCAAGCCATATCTTAGAAATGTGTGACACTGGCCTTAGGCTGATAGAAACCCAAGCCTTATCTTAGAAATGTGTGACACTGGCCTTAGGTTGATAGAAACCCAAGCCATGTCTTAGAAATGTGTGACACTGGCCTTAGGTTGATAGAAACCCAAGCCATGTCTTAGAAATGTGTGACACTGGCCTTAGGTTGATAGAAACCCAAGCCATACCTTAGAAATGTGTGACACTGGCCTTAGGCTGATAGAAACCCAAGCCATACCTTAGAAATGTGTGACACTGGCCTTAGGTTGATAGAAACCCAAGCCATACCTTAGAAATGTGTGACACTGGCCTTAGGTTGATAGAAACCCAAGCCATACCTTAGAAATGTGTGACACTGGCCTTAGGTTGATAGAAACCCAAGCCATACAAGCCATACCTTAGAAATGTGTGACACTGGCCTTAGGTTGATAGAAACCCAAGCCATACCTTAGAAATGTGTGACACTGGCCTTAGGTTGATAGAAACCCAAGCCATACCTTAGAAATGTGTGACACTGGCCTTAGGCTGATAGAAACCCAAGCCATACCTTAGAAATGTGTGACACTGGCCTTAGGCTGATAGAAACCCAAGCCATACCTTAGAAATGTGTGACATTGGCCTTAGGTTGATAGAAACCCAAGCCATACCTTAGAAATGTGTGACACTGGCCTTAGGTTGATAGAAACCCAAGCCATACAAGCCATACCTTAGAAATGTGTGACACTGGCCTTAGGTTGATAGAAACCCAAGCCATACCTTAGAAATGTGTGACACTGGCCTTAGGCTGATAGAAACCCAAGCCATACCTTAGAAATGTGTGACACTGGAAGGAGCTTAAAGCCGTGAAAGACGACTGAGGAAGGAAAAGATGCAAAAGGAAGGTGGTTCAAACATTTAAGTGAGGATATTGAGAGAACCTGGACAGCGACCACCAAAAGAAAATTTATCAGATTTTGTAAGACTTGAAGAAACAGATTCAAAATGAAGTGAGTACCATTTCAGAACAAAGACGGCAAGAGTCTTACACAGGTACGAGGCATCACAAAAAGATGGACCACGTGCTCTGAATTCCACGACAAAAACAGCGGAGGAGATCCAGCTGTGCTCTTAGTACAAGATTCATGATCTAGCGCGGGTGACTTTCCAATAATCCGACAGGAAGTTGTAGCAGCAGTGAAATCCCTCGATTGCGGTTAGGCTGCGGGCGTTGAGAACGTCCCCGGCAGAACTGTTTGAAATATCCGTTGATGCAAAAATTGCTATCCTAACACTGTCTACAACAAAATCAGGCACAGCTTTGAGTGGCACACGCCAAGAACTCCATCACAAATCGTCACCCTTCCCAAGAAAGGAAATCTCAAACACCGTCAGAGCGACCACCCTTTGTCGGCTTGATCAACAATGCCGGTAAAATAATGCTAAAATTCATTCTAGGTAGTTTACAGCCGCAAGCAGATACCCTTATCACTGAAGAACAGGCCGGATTCCACATAGACCTAAGTACCGTAGAACAGATCTTTAACCTGCTAACCCTTTGTGAAGAACAGCTCCAGCACCAGAGGGAGTTCCACTACGTCTTCCTAGAGTTTAGGGGAGTGTCCGTAAGAGTCTGACAGGAAGCACCGTGGACCACAACGAATTTATTAACCATCGGACAGAAGCTAAACAACAACATCCAGCACCTGCGCACTAAGGCGACCAGCGCGGTACTCACACAAGGTGCTATTGCGGAGTAGTTCCATACTTCTGTTGGAGTTCGTCAGGGCTGCCTTCTGTTTCTCATACCTTTCAACAGGTTCTTGAAACGCACCACGCCTGTGGCACTTGGAGATCATTTCAGCTGTCAGCATTGGAGGAAAAGCCATCACGAACCTTCGCTTCGCTGATGACATCGACGGCGTGGCATGAGGAGAACATGAACTCGCCAAGCTTGTAAAAAGTCAGGAACATGGCCAAGTTATGGCAAGGAAGTCAGTGCTAAGAAGACCGAGCTGATGGTGAACCACAGCATCAACATGGTTACTGATATAACTGTCCATACACATAAGCCAGGAACTATTCGACGGATCAGTTACCTGATATCCTTACTTGATCGTGAGGGATCCACACCACAAATCATCTCATAGGCAGCAAAGACAACATGGACACAATCCAGGATGAAAGCTGTATGGAAGGACAATAACACTTGCACAAAACACAGAATATCCGCGCGCGGGCTGTTGTATGCACTGATATATTTCAACTTCCTGTGGGCATGTGCGACATAGACTCAACGGTTGTGGGCTGTTGTATGAACTGATATGTTTCAACTTCCTGTGGGCATGTACGACATAGACACAACGGATGTGGGCTGTTGTGTGCACTGATATATTTCAACTTCC
>CM065716.1:91922888-91925388 GCA_033310375.1 Conus canariensis
GTTCGTGTACTTGCCTTGTCTGATGGCCTGTCATACTTTTAAAAATATTAGGACATTCAAAGACTCTTGGAGTCTCTGAGGCTATGTGTGGACCGTCACTACCAGTGATGATACTGAACGATGAATGATGTGTCTCTGAAACCATGGGTCAATCATCAATACCAACGAGAACAGCTATGAACAAATAAATGGTGTATTTTCGGTATCACTACCATTGAGAACAGCTATGAACAATAAATGGTGTATCTCTGACACTTTCGGCTATCACTGCCATTGAGAATGGCACTGAACAATGCATGGTGTGTCTCTTTTGACGCCAAGGGTTGACCATCACTGCCATTGAGAATGGCACTGAACAATGCATGGTATGTCTCTTTTGACGCCAAAGGTGGACCATCACTACTATTGAGAATGGCACTGAACAATGCATGGTGTGTCTCTTTTGACGCCATGGGTGGACTATCACTGCCATTGAGAATGACACTGAACAATGCATGGTGTGTCTCTTTTGACGCCATGGGTGGACCATCACTACCATTGAGAATGACACTGAACAATGCATGGTGTGTCTCTTTTGACGCCAAGTTTGGACCATACTGCCATTGAGAATGGCACTGAACAATGCATGGTGTGTCTCTTTTGACGCCAAGTTTGGACCATCACTGCCATTGAGAATGACACTGAACAATACATGGTGTGTCTCTTTTGACGCCAAAGGTGGACCATCACTGCCATTGACAATGACACTGAACAATGCATGGTGTGTCTCTTTTGACGCCAAGGGTGGACCATCACTACTATTGGGAATGACACTGAACAATGCATGGTGTGTCTCTTTTGACGCCATGGTGGACCATCACTGCCATTGAGAATGGCACTGAACAATCCATGGTGTGTTTCTTTTGACGCCATGGGTGGACCATCACTGCCATTGAGAATGGCACTGAACAATGCATGGTGTGTCTCTTTTGACGCCATGGGTGGACCATCACTACTATTGGGAATGGCACTGAACAATGCATGGTGTGTTTCTTTTGACGACATGGGTGGACCATACTGCCATTGAGAAGAATACTGAATGAAAGACGACTCATCTCTGACACCATCACTGCCAGCGATATGGAACTAAATTTGTTTTACACTATGGTGGATCATCACTACCAATGAGACTATCACAAAACGACAGATGCAATTCTCAATTTTACTCCGGTAAAAGCGTAGTTTCGCTAATATCATTCAATGATCAAATGTCCTGTCACCACATAAACTCTTTGTTTTAACTGACAAAACTTTTCTGTCAATTATATACATCTCAGGACTTTAGTCTCTAAACAGCACAACTAACTTGAAAAAAAAAATGCTGTTTGTTCATCTGTCCAAAATATGTATGCAGTACTTTTTTTTTTCATGATTTCACAACTGAAGTTTTGACATTCAACAGTTCTCATCATTGTCAACTCTATATTTGTGGCGATGATTTTGTGCACAATCCCTATGTGCAGCCTTTTAAAATTTAGTATCCTCGGTAAAATGAATCTTTATGATACAGACATCGTTATGGCGTATCACCAAACAAACTTTCAGACCACTGGACACACAGCGATTTGACATCCAGTTGTCCCCCTTTAAGATCTTTTAACGTAATGTAGTACTCTTTTACCACTGATTATATTTTCTTGAGTGCTGTGCTGGTTCTAAAACCGCACTGTCTTATTCCCGAAAACGAAATCAAGGAACTATCCCCAATGGTATACTTAGTCTTTTCGAGAGATCAAAGTTTATATTTCTATTCATTTTTTTTTATGCAATTCCTTTTGCACATCACTAACATCCTGCGTAAATCAGATTCCAAATACTTTAACTCCTCGACGGATTTCAAGACAATTTTAATGTGCTTATATATTGAATTGTGCAGTATTTCCCACTCTCATGCCGTACAGTCTGAGTCTTGTCCGTGGTTAAATTGAAACGTAATGACTTTCATTAAGAATATCCACAGAATGTTCAAAAGACTGTTTACACGTCACCATTCATAAGCTGTGTGCGTTTTCTGCGAACAGGATAACCTCGTGGTTTGTTTCTTTTCTCTTAATGCCCTTAATTCTGGTTTCTTTCCCATGTGTGCGTGCGTGCGTGCGTGCGTGTGTGTGTGTGTGTGTGTGTGTGTGTGTGTGTGTGCGTGCGTGCGTGCGTGCGTGTGTAAATATTTTACACATGTATTTCCAGTCGGGGAAAACGATCGCTTTCTGAAACTTTACACACACCAGGCAGATTTTGTGGAACTCAGAGTTATTCAAAAATCTTATATATAAACTGTCCTCTTTCCGTGTGTCTATTTGCCCGCGTATCTTCTTGCCCCCACACCAATGCACAGTTATGCACACTGGGCAGATCCAGCGCGAATCACTTGTGTGCTAGACAGTCGCATTAGACGCATTTTCAGTGCGAGCAGAGAAGCGAAGAAACGTCGGACTTCGAAGCGGGTCAAACACGCCCTGCC
>CM065716.1:91930388-91955388 GCA_033310375.1 Conus canariensis
AACGACGTTCACCCTCGGCAGACCAGCCATTCGGCGTTAACAGCAGTTCACAAAGAACCAGAACCAAACGCTGGACACCAGGTCAGCAGGAAGAGACCGGGACTGCACAGTCCAGGATGAAATCTGCAGCAAGTTTGGACGGCTGTCGTCCTGAACCAACCCCTTGACGTCTTCCAGCAAACCAGACATCCTGCCACCCAGAATACAGACTACCGTCTGGGACACTTTGTCCTTAAGGACCTCTAGCCGATAGTACGTTAATCTCACCCATTAACACAGTGAACAGATATTGGATCTGCCTGGGGGGGGGGGGGGGGGGATATATAATTGCTGGACACGGACTGAAAGAGTTATTCCCCTTGTATATCCAATCTTGCTGAGTGATGCTGGATCCGCCGCATGATCCGAATCGCCGTCACAGATATACACCGAAATTTAATGGGTTCGTCGTCCGTGACCCACATTCCATGTTCTGACCAAGTGTGGTCAGACTAGTTGATGGGTCATCCTTGCTGACAGGCAAACCAATAAACCAGCCAGCGGACGTGGGTGGATACGTCACCATCCTCGTGGACGGAGCACATTAGCCAGCCACACATATATATCTGTCCTGATTCAAATCAACGATATTCTCATATGTATTTCTAGCGATGCTTTGCGTTCAAAAGAGAAAACCAAAATAAAATCCAAGAACTGAGAAAAACATATACACACATACAAAAACTGTTGACATGATATGAATGCGTTAAACGTTCGTCCAACCAGCCTAAAAGGGGGTGTATAATGATGTACGTAATCCAGCGTGGTTTGTTATGTACAATAAAGTATAAATCACATGCACACAAGCTCTCTCTCTCTCTTTCTCTGTCACACACACACACACACACACACACACACACACACACACACACACACACACACACGCACGCATGCACGCACGCACGCACGCACACACACATGTTTGCTTGCTTGCTTGCGTAAACGCGAATATGCGCCCGCTTACACGTGCAACCGGAAAATTTGGGGGCAACCCATGCGACTAATCCCTCTGTGACTAACGCCGCTCGGTGTAATCCCGCTAGGACCAATCCAGTGGGACATAATTCCGTCAGAACTGACGGAAACATGTTTCCCTCTCGATGTAATATTGATCTCCCGAGGGGTTGAAAATCACTCTTGCGTTTACTGCATTTTGATACCCCACACACACACACACACACACACACACACCACACACACACACACACACACACACACACACACACACACACACAACACACACACACACACACACGCGCCACGCACGCACACACACACACACACACAAACCACATCACACACACACACACACACACACACACACACACACACACACCACACACACACACACTACCACCCCCCGTCCCCAGCCCACTCCTTCCCCCCATCCCCACCCCCGTCGCCCACACATGTGCATGCATGCCACCAAACCCTCTTCTTCTTCTTCTTCTTCCCACGCAATGTTTGTGTTAAAAACACCGATGGAGGGATTGAAAAAAAAAAGAAGGAAAAAAAAAAAAAAACAACCCTCACAACCCGCGGATCCTTTTTTTTTTCGCAACACACATCGGCCGGTGACTTGCTAGAGTTGTTTGCATAAACTTTAACGAGCGTTTTCAACGGCCTGCGTGGTCCTCTTCCTTCAACTGTCTGGCCGCGCGATTCGTACGTCCCCAAACAAAGCCGTCAATGGACTTGTCCCTTGCCACAAACACTCGCCGACCCACGAGGAGAAATTCATTGCTCATCAGTCCACCTACGTTTCGTTCCGTTCAGCCAGCGGCCATGCTTTTTGATTTCCGATTCCTTTTACACTTCACTCTTTTCACTTCTCTTCAACCTCCCCCCCCCCACCCACAACGCCCCCCCCCACCCTCTCCTTCGATTCTTCCCTCGCTCTCCCCCAACCTCTCTCTCTCTCTCTCTCTCTCTCTCTCTCTCTCTCTCTCTCTCTCTCTCTCTTTGTCATCCTGCCCCTCACCTTGATTTTCTGTCTGTATTTGTCCACTTCACAGTTGGTTTATTCACATAATCTCTCTCTCTCTCTCTCTCACTGTCTGTCTGTCTGTCTGTCTGTCTGTCTGTCTGTCTGTCTGTCTCACACACACACACACACACACACACACACACACACACACACACACACACACACACACACACACACACGCATACACACACATGCATGCACACATATACAACACAGACAGACAGTCAGACAGACAGGCAGATAGAGAGAAGATACACACACACACACGCACATACCCCCCTCCCCCCCCCCCACATACACACATACAACACAGACAGACAGACAGACAGATAGAGAGAAGATGCACACACACACACACACTCACACACACACACACACACACACACACACACACACACACACACACATACGCACGCACACACGCACGCACGCACATAAAACATACAGAGAGAGAGAGAGAGAGAGAGAGAGAGAGAGAGAGAGGAGTCACGCAGTTAATCATGCAGTGAACATGACAAACCTCTACACGATACATAATTCAATCCAGGCAAGGGGAAGGCGGCGGGGAGGGTGGGGCACCGTTTTCCATAGTTAAACAATGTGAACCTGAATACTTCACTGTCCAAAACGACCGTTAAGCAATGAACTTTCATCTTTGAGCTCAGGCCATGCTAACGTAATGTAACAGCACATTTTTGGCAGAAATTTTTCACTATACTTGAATATTTACGGACAAATTTGTTACTTTCAACTGAAAAACATTAGCTAAGCATTTGAATAACACACACACACACACACACACACACACACACACACACACACACACACACACACACACACACACACACACAAATGGAAATGTTCCAACTGAAGATTATCAGACTACTATAACGAAACATATGTATATATATGTATACAACAAGGCTCTCTATGTACATGTTTTTCTCGTCAAGTTACTATGTAGCAACCCCCCCCCCCCCACCCCTTCCCCACCTTCTGACCTCCCCACCCTCATCCTCACCATCCTCGCCCCTGAAGCTTCCTGTCTTTCAATTCAACTCCCCCTCCTCCCCCCCCCCCCCCCCCCCCCCCCCCCCCCCCCCCCCCCCGCTCTCCTTCCCTACCTCTCCACCCGGCCGCCATTTTGCACACTAATCCAATAGTCTGTCTCCTTCAGTCCACGTGGATTAGAGCGCCGCCATGCGGAAAAGCCCGAAATTGGTCCGGCGTGGAGACAGTGATGGTTATATATACAACCAACAATAGACATGTCACTTCCTCTCCCCTCTTCCCCAATCCTCCTTCTTTATCGCCTACTCACACCCCCCCCCCCTTTCCCCCATCCCTCCTTTCACCTTCTCCCATGCGGCACCGCCCAGCTGTTGTCAACTATTGTGCCTCCTCCCTGTCCCCCCCCCCCCCCCCCCCTCCCACCCCCAAGGCCAACAGTGGGACATCTGTCAGGTTTGGGGACGGCTTCGGGGTCAGACATCAGTTCTATCGTTTCTATCGGTTGTTTGTATCGTGTTACTGCTCCTAGCTCTCGTTCTCTCTCTCTCTCTCTCTCTCTCTCTCTCTCTCTCTCTCTCCTCTCTCTCCCTCTCTCTCTCTCTCTCTCTCTCTCTTTAACACACACTGTCTGTCTGTCTACCTGTTTGTCTGACTGTCTGTCTGTCTACCTCTGTGTGTGTGTGTGGGGGGGGGGTCGGTCTGTCTGTCGGAGAGAGAGAGAGAGAGAGAGAGAGAGAGAGAGAGAGAGACAGACAGACAGACAGACAGACAGACAGACAGACAGACGGACAAACACAGAGAGAGAGAGAGAGAGAGAGAGAGAGAGAGAGAGAGAGAGAAAGCAGGAAGCACAGCTCTCGTTCACACTTCCACCGACCTTCCGTTATCCTCTTTTTCCCTATCACGTTATCATCATGAAGGAGGTGAGGGTCTACTTCACCATCAGGACGTTACCATCATGAAGAAGGTGAGGATCACCATCACTACGTTATCATGATGAAGGAGGTGAGGGTTTACTTCACCATCAGGACGTTACCATCATGAAGGAGGTGAGGATCACCATCACCACGTTATCATCATGAAGGAGGCGAGGATCACCATCATCACGTTATCATCATGAAGGAGGTGAGGATCACCATCACCACGTTATCATCATGAAGGAGGTGAGGATCACCATCACCACGTTATCATCATGAAGGAGGTGAGGATCCCCATCACCACGTTATCATCATGAAGGAGGTGAGGATTACCTTCACCACGTTATCATCATGAAGGAGTGAGGATAACCCACCAGACGTTAATCATCATGAAGGAGGTGAGGATTACCTTCACCACATTATCATCATGAAGGAGGCGAGGATCACCATCATCACGTTATCATCATGAGGAGGTGAGGATCACCATCATCACGTTATCATCATGAAGGAGGTGACGTTCACCATCAGGAAGTTATCATCATGAAGGAGGCGAGGATCACCATCATCACGTTATCATCATGAAGAAGGTGAAGATCACCATCACCACGTTATCATCATGAAGGAGGTGAGGATCACCATACCACGTTATTATCATGAAGGAGGTGAGGATCATCATCAGGACGTATCATCATGAAGGAGGTGAGGTCACCATCACCACGTTATCATCATGAAGGAGATGAGGGTTTACTTCACATCACCACGTTATCATCATGAAGGAGGTGAGGATTACCATCACCACGTTATCATCATGAATGAGGTGAGGGTCTACTTCCCATCACCACGTTATCACCGTGAAGGAGGTGAGGATCACCATCACACGTTATCATCACGAATGAGATGAGGATCACCATCACACGCTAACGTCATGAAGGGTGAGGATCACCATCACCACGTTATCATCATGAAGGAGGTGAGGATCACCATCACCACGTTATCATCATGAAGGAGGTGAGGATCACCATCAGGACGTTGTCATCATGAAGGAGATGTGGATCACCATCACCACGTTATCATCGTGAAGGAGGTGAGGTTCAACATCAGGACGTTATCATCATGAAGGAGGTGAAGATCACCATCACCACGTTATCATCATGAAGGAGGTGAGGATCACCATCACCAGGTTATCATCATGAAGGAGATGAGGATCACCATCACCACGTTATCATCGTGAAGGAGGTGAGGTTCAACATCAGGACGTTATCATCATGAAGGAGGTGAGGATCACCATCACCACGTTATCATCATGAAGGAGATGAGGATTTACTTCCTCATCACCACGTTATCATCATGAAGGAGGTGAGGATCACCATCATCACGTTATCATCATGAATGAGGTGAGGGTCATACTCCCCATCACCACGTTATCACCGTGAAGGAGGTGAGGATCACCATCAGGACGTTATCATCACGAAGGAGATGAGGATCACCATCACCACGTTATCATTATGAAGGAGGTGAGGATCACATCACTACGTTGTCATCATGAAGGAGATGAGGATCACCATCACCACGTTATCATCATAAAGGAGATGAGGATCACCATCAGACGTTATGATCATGAAGGAGATGAGGATCACCATCATCACGTTATCATCATGAAGGAGGTGAGGATCACCATCACCACGTTATCATCATGAAGGAGGTGAGGATCACCATCACCACGTTATCATCATGAAGGTGGTGAGGATCACCATCATCACGTTATCATCATGAAGGAGGTGAGGATTACCATCACCACGTTATCATCATGAAGGAAGTGAGCGTTTACTTCCCCATCATCACGTTATCATCATGGAGGTGAGGGTCTGCTCCCCCATCATCACGTTATCATCATGAAGGAGGTGAGGGTCAACTTCCCCATCACCACGTTATCTTCATGAAGGAGGTGAGGGTTTAACAGATAGAGTCTTCAGTGTCGTAGAGTCCGGGATGGGGCAGGTGGGGGGTGGGGTAGGGTGGGGAAGGAAGGGACATGTGTTACCTGGGTACACCAGGCGACGACGGGGCTTCATCACAGGTTCCAGTGGATGCCTGAGAACAGAGCAGACGATGGGCGTTGTCCTCCACACCACTGTCCACATCCACTGGTTAGTTACTGGCCAATCTGTTTTTCACACAACCCTTCCACCCCCCCCCCCTCTCCCTCTCCTTTACTTTCATTCCCGCCGCATCCCATTTCAGCCCCTTCTCCATTCTCCACCCCTCCCCCTCCCCCCAACTTTTGTCATCCCCCCCTGCGCAACTCTCCGTCCACCACCCCCGCGACTCTCCCCTTAAATTATGGATCTAAGGTGCTGGATTTAGTCTGTCACCATTTCCGCGGAACACACACAGACGCATGCGCATAGGCATACGTGCACACTTACACACGCACACACGCATACAAGCATACACACAGGCACGCGTGCGCGCGCGCGCGCGCACACACACACACACACACACACACACACACACACACACACACACAACACACACATGCACACACACACACACACATGCACACACTCATTCACACACATACACAAACTGACTGACTGAAACCAATTTATTGTCAGATTAACTCAAGGTTGTACTGACTAAACATACACAAACATACACAAGCGCGCGCACATACACGCACGCCCACGCGCGCGCGCGTGCGCACACACAAGCACACGCACGTACGCACGATCGCACGCACGTACAAAGGCACACACACACACACACACACACACACACACACACACACACACACACACACACACACACACACACACACACCACCGTGGGGCCTGTGCTGGTCAAACGACTTGTGGTGATGGTCAGTTCTGGATGTCTGCTCCTGTCACATCTGTGTCCTCCACCCTCCCCCTCCTGTCCCATCCCGCTCCACTGGGTCCTCCTCCCTCCCCCTTCCTGCCCCCATCCTGCTCCCCTTTACTCAGCGTTTCCTCATTGGCAAGTTCCTCCCCCACAAATGTAAAGAGATAGAATGTCTGTCTGTCAGTTTGTGTCTGTGTCTCTCTGTCTCTCTCTGTTTCTGTCTGTCTGTCTGTCTTATCATCATGAAGGAGGTGAGGATCACCATCACCACGTTATCATCATGAAGGAGGCGAAGATCACCATCATCACGTTATCATCATGATGGAGGTGAGGATCACCATCAGGACGTTATCATCATGAAGGAGGTGAGGATCACCATCACCACGTTATCATCATGAAGGAGGTGAGGATCACCATCATCACGTTATCATGAAGGAGGTGAGCGTTTTCTTCCTCATCATAACGATATCATCATGAAGGAGGTGAGGATCACCATCAGGACGTTATCATCATGAAGGAGGTGAGGATCACCATCAGGACGTTATCATCCTGAAGGAGGTGAGGATCACCATCATCACGATATCATCATGAAGGAGGTGAGGATCACCATCACCACGTTATCATCATGAAGGAGGCGAAGATCACCATCATCAAGATATCATCATGAAGGAGGTGAGGATCACCATCAGGACGTTATCATCATGAAGGAGGTGAGGATCACCATCAGGACGTTATCATCATGAAGGAGGTGAGGATCACCATCAGACGTTATGATCATGAGGGGTGAGGATCACCATCAGGACGTTATCGTCATGAAGGAGGTGAGGATCACCATCACCACGTTATCATCATGAGGAGGGAGGATCACCATTATCACGTTATCATCATGAAGGAGGTGAGGATCACCATCCCACTATCATCATGAAGGAAGTGAGCGTTTACTTCCCATCATCACGTTATCATCATGGAGGTGAGGGTCTACTCCCCATCATCACGTATCATCATGAAGGGGTGAGGATCGCCATCTCCACGTTATCATCATTATGGAGGTTAGGTTTTACTTCCCATCATCACGTTATCATCATGGAGGTGAGGGTCTGCTCCCCCATCATCACGTTATCATCATGAAGGAGTGAGGTCAATTCCCATCACCACTTATCTTCATGAAGGAGGTGAGGGTTTAACAGATAGAGTCTTCAGTGTCGTAGAGTCCGGATGGGGCAGGTGGGGGGTGGGGTAGGTGGGGAAGGAAGGACATGTGTTACCTGGGTACACCAGCGACGACGGGGCTTCATCACAGGTTCCAGTGGATGCCTGAGAACAGAGCAGACGATGGGCGTTGTCCTCCACACCACTGTCCACATCCACCTGGTTAGTTACTGGCATCTGTTTTTCACACACCCTTCCACCCCCCCCCTCTCCCTCTCTTTACTTTCATTCCCGCCGCATCCATTCAGCCCTTCTCCATTCTCCCCCTCCCCCTCCCCCACTTTTGTCATCCCCCCTGCGCAACTCTCCGTCCACCACCCCCGCGACTTCCCCTTAAATTATGGATCTAAGGTGCTGGATTTAGTCTGTCACCGTTTCCGCGGACACACACAACGCATGCGCATAGCTACGTGCACACTTACACACGCACACACGCATACAAGCATACACACAGGCACGCGTGCGCGCGCGCGCGCACACACACACACCCACACACACACACCCACACACACCACACACACACCACACACACAGCACACACACCACACAATGCACACACTCATTCACACACATACACAAACTGACTGACTGAAACAATTTATTGTCAGATTAACTCAAGGTTGTACTGACTAAACATACACAAACATACACAAGCGCGCGCACATACACGCACGCCACGCGCGCGCGCGTGCGCACACAAAGCACACGCACGTCGCACGATCGCACGCACGTACAAAGGCACACACACACACCACACACACACACAACACACACACACACACACACACACACACACACACACACACACCACAACACACACACACACCGTGGGCCTGTGCTGGTCAAACGACTTGTGGTGATGGTCAGTTCTGGATGTCTGCTCCTGTCACATCTGTGTCCTCCCCCTCCCCCCTCCTGTCCCCATCCCGCTCCACTGGGTCCTCCTCCCTCCCCCTTCTGCCCCCATCCCGCTCCCCTTTACCTCAGCGTTTCCTCATTGGCAAGTTCCTCCCCCAAATGTAAAGAGATAGAATGTCTGTCAGTTTGTGTCTGTGTCTCTCTGTCTCTCTCTGTTTCTGTCTGTCTGTCTGTCTTATCATCATGAAGGAGGTGAGGTCACCATCACCACGTTATCATCATGAAGGAGGCGAAGATCACCATCATCACGTTATCTCATGATGGAGGTGAGGATCACCATCAGGACGTTATCATCATGAAGGAGGTGAGGATCACCATCACCACGTTATCATCATGAAGGAGGTGAGGATCACCATCATCACGTTATCATGAAGAGTGAGCGTTTTCTTCCTCATCATCACGATATCATCATGAAGGAGGTGAGGATCACCATCAGGACGTTATCATCATGAAGGAGGTGAGGATCACCATCAGGACGTTATCATCCTGAAGGAGGTGAGGATCACCATCATCACGATATCATCATGAAGGAGTGAGGATCACCATCACCACGTTATCATCTGAGGAGGCGAAGATCACCATCATCACGATATCATCATGAAGGAGGTGAGGATCACCATCAGACGTTATCATCATGAAGGAGGTGAGGATCACCATCAGGACGTTATCATCATGAAGGAGGTGAGGATCACATCAGGACGTTATGATCATGAAGGAGGTGAGGATCACCATCAGGACGTTATCGTCATGAAGGAGGTGAGGATCACCATCACCACGTTATCATCATGAAGGAGGGGGATCACCATTATCACGTTATCATCTGAAGGGTGAGGATCACCATCACCACGTTATCATCATGAAGGAGGCGAAGATCACCATCATCACGATATCATCATGAAGGAGGCGAAGATCACCATTATCACGTTATCATCATGAAGGAGGTGAGGATCACCATCACCACGTTTACATCATGAAGGAAGTGAGCGTTTACTTCCCCATCATCACGTTATCATCATGGAGGTGAGGGTCTACTCCCCCATCACACGTTATCATCATGAAGGGGATGAGGATCGCCATCTCCACGTTATCATCATTATGGAGGTTAGGTTTTACTTCCCCATCATCACGTTATCATCATGGAGGTGAGGGTCTGCTCCCCCATCATCACGTTATATCATAAGGAGGTGAGGGTCAACTTCCCCATCACCACGTTATCTTCATGAAGGAGGTGAGGGTTTAACAGATAGAGTCTTCAGTGTCGTAGAGTCCGGGATGGGGCAGGTGGGGGGTGGGTGTAGGGTGGGAAGGAGGGACATGTGTTACCTGGGTACACCAGGCGACGACGGGGCTTCATCACAGGTTCCAGTGGATGCCTGAGAACAGAGCAGACGATGGGCGTTGTCCTCCACACCACTGTCCACATCCACCTGGTTAGTTACTGGCCAATCTGTTTTTCACACAACCCTTCCACCCCCCCCCCCTCTCCCTCTCCTTTACTTTCATTCCCGCCGCATCCCATTTCAGCCCCTTCTCCATCCCACCCCTCCCCCTCTCCCCCAACTTTTGTCATCCCCCCCTGCGCAACTCTCCGTCCACCACCCCCGCGACTCTCCCCCTAAATTATGGACCTAAGGTGCTGGATTTAGTCTGTCACCGTTTCCGCGGAACACACACAGACGCATGCGCGTAGGCATACGTGCACACTTACACACGCACACACGCATGCATGCATACACACAGGCGCGCGCACACACACACACACACACACACACACACACACACACACACACACACACACACACACACACACACCACACCGTGGGGCCTGTGCTGGTCAAACGATCTGTGATGATGGTCAGTTCTGGATGTCTGCTCCTGTCACATCTGTGTCCTCCTCCCTCCCCCCTCCTGTCCCCATCCCGCTCTACTGGGTCCTCCTCCCTCCCCCTTTCTGCCCCCATCCCGCTCCACCTTACCTCAGCGTTTCCTCGTTGGCAAGTTCCTCCCCCACAAATGTAAAGAGATAGAATGTCTGTCAGTTTGTGTCTGTGTCTCTCTGTGTCTCTCTCTTTCTGTCTGTCTGTCTGTTTCTCTCTCCCCCCTCCACTCTCTCTCTCTCTCTCTCTCTTTCCATACCCCCTCTCTCTCACTCTGTCTCACCTTCCCTCTCTGTCTGTCTGCGCCCCTTCTCTGTCTGTCTGTCTGTCTGTCTGTCTCTCTTCCTCACATTTCTCTCCCAAGCCTTTAAATATTAAGACATAAAGTTAAAGGAACACATGAGAGAGAGAGAGAAAGAAAGAAAGAGAGAGAGAGAGAGAGAGAGAGAGAGAGAGAGGGCGGAAGAGAGCGAGAGCATCTCTCCAGGGGATAACATCCCCACTCCGCCTCATGCATTCCCCGCGTCCCCTTCTCCTCCGCCTCGCTCCCACTCCGCCTCTCCTGTGTCAACCGATCGGGACCTCACTATAAACAGCGAGACAAAAGTTTAGAAAGAGAGGGGGTTAGTTACCGCCAAGGACATAGACAAACAAAGCACAGGACAAGACACAATGCATTTCGACCTCTTGGGTCTTCTTCAGGCAAAAAACAACGTTTAACACTTAGGACAGTACGTACACAGAACGCAGAGTCACTTATCTTTGCATGTGTTCGTGCCGAATAAAATGGCCGCCAGACGGAAACGACAGAGGGGATTATGGGAGAGGGAATGGGGGGGGGGGGGGGGGGGCAAAAGCTGAACTAGACTCAGGGGGAAACGCAGTGCTGAGTTTCCGAGCACATGTCCGAGACATCATCAGCGACAAACGCAAATGGGAAAGAAAGAAAAAAAGGGTTTCCACTTCAGTCAGTTGACTACACTTCCATTCTGACTGCAAGTTTCCGTTCTTTATCCCCAAAAGAAGTCCGGTCATAGGACGTTCTCCAGACGTCTCAGAACCCGGAAGACCGTTGATAAAAAAAAAATGCCTAGCATATACACATTGCCCATAGTTTGTTGAAAAATGGCAGTCAACTCAGGAACTGTCACAAATGGGGGATGTTAATAGACAAATACATATACAGCACAACATCCTTCAATTCCGCACTGTATCCCTTTGTGACAAAAAGGACCAGAACGACCCCCTCACTCTGTATATAAAAACTGTACATCCTTTGAAAGTAGTCACTCTTCATTTTGTGAAGATGCACAAATTCCTTAACGAAATTTCAGGGGGCGAAAATCACGAATGAGGCATACAGCGGTTGTCAAAGAGCCGCAGATCATCACGTCACTGTACTCCCATTCTGACTGTTAATATGAATGTAAAGGTTGATGTCAGTTACGTCACTGTGCTTCCATTCTGACTGTTAATATGAATGTAAAGGTTGATGTGAGTTACGCCACTGTGCTTTCATTCTGACTGTTAATATGAATGTAAAGGTTGATGTGAATTACGTCACTATGCTTCCAATCTGACTGTTGATATGAATGTAAAGGTTGATGTGAGTTACGTCACCGCGCTTCCATTCTGACTGTTAATATGAATGTGAAGGTTGATGTGAGTTACATCACCATGCTTCCATTCTGACTGTTAATATGAATGTAAAGGTTGATGTGAGTTACGTCACTGTGCTTCCATTCTGACTATTAATATGAATGTAAAGGTTGATGTGAGTTACGTCACTGCGCTTCCATTCTGACTGTTGATATGAATGTGAAGGTTGATGTGAGTTACGTCACCATGCTTCCATTCTGACTGTTAATATGAATGTAAAGGTTGATGTGAGTTATGTCACCATGCTTCCATTCTGACTGTTAAAATAAATGTAAAGGTTGATGTGAGTTAATTTACTGTGCTCCCATTCTGACTGTTAATATTAATGTAAAGGTTGATGTGAGTTACGTCACTGTGTTTCCATTATGACTGTTAATATGAATGTAAAGGTTGATGTGAGTTACGTCACTGTGTTTCCATTCTGACTGTTAATATGAATGTAAAGGTTGATGTCAGTTACGTCACTATGCTTCCAATCTGACTGTTGATATGAATGTAAAGGTTGATGTGAGCTACGTCACCGCGCTTCCATTCTGACTGTTAATATGAATGTAAAGGTTGATGTGAGTTACGTCACTGTGCTTCCATTCTGACTGTTAATATGAATGTAAAGGTTGATGTGAGTTACGTCACTGTGCTTCCAATCTGACTGTTGATATGAATGTAAAGGTTGATGTGAGTTACGTCACTGTGCTTCCATTCTGACTGTTAATATTAATGTAAAGGTTGATGTAAGTTACGTCACTGTGCTTCCATTCTGACTATTAATATGAATGTAAAAGGTGATGTGAGTTACGTCACCGCGCTTCCATTCTGACTGTTGATATGAATGTAAAGGTTGATGTGAGTTATGTCACCATGCTTCCATTCTGACTGTTAATATAAATGTAAAGGTTGATGTGAATTACGTCACCGTGCTTCCATTCTGACTATTAATATGAATGTAAAGGTTGATGTGAGTTACGTCACCGCGCTTCCATTCTGACTGTTGATATGAATGTGAAGGTTGATGTGAGTTACGTCACCATGCTTCCATTCTGACTGTTAATATGAAATTAAAGGTTGATGTGAGTTACGTCACTGTGTTTCCATTCTGACTGTTAATATGAACGGAAATTTTGATGTGAGTTACGTCACTGTGTTTCCATTCTGACTGTTAATATGAATGCAAAGGTTGATGTGAGTTACTTCACTCTGCTCCCATTCAGACTGTTAATATGAATGTAAAGGTTGATGTGAGTTACGTCACTGTGCTCCCATTCTGACTGTTAATGTGAATGTAAAGGTTGATGTGAGTTACGTCACTGTGTTTCCATTCTGACTGTTAATATGAATGTAAAGGTTGATGTGAGTTACGTCACCATGCTTCCATTCTGACTGTTAATATGAATGTAAAGGTTGATGTGAGTTACGTCACTATGCTTCCAATCTGACTGTTGATATGAATGTAAAGGTTGATGTGAGCTACGTCACCGCGCTTCCATTCTGACTGTTGATATGAATGTGAAGGTTGATGTGAGTTACGTCACCGTGCTTCCATTCTGACTGTTAACATGAATGTAAAGGTTGATGTGAGTTACGTCACCGTGCTTCCATTCTGACTGTTAATATGAATGTAAAGGTTGATGTGAGTTACTTCACTCTCCTCCCATTCAGACTGCTGTTGTGAGACTTATTTCACAATAGTTCATCCTGAATGTTGATGTGAGAGTTACTTCACTGCGTTTCCATTCCGACTGTTGATGTGAGAATTACTTTACTAAACTTCCATTCTAACTGTTGATGTAAGAGCAACTTGACTGAGCTTCCATTCTGACTGTTAATGTGAGGGTTTTTTTTCACTGTGGTACTGTTCCGATTTATGTTGTGAGACTTACTTCACGGTGGTTTCATTCTGAATGCCACTGTGATAGTTACTTCATTGCTTTTCCATTCCGTGTGTTGATGTGAAAATTACTCCTCTGAGCTTCCATTCAGACTGTCGATGTAAGAGTTACTTCCCGTGGCTTCATTCTGAACATTGATGTGAGAGTTACTTCGCTGTGTTTCCGTTCTGACTGCTCATGTAAGACTTACTTCATGATGCGTCCATTCTGATTGTTAATGGAGAGTTATTTCACGGGTGATTTCATTCTGAATGTTCATGCGGGTTATTTCACTACGCTTCCATTCCGACTGTTGATGGAGAGTTATTTCACGGGTGATTTCATTCTGAATGTTCATGCGGGTTATTTCACTACGCTTCCATTCTGACTATTGATCGAGAGTTATTTCACGGGTGATTTCATTCTGAATATTCATGCGGGTTATTTCACTACGCTTCCATTCTGACTATTGATATGAGAGTATCTTGACTGTGCTTCCATTTATTGATGTGAGCTCCTTCACTGTGCTTGAGATTTGAATGCTGACATGAGAAGTGATTTGATTGTGCTTAAATTCTCTGACTTTCGTCCATACCTTGTAAAGTTTACTCTCTGCAACCGGTTGCAGGTAAAATAAAAAGGCAAACAAAATAATATACAAACAACAAACAAACACTATGCCGTGGTGATCACACACCGGCCTCATCTTTTACACATATGGTTTGTTTTTAACAGGCAAGGAGGCTCCTTGCTTGATGCATATAACATGATGAGCCACTCATTGTCAAACATATTCCTATCAAGTATCAACATTTACATGACGGTAGACAAGCAGCACATTACAGCTACCAGACTCCATGAAGACATTGGTGAGGGATGTTCCACCAGGTGTGATCTTTAGGGTTTAAAAGAGGTATATACGTCAAATATTTGACCGAAGATTTTGTGGAAAGTGGACCTAGTATTAAGATTTTTTAACTCTCTCTCTCTCTCTCTCTCTCTCTCTCTCTGTCTCTCTCTCTCTCTCTCTCTGTCTCTCTCTCTCTGTCCCTCTCTCTGTCTGTCTGTCTGTCTGTCTGTCTCTCCCCTGAATGTGGGATCGATTTTGACATATAACAGCCTAAAGTGCCCTCTTTGCGGTCCGCTGTGTTATGGAGAACGTGAAATGTATATGAAATTGATTGCCGATATGAGAATGATGTGACTGTTCAAGCGTCCGTTCAAGCGTTCAAGCGAAATCCTTACAACCTACGCTCTGGGTACGTTAATAAGACATTAAACAACAACAACAAAAATGCCCCATTCCCTCCCCCGCACCCTTACCCCTTTTGAAATGATCAGTTAAACAGAGATGAACTGAACGTGTCTGCTTAAAAATGCCACTTCACGCACACACACATACACACACACACACACACACACACACACACACACACACACACGCACGCACGTACGTACGTACACACACACACACACACACACACACGTACGCACGCACGTACGCACGCACGTACGCACGCACGTACGCACACACAGTCACATACTCACACTCACACACACGCAACACACACACACACACACACACACACACACACACACACGCACGTACGCATGCACGTACGCACACACACACACACACACACACACACACACACACACACACACACACACACAGTTTATATGCAAAAAAAAAAAAATGTTGCGTACGCTATCTCTCTCCGTCTGTGAGAGAGGAGTGGCTTGACCCTGCTGGCTAACGGTGTGAGCGTGGTGGGCCGAGCTCAGGGTCGTGGTGTGTGTGGCCTCTTCACCTATGACCTTTCGGTGTCAAAACGTCAACGACAGTCGGAGACACGGAAACCGCCCAGACGACGGAACGTCTCCACCGGTCTTGTCAAACTGCTCTGACATTTGGTCTGTGTGTGTGTGTGTGTGTGTGTGTGTGTGTGTGTGTGTGTGTGTGTGTGTGTGTGTGTCAGTGTTTGTGTGTGTGAATGCGGGCGCGCACGCATGCGCGCACGCATGCATGCGTGCAAGCTTACGTGCGTGCGAGCACAGGTGTGTATGTGCGTGCGAGCACAGGTGTGTATATGCGTGCGTACGAGCACTCTCTCTCTCTCTCTCTCTCTCTCTCTCTCTCTCTCTCTCTCTCTCTCTCTCTCTCTCTCTCTCTCTCTCACGCGTATGTATGCAAAACAAGAAATAAATGTATAGTGAGAGATGAAGGGTGAGGAAAAAGAGAAGGCAAATCAGATGTATGCGTTTGTGTGTGTGTGTGTGTGTGTGAGAGAGAGAGAGAGAGAGAGAGAGTGAGAGAGAGAGAGAGAGAGAGGTGTACAGATTTAGATGGTTTATTCATCACGCTGTGTCGCCTCGGAAAAGGGGTCGACATCCGGTTGTGAAAGGAACATGGTAACAAATGTGTTGATGACGGACGACAGGATTCCATTAGACATCCAAACGGAATACAAAGCAAATTTGAACTGAAATACTGGGTTTTGGGGGAAATTCTTTGAAGCGATGGTGTTTACACACAGTAAAGCTTTTTATTTTATTTTGTTTTATTTTTGCTGTAGGCTACTTTAAGTTACTTATGGAGTGTTGCCTGAATTTGGCTTTATGAAAAAACATTTTTGGTGTGTGTGTGTGTGTGTGTGTGTGTGTGTGTGTGTGTGTGTGTGTGTGTGTGTGTGTGGTGAGAGAGACAGAGAGAGAGAGAGAGTGTGTGTGAGAGAGAGTGTGTGTGTGTGAGAGAGAGTGAGAGAGAGAGAGAGAGGAAGGGGGGGGGGGACTAGAGTTGAGCACAACCGGAGAGAGAGACACTCAAGCTATTGAATCACTTGAGCAAGTGATCACTTGAAGGTTCAAATAATAGGCGTTAAGAGAGTCGGTGCTTGCATTTGAGAATATTTAAGCTTAATAGCCCCCCCCCCTCCCCGAAAAAAAAGAAAAAAAAAAAAGAAAAGAAAAAGAAAAAAGAAAAGAAAACCATCGAGTTTTTCATTAAAGGTGAAATACACTTAAATTCTCTGTGGCCCGGAATGAAAGCTAGCAATAATCTGAGCAACTAAAAACATGAATGGGCACACACGTCAACATTGCTTGAAACTTTTAATCAACTATGGAATGCAAAAGAAAAAAAATATCAGAATGTATGATTTCATAATGAGTAGTGAGCAAAATCAGAATGTATGATTTTATCATGAGTAGTGAGCAAAGTTAATCTACAGTCTAAAATGTGTCCAAACTGTTGAAGGGCAGGACAATAATCCATCTGATGGACGGTAGTGTAAAATATAGAGTGCTCTTTAGCCGTCGTTTCTATGGTCCTTCATGCAGTGAATGTAACACAACGGTGCTCTCACGTTCTTTCCACTGCCAGTTGTGGGTACAGAGTGTTGACGGGGGGGGGGGGGGGGGGGGGGGGGGGGGGGGGGGAGGGGAGGGGGGGGGGAGGAGGGGGAGAAATATGGGGACTGGAAGTTGAAAAAGACAAAAAAAGGTCTCAGATGGCAATGAATAAACTCTTAACTAGTGGCGATTCTGCAGCGATGCCACACACTCCTCCCCCTTCCCACCTTCTCTCCCCCCCCCCCTCTTTTCTTTAACTGCTCCACAGTGTGAATTCAATTCTCCACATTGAGGTGGTTGGAGGTGGGGGGTGGGGGTGGCGTAGGTGGGGGACGGGGTCACCGGTAATTGTCTGTCGGCCTTCCGGTTCCCCCCCCCCCCCCCCCCCTGTACCCTAGGGGGCTTTAAGTCCCCTGCCGGTTCTCCCAGCCGTCCTGTCTTGGCACTGTGATGGGCCACAGTCTTCTTCTTCTGCTTCTGCGTACGCAGGCTGATACTGCTGATACTCCTGCGGACACTCCCTATATGGGACAGGCAAATATCAATCCCATCTACCCTACAAAGGGAGTGGAGTTTTGTGTGTATGACCGTTTTTTTCATCCCGCCATTAAGGCAGCCATACTCCATCTTCGGGGAAGGTGCATGCTATGTGTAACGTGCCATCCATACCAACGGCCATGTTATGCAACGGCCATGTTATGCGTGCGTTCACACACGGAACCTCGGTTTATAGTCTCCTTCGAAGGACTGTATAGGAAATGGAGTCAGAACCAATGTTAACTCCGAGGGAAAAATTCCCCTGTACCGAAACGGCCCGGCGGAGAGGCCTGCACACTATCCCATCCACGACCTTTCTCCGCCGACTTCCGCTCATTTGTCCAGTCTCTACGCATGTAGCGCTCCATCTTCCGGGCCACCCCGTCTCCCTCCCTCCCTCCCTCCCTCCCTGCCTCACCCCCTCCCTCTCTCTCTCCCTGTCTCTCTCTGTCTCTCATCAACACCCACACACAGGTGGCGACACGTGTCGCCGGGGACACTGATAGAGTCTTGTGCCGTGTTCCGTATCTCGTGGAGGCGAGAGCTATGGGCCCGGAGCGATCGTTAACATGCGGGAACCAGCTTAGAAGGCCGGTTCCTACGCCGCCCACGCCGACGTCTCAGAGGGTTGGATGTCCTTCAGAATACCTAATGGCACCACAGGGGCCGACGGGTGGTTCTACCTAGTGGCACCGCAGGGGCTAACGGGTGGTTCTGTGGGAGATAGTCACTTCTTGATTCTGACAGCAACTGCGGCCACTGACATCGTTTGACTAGGGATCGACTCGGGTTTTGTTCTTCTGACTCAAGGACTGGATGCTGTCAGTTGTATGCCTACTATTGTTCGTGTACTTCGTTATATATCTGTCTGAGTGTTCGTCATGGCATCGGCCAGTGGCGTAGGAATGGTAGGGGGTGGGTGAGGGGTGGGAAGGACCAGTTTCCCTCTTCTTTGACTTTGATGGTGTGGGGGGTGGGGGGCAGGTATGCATGCATGTCCCCCCTCCCCCTTGTTTCACAACGTTTAAAAAGAAAAACGACAAGACCAATAACAACAAACCCCGCGAGGTGAACTGAGAGGGACAAGGAAGAGGGCGGTGGGGGTGAGGGTGGGGTTGGCGGTTGGGGTGGGGAGTGAGGACGCGGGAGAAAAGCAAATCGCACCGCGGGCTTTGCTACAGGTGCTCAAAGAGTAACGTTGTCAGGTAAGCAAACCGCGCCAAGGGAGATAAGCCAGTCTCTAATGAATCTCCCACTTTGAACATTCAGGTGATTTGAGCGATGGGGCTTTTTTTTTTTTTTTTTTTTTTTTTTAAAGGGTTTAGAATTTTCCCAGTTTCGTTCCAGCATAGACATAAGCACCTACCCGTCTTTCTTGTCGTCACTTCTGTCCAATCCAGTCCACATACCCCCACCCCCACCACCACCCCCTCTCCCATCCCAACCCCCAACCCCACCCCACCCCCAACCCCGATTTTCGCATCTTCCTCGCCACTGCATTCGCTAATGACAGCGACTCTGGGTGACAGCGAAGCAGACCCCGGGAACCCACCCCACCCACGCACCCACCCACCTGCTCACCCTGCCCTCCCACTAGACTGAGTAAAGATCAAGAAAACCGGAAATGGGAGTCAGCTAGGCGAAGCGCAAGGTCATGGTCAGCCTCTCCAGAGAGCCAATCGTTTCTTATTGCGTACCGCCATCTTTCCCCAATGTACAATACACAGTGATATTGTTCGATCGGAGGATGAAATGATCGGAATTCACTCTGTCTGTCTGTCTGTCTGTCTGTCTGTCTCTCTCTCTCTCTCTCTCTCTCTTGTTGTGTGTGTGTGTGTGTGTGTGTGTGTGTGTGTGTGTGTGTGTGTGTGTGTGTGTGTGTGTGTGTGAGAGAGAGAGAGAGAGAGAGAGAGAGAGAGAGAGAGAGAGAGAGAGAGAGAGAATGATTACATCATTTTTGCTTGGATTCCCGACTTTGTCGGCATTCACAGCAATGAAATCGTTGATCAGCTTGTCACAGAAAACAGTTGAGCCGATTCTGTATTCCTTATACCGAGCTCAAACCAAAATATCAGGCTGATGTCATAGACCTCTGGTGAGAGGAATGGAACTGGCAGACGAATAACTAACTAATAACTCCTCCAAATCCATCAAAACCTGAAAGAGTTTTCACCGTGTGCCACGGGCGGCGGTGAAGAAGAAACAGTCTTCTGCTGTTCGCACACAGGCCACTCCTTGTACACCCTCTCGTTACCTTTCAGAAGTTGGAGAAGCTCCATGGTGCAGTCCGTATGATGTACCACTCACAATGAAACAAATTCTTAGAGAGTGTTAGGACTTCCATGATGGCAGACATAAACACTCTACAGCAGACTCCATGAACATCTTGTTCAGAGACGTTCCACCTGTTGTGGCACGACTTGTTTTGAGTTTCTGTAGGAGATAGATATTTTTCATCTGATCTTAGAGTTTACGAAAGAAAGATTTTCACGAAATTTCGGCGTGGTTTTCTAAAACCCGTTCTAATACGTTGCTTGTGTATTTTTTTTTATTTATATAAATCTATTTTCAGAGTTGACTTTAACGAGGTGACAGCCCTGTTATGGCCCTTTGCGGTCGGCTAGGCTATTAGCAGCAAAATCTCTCTCTCTCTCTCTCTCTCTCTCTCTCTCTCTCTCCGTATGTGTGTGTGTGTGGTGTGTGTGTGTGTGTGTGTGTGTGTGTGTGTGTGTGTGTGTGTGTGTGTGCGTGCGTGCGCGCGCGCGCGCGCGCAATTGTATGTGTGGAATGGGGTGGTGTAGACATGGGGTGAGAGGGAGGGGGGTGGGAGGAGAGACATACGCAACGGAAGCAAGAGATGTCACCGGATGTGGAAGTCGACAACCATAGTCATTATACCTACTCGCAGATTCCTGCGCTGGGAAGACGCCATTGTAAACTTGTCCTTAATAGCATCCGGCTAATGGGACAAAAATCTCACCATCCACCGGGTGCGGTATGTCCTAAGTGGGGGGGGAAGATGGTAGTGAACGACCATTTGGGTGGGGGAGGAATAGGATGGAGTCGCAGTGAAAGGGGGGGGGGGAGGCTTAAAGGAGATAAGAAAGAGTGTGTGGAGAGGAGAAGAGGGGGTGGAGGCGGAGATAGATGGGGTTGGGGTCAAACAGTGAAAGGGCAGAGAGAGAGAGAGGACAGACAGACAGACGGACAGACGGACAGATAGTCAGACAGACAGACAGACACAGATAGACAGAGACAGGGACATACAGAGAGAGAGAGAGAGAGAGAGAGAGAGAGAGAGAGAGAGAGAGAGAGAGAGAGAGAGAGAGAGAGAGAGAGACTCGGGTTCGGATTCGGATTCAGATAATTTATTTCAAGCATAGGCCATTGCCCCTCATGAAGGGGTACACTTTCAATTAATGAACTTTACACCATTATCTTAATAACTACACACACACACACACACACACACACACACACACACACACACACACACACACACACACACACACACTCATATGCATACGTATTTCAGGATCTTAAGACATAGGAGCAGATCGTATTTTAAACGCTTTCTATAAGAATATTAACAGATTTCTGACAATGTTTTCATTTTTAGACGCCATCAGTAAAGTCAATCGAAACTGGCTGGGATGAGAGAGAGAGAGAGAGAGAGAGAGAGAGAGAGAGAGAGAGAGAGAGAGAGAGAGAGAGAGAGAGAGAGAGAGAGAGAACGAAACGAAACGAAACAAAACGAAACGAAACGAAAGGAACAGAGAGAAGAAGGAAAAGAAGAAAGAGAGGAACAACTTAGAAGAACGGGAGAAGGAGGAACAGGAGCAGCAACAGCAACGACGAGTTTGATGCCATTGATGGCCATGTCGTCTTTCATGTTCTGTACAAAGAGGTCACTCTGCCGGCCCAAATACGAAGGGTGTCTGAGTCAAAAAAATAATAGCAGTCAACAATCTTTCTTTGTCTACTCCACTCCATTCTTCAAAGATGCATTTCTGTGTAGTCCTATTTATCTAATGTATACACTAATGCAAGCTCTCTCTCTCTCTCTCTCTCTCTCTCTCTCTCTCTCTCTCTCTCTCTCTCTCTCATGCAAGTTCGCTGTATCTCACGTATACACTAGCGTTAAATTGTTTTTCTGTCTCTGTCTGTCTGTCTGTCCCCCCTCTCTCTCTCTCTCTCTCTCTCTCTCTCTCTCTCTCTCTCTCTCTCTCTCTCTCTCATGCAAGTTCGCTGTATCTCACGTATACACTAGCGTTAAATTGTCTTTCTGTCTCTGTCTGTCTGTCTGTCTGTCCCTCTCTCTCTCCTCTCTCTCTCGCTCTCTCTCTCTCTCTCACACACACACACACACACACACACACACACACACACACACACACACACACACACACATCGACTAGAAGGAACAGCTAAAGAAGGAAACAAAGAAATCTCAAGTGTCACAAGGAGAGTAAGTTTGCAGTCAATACAAACACGTGTCTAATACAAAAACACTGTAGGATGGTTTTAGGTTGACGTTTAGGTCTCTTCACAACACTTTCTCGTCATTTATCATCGTTAAAGTAATACTCACTAATCTTCCACTCGAAGTTAGTAATGAAGACACTGAAGTGTTTCAAGCGTGCATCGTCAGTGTACCATTTCCAACTAAACGTAAACCTGGTTTAAAAATACACCGTCCCTGAAAGAAAATGATCGATGATTGTATCTGTTACGATTTCCTACGACAACAAAAATACATTTTACGGTATGATATTGATAGCGTCCCTGGGCAAGCCTGATTGATTGAGATAGGCAGACGACATAGGTCACATAACTTCCGGTCCGCTCAAGCACGATTGACTGACACGAGAACCGTGTCAAGTACGGCAGACGACAATTAATTCAAGGGCACTTAAACGGGCCGGCGCACGCTATAAATAGCTCCCACCACAGCGGAAGTTGTTCCGTACGGCAGGAACTGTTTATAAAAGAACACGCATGTAAAAGTGAATGAGATTTAAGCCCGGGAGCTTGTGTGTGTGTGTGTGTGTGGTGTGTGTGTGTGTGTGTGTGTGTGTGTGTGTGTGTAAACCCTTGCAAAAATATATCCTAAGACGCACTTCGGAAGCACATACTTGTTTAAGTGTGTGTGTGTGTGTGTGTGTTGTGTGTGTGTGTGTGTGTGTGTGTGTGTGTGTGTGTGTGTGAAGCACATACTTGTTTAAGTGTTGTGTGTGTGTGTGTGTGTGTGTGTGTGTGTGTGTGTGTGTGTGTGTGTGTGTGTGTGAGGGGAAGGTGGCAGGAAGGACAGTGGCAGTCGAGGGAGAATGTTGTGTGGAGGGGGAGGTGGGGGGGGGGGAGGGAAGGATGTAAGTTGTGGCTGCCAGCCAATATTTATTTATTCATTCTTTTTGCAGCCGGCCTCACTCTAAGGGCTATATCCGGTACCCAAGAGGAAGAGAATCAGCTTAATGCCAGCCCCTGTTCCTATTCTCATGCATTCACATCTTGGTGCCACAATCCCAACAGGAAGTGAGAATGTCTATCTGTCTGTCTATCTATCTGTCTATCTATCAATCTATCCATCTATCTATCTATAGACTTTTTTTTATATAGGCTGTATGCGCTCTGAACGTGGAACCCCTCTCTCTCTCTTATTTGTATCAGTATATTGATCTGCATGGGTAATGTGAATATGATACCTCGTCTGCTTTTGCCACCTTACCTACACCCTTTCCCTACCCCCTCTCACCTTCTTCTCTTTCCCACTTCTTGCTCCTCTCCCGATGCATTCTGTTTCATACATAATGTTTTAGGTTTTAGCCATTTTTTCACGTGCCTTTATCCTATTGCATGATTTTGTGGAACGTGTTCAAGACAGAGAGCTGAGAACGGGACATTTTTACTTTTACAGTCTGTGCCCCATGACAAAATCATTGGAGCCGAACATTTGGGACCTTTCAAACTTACTTGTTTAAAAACAAATTTCAAAGAGAATTTGAATTACAACTCTGCCTGACAAAAGGGACAAAGAAAATTACAAGACAAAACACGACGCGCTTCGACCTCTTTGGTCTTCTTCAGGCAAGAGAAACATGACAATGAAAACGAAGAACGAGCATTTACTTATCTTCTCAAATTGAGATCAAGATGGACGTTGAATGGAAACGAGGCCGTTGGGAAGGAGGTAATCCGAGTTAAACTAATAATGACGATACTAATAATAATGATAGCAATAATAATAACAATAGTAAGAATGATGATAGAAATACTTTAAAAAGAAGTTAAGAGAGGACTACCACTTTTGGTAATACTGTGACGATAGTAGCTGAGGTATTAATAGTGGCTATACAGACAGAAGGGGAGAAATGAGAGGGGCTTCAGGATTGTTGAACAGCACGGTTGTAGTGGCAACAGTATTAGAGGCGACAATGATGGTGATGGCAATGGTAATGATAATGGTGATGATGATGGTAATAATAATGATAATCATCATCATCATCATCATCATCATCATCATGATAAAGGTGCTAATAATGGTAATAGTAATAATGATGATGATGCTAATGATAGTGATGGTTATAGTAATAATAATGATAAAAAAAATAATGGTAATAGAAATAATGTCAATAATAGTAATGATGATGATAATAATGATGATGATGTCATGATAATGATAACAATAACAATTATAATAACAATAATGATGATGATAATGATAATAATAATAATGATGATGATAATAAAAATAATAATGATAATAATAAT
>CM065716.1:91957888-91965388 GCA_033310375.1 Conus canariensis
TTCTGCTTTCATACATATCAACTTCGTGGCTCCATATAAAGATTTGAAAGTTAAAAAAAAGTTGAAAACCATAAACAATATTTAAAAAAAAATCATTCAAGACTGGCACAGCACAGAACACACAGACGAACAGAAACAAAGACTGGAAGCAAGAGTTTTATTACTTGTTCAGTGTTTATAGTTTATTGTTTACTGTCCCATGCGACATTAATCTGTTCGTCTGTGCGTTCTGTTCGATTATATTCAAAATCATAAAGGCTATTCCGGTCTTGAATAAATGTTAATTTGTATTTGTTCACTTCTCCAGGTGCTGCTGTGTACATATCGGGTACAGGGTATATGGGCAAGGTTGGATCTTTTAAAATGTCTCTTTGTGTTTCTGTATACTCTCTGTTGTCATTTCTGCTAGGCGATTTGATGTCGTAAGCAGCATTCGTTTGGAGTTAGAGGGCGTGGAGTTTTCTCATCATGAGAGCAAGAGTTGCCCGATTTGTTCGTTATTTACTATTTACTGTTCCCTGTCTGATTTTAGATGTCTTCTGTAGATGCCTGAGAATTAGGCAAATATTTAGAAACAAGCGACAAATGTCGTTACGACAGTACTTCAAAATGCCGTAACTAGGGACGAAAAGTCATTGAGTGAGTACACACACAACGTCTCTTTCCTCTGTGTCTCATACAATACACACGCGAACATCCACGCGCGCGCAAAACGCCACCTTCAACTGAGGTCGATTATTACAAGAGAATGAGATTTTTACACATTCATTAGTCTCAAACATATGGATCAATGTCCGGAGAAAATATACCTTTCAATAGATCATCCCTTGACTGGCTGTTGGACATCGTCACAAAGTACTGATTAGTGTTTTTTAGCTTCTTTTCGTCAAAATATCGAAGCTGATTGCGTGAATTCTGACAGCATTGTAGTCAAAGATTCCCTTTCATGTATAAGTGCTTTCAACGTTTTCTGCGACCTGATCGTCTTTCATATTTGACGGAAAGAGCGTAAGATGGATGGAGGAGTCTCTGTTAAGCTTAAGTTGCTTGTGAGAAACGCATGTCAACATGGGCAGACTATTCCCGCTGTGACCTCCCTGACCTTTTGTCAAAGTCTCACGGGAAGAAATACTGGGCTCTGTCTCCCTGTGAGTATGTGTCACACGAAAGAGGAGGTGCTGGAGGTTTCTTCTCCTTGGGTCGCTGGTGTGTCAAAATATACAGCCGATACACAGACAAGACAAGACATCCATACGGCTCACATATATACAGGGATTGGGCACACGAGAGACATCGGGATGGGGAAAGATGGGCCATGGGCCATAAGTCTCAGCCCCCTCCTCTCTCTCTCTCTCTCTCTCTCTCTCTCTCTTTTCTCTCTCCTCTCTCTCTCTCTCTCTGTATCAACAGGGGCAATAGGAGGGAGAAACCTGCACTTTCAGTGACAATTTCTGTTACTATGGCTCAGCCCATCACCAGAATCCTTTCACGGCGGTGAGTAAGTAGAAAAAGTCCTCATCAAGGGAACCCCCCCCCCCCCCCCACACACACAGAAATAAACAGTCAGTTCATGTGTAATCATAACAATTTTATTTGTAAAACAGGGGATGTAACTGTACATGCAGACTGAAAGACTTACTTTCTATTAAGCTTTTTTTTTGTAGAATAAAGGAAACATAAAGTATCAAATTTTACATCATCAGAAAATCTTGATATAAACAAAAAGAAAAGAAAAGAAAAGAAAAAAAAAAAGAAAAAGAGAGAGATCAAGCAGAAATCTACGCGATGAGAAAAGAGAGAAATATTTAGTATAATTAATTATCGTTGTCATGTGTCCTACCACCCGGTATGGCTGTAGGGGCATTACAGTGACGACCCATTGCACTAGCTGTCTTCACCTCGGACGGTTGTAGGCCAGTGCCTGGATCATAGAACAAAAAAAGAAGAAAAAAAACCTCTACCCAGTCCACACAGCACCGTTATAAGTCCACCTTCTCTGCCTACCATGTCTCCTTTTCGCCTGTGCTGTTCCTTGAAAGATAGTCTCGGAGATTCTGCTTGTTCTCGTCACATGTTCATACCACCACCGTACCTTCCTTTTTCCCCCTGTGTGGTCAGCAGGTTCTTTGTAGAGACCCACGTGTTGTCTAATGGTTCTGTGTTCACATGTTCAGTGCAGCAGGTGCCCGGTTTTCTTGTGAAGCCCCTAATCTCCATGTATTCTGTTCTCAAAGTCCATGACCGAGTGTTTACAGGAAGACGGATGCACAGCTGCATGCGAAAGGCTCAGGCTGGACATGACAGCGACGTGTACGATGGGGGAAACCAAGAGGGTCGCTGTGGACAGTGAAGAAAAACAGGTTTGTTGTAGTGTGTGAATGAATGAAATGGGGTTTCCTGTTGGTGCAGGAATGGGGGAGGGGGGAGGGAGAGGAGAAAGAGTGTTTCCTATGGATGAAGGAAGGGGAGATGGCGGGGGGGGGGGGGGGAAGGGGGAGAGGAAAGGGCTTTCTATGGATAGTGGAAGGGTGGAAGAATGGAGTTATCAATGATTGCAGGAAAGAAGGGGTGTTCTTACGGATTGAGGAAGGGAAGAAAGGGGGTTTGGTATGGACTGAGGAAGGAGGGAAGAAAGGGGGTTTGGTATGGATGGAGGAAGGAGGGAAGAAAGGGGGTTTGGTATGGATGGAGGAAGGAAGGGAAGAAAGGGGGTTTGGTATGGAGGGAGGAAGGAAGGAAGAAGGGGTTTGGTTGGATGGAGAAAGAAGGGAGAAAGGGGTTTGGTATGGATGGAGGAAGGAGGGAAAAAAGGGGGTTTGGTATGGATGGAGGAAGGAAGAGAAGAAAGGGGGTTTGGTATGGATGGAGGAAGGAAGGGAAGAAAGGGGGTTTGGTATGGATGGAGGAAGGAAGGGAAGAAAGGGGGTTTGGTATGGATGGAGGAAGGAAGGGAAGAAAGGGGGTTTGGTATGGATGGAGAAAGGGAAGAAAGGGGGTTTGGTATGGATGGAGGAAGGAAGGGAAGAAAGGGGGTTTGGTATGGATGGAGAAGAAGGGAGAAAGGGGGTTTGGTATGGATGGAGGAAGGAAGGGAAGAAAGGGGGTTTGGTATGGATGGAGGAAGGAAGGAAGAAAGGGGGTTTGGTATGGATGGAGGAAGGAGGGAAGAAAGGGGGTTTGGTATGGATGGAGGAAGGAAGGGAAGAAAGGGGGTTTAGTATGGATGGAGGAAGGAAGGGAAGAAAGGGGGTTTGGTAGGGGATGGAGGAAGGGAGGGAAGAAAGGGGGTTTGGTATGGATGGAGGAAGGAGGGAAGAAAGGGGGTTTGGTATGGATGGAGGAAGGGAAGAAAGGGGGTTTGGTATGGATGGAGGAAGGAGGGAAGAAAGGGGGTTTGGTATGGATGGAGGAAGGAAGGGAAGAAAGGGGGTTTGGTATGGATGGAGGAAGGAGGGAAGAAAGGGGGTTTGGTATGGATGGAGGAAGGAAGAAAGGGGTTTGGTATGGATGGAGGAAGGAAGAAAGGGGGTTTGGTTGGATGGAGGAAGGAGGGAAGAAAGGGGGTTTGGTATGGATGGAGGAAGGAAGGGAAGAAAGGGGGTTTGGTATGGATGGAGGAAGGAGGGAAGAAAGGGGGTTTGGTATGGATGGAGGAAGGGAAGAAGGGGGTTTGGTATGGATGGAGGAAGGAAGGGAAGAAAGGGGGTTTGGTATGGATGGAGGAAGGAGGGAGAAGGGGGTTTGGTATGGATGGAGGAAGAGAAGAAAGGGGGTTTGGTATGGATGGAGGAAGGAGGAAGAAAGGGGGTTTGGTATGGATGGAGGAAGGAGGGAAGAAAGGGGGTTTGGTATGGATGGAGGAAAGGAGGGAGGAAAGGGGTTTGGTATGGATGGGAGGTAGGGAAGAAAGGAGGCTTGGTATGGATGGAGGAAGGAGGAAGAAAGGGGGTTTGGTATGGATGGAGGAAGAGAAGAAGGGGGTTTGGTACGGATGGAGGAAGGGAAGAAAGGGGCTTGGTATGGATGGAGGAAGGAGGACGAAAGGGGGTTTGGTATGGATGGAGGAAGGGAAGAAAGGGGGTTTGGTATGGATGGAGGAAGGAGGGAAGGAAAGGGGGTTTGGTATGGATAGAGGAAGGGAACAATGGGGGTTTGGTATGGATGGAGGAAGGGAAGAAAGGGGGTTGGTATGGATGGAGGAAGGGAAGAAAGGGGGTTGGTATGGATGGAGGAAGGAGGAGAAAGGGGGTTTGGTATGGATGGAGGAAGGAGGAAGAAAGGGGTTGGTATGGATGGAGGAAGGAGGGAGAAAGGGGGTTTGGTATGGATGGAGGAAGGGAAGAAAGGGGGTTTGGTATGGAGGAGGAAAGGGAAGAAAGGGGGTTGGTATGGATGGAGGAAGGAGGGAAGAAAGGGGTTTGGTATGGATGGAGGAAGGGAAGAAAGGGGATTTGGTATGGATGGAGGAAGAGAAGAAAGGGGGTTTGGTATGGATGGAGGAAGGAAGGGAAGAAAGGGGGTTTTGGTATGGATGGAGGAAGGGAAGAAAGGGGGTTTGGTATGGATGGAGGAAGGGAAGAAAGGGGGTTTGGTATGGATGGAGGAAGGAAGGGAAGAAAGGGGGCTTGGTATGGATGGAGGAAGGGAGAAAGGGGGTTTGGTATGGATGGAGGAAGGAGGGAAGAAAGGGGGTTTGGTATGGATGGAGGAAGGGAGGAAAGGAGGCTTGGTATGGATGGAGGAAGGGAAGAAAGGGGGTTTGGTTTGGATGGAGGAAGGAGGGAAGAAAGGGGGTTTGGTATGGATGGAGGAAGGGAAGAAAGGGGGTTTGGTATGGATGGAGGAAGAGGAAGAAAGGGGGTTTGGTATGGATGGAGGAAGGAAGGGAAGAAAGGGGGTTTGGTATGGATGGAGGAAGGAGGGAAGAAAGGGGGTTTGGTATGGATGGAGGAAGGAAGGGAAGAAAGGGGGTTTGGTATGGATGGAGGAAGGAGGGAAGAAAGGTAACAGCGATACACAGACAAGAAAGAATCAAGGCCACAATATACAGGGATGGGCAAGAGTGGGAAATCGAGGAAGGGAAGAAAGAGGGCATGGGATAAGTGCAGCCACCGCATGCCGTCTTCTTTGTCTCTCTGGCAGTGCAAAGGTTGTTGTGCGTGATCTGTATCTAGGTCTTCTTGTATCAACAGGGCATGAGAGGAGGGAGAAACTGATTTCGAGTGGACAATTTCTGGTTACTATGGCTAGCCATCGGTTGGAATCTTGTCGAACGGGTGAGTAAGTAGAAAAGTTCTCATCAGGGATCCCCCCCACACACACACAGGAATAAACAGTCAGTCAGTGTAATTACATTATTTGAACAGGGATGTAATGTAATAGCAGCTGAAGTTATTTCTGAAGCTTTTTTGGTAGATAAAGGAAAAAAGGTATAAATTTTACGTATGAGGAAAGTCTTGATATGAGAAAAAAGGAAGAAGAATAGGAAAAAAAGAAAGGAAAAGAGAGAGAAGTCAGAGGAAATTTACGCGATGGAAAGAGAGAATATTTAGTATAATGAATAGTTGACAATGTGTCTCCACCGGTAGGAAGGTGAAGGGGGATTCGTGGACCATTGGCGATAGTGTCAACTGAAGGGTTTGGGCGTGCTGGATCATAGGAAAAGAAGGAAGAAAAAAAACTCAGGGTCAACGGCCCTGTTGAAGTCACGAAGTGTCTTGGTCGATGGATAGCCTTAGAAGCGTGGTGCTTGGTTCTTGGAGAAAGATAGTGGAGTTTTGTTTGTGGAGTAATGTAATAAGGGGCGTTTCTTATCGTGGGTAGGGTAAGAAAGGTGTTTGTAGAGGACCACAGGGATTGTTAATAGTCTGGGTGGTATGTGTTCCAGATCAGGAGAGGTGCGGTTTTCTTGTGAGAGGCAAAGCATGACTGAAGTGGGATTGGTTTGTTCTGCAAGTCCAGGACGAGAAGGGTTGGTATGGATGGAAGGCGATGACGGAGGTTTGGTAGGCTGGGAATGGACAGAGACGGGGGTTGTGGGGAGGAACAAGAGGGTGCGGGCGTTGGGAATAAGGTTTGTGAGGTGTGAAGAAGAAATGGGGGATTCTGATTGGGCAGGAAGGGGGAGGGGGGTAGGAGAGAGAAGGAAGAAGGTGCTATGGTGAAGGAGGGGGGGAAGGCGGGGAGAGGGGGGGGGGGAGGGGAAGGGAGAAAGGGGTTTAGGTATAGTGGAGGTGGAAGTGGAGTAAAGATGCAGGAAAGAGTGGTGTTCTTACGGATTGAGGAAGGGGAAAGGGGTTTGGTATGGACTGAGGAAGGAGGGAAGAAAGGGGGTTTGGTATGGATGGAGGAGGAGGGAAGAAAGGGGGTTTGGTATGGATGGAGGAAGGAAGGGAAGAAAGGGGGTTTGGTATGTGGAGGAAGGAAGGGAAAGAAAGGGGTTTGGTATGGATGGAGAAAGGAGGGAAGAAATGGGGGTTTGAGTGAGTGGAGAAGGAGGGGAAAAAGGGGTTTGGTATGGATGGAGGGAAGAGGGAAGAAAGGGGTTTGGATGGAGGAGGTAGGGAAGAAAGGGGGTTTGGTATGGATGGAGGAAGGAAGGGAAGAAAGGGGGTTTGGTATGGATGGAGGAAGGAAGGGAAGAAAGGGGGTTTGGTTATGGATGGAGGAAGGAAGGGAAGAAAGGGGGTTTGGTATGGATGGAGGAAGGGAAAGGGGTTTGGTATGAATGGGAGGAAGGGAAGAAGGGGGTTTGGTATGTGAGGAAGAGGAAGAAAGGGGGTTGGTATGATGAGAAGGGAAGAAGTGTGGGTTTGGTATGGATGGAGGGAGGGAAGAAAGGGGGTTTGGTATGGATGGAGGAAGGGAAGAAAGTTTTTTTTTTTCCTACGGATGTAGGAAGTGAAGTAAGGGTTTTTTTTTTTCTATGGATTGAGGGATGGGTGAAAAAAGGGTTTGGTATGGAAGGGGTGGAAAGAATGTTTTTTTTTTTTCCTTACGGATGGAGGAAGCGAAAAAAGGGGTTTTCCTATGGATGGAGGAAGGGGAGAGAAGAAAGGGGTTTTTTCCTATTAAAGGAGGGAGGGGTAGAAAAAGGGAGTCTTCTGTGATGGAAGAAGAGAAGAGAGGAGAGAGAGAGAGAGAGGAGGTGGGGGGAGGATTTCCTATGGATGACGGAGAGGGGGGGGGGGGGTGGGGGGTGGACGGGGGTTCCTGTAAAAGGAGGAGGGGGGAAAGGGGGTTCCCTGTGGAAAGAGGAAAGGACCGGGAGGAAAAGGGGTTTCCTTCGGATGGAGAAAAGGGGGAGGGGAGAAAGATTTCCTTCGGATGGAAGAAGGGGGGTGGGGTCCAGGCGCTTTCCTATGAATGGAGGACGAGGAGGGGGAGGGGGGAAGGTTTTGTATGGATGGAGGAAGGGGGGGGGTGAAGAAAGGAGGTTTCCTATGGAGAGTGGGGAAAGAGAAGCGGTTTCCTGTGGAAAGTGAAGGAAATAAAAGCTGT
>CM065716.1:91970388-92000388 GCA_033310375.1 Conus canariensis
CTACCCCTGGACAAACACATACCTCCACACGCTCGCAGTGACACATCCGCAACCATCTCAATCAATCTCCACTCCCTGACACACGCACGCATGCATTCACGTATGTATAAACAAACGCACGCATGCACACGCGCGCGCGCGCACACACTTACACACACACACACACACTTACACACACACACACACACACACACACACACACACACACACACACACACACACATGCGCGCGCATGCTCACACACAGACACAGACAGATACTGACAGACAGACAACAGATACACACACACACACACACACACACACACACACACACACACACACACACACACACACCACACACACACACACACACACACACACACACACACACACACACACACACACACTCACACACACACACACACACACACACACACACACACACACACACACACACACACACAAGAGCAAGGAGCAGAAAGGAAAGATAACGGCTGTTAATGTTAATTTATTCCTCCTGCAGCCAGCCTGAGCAAGCGGCACTGAGTGTGCACCCAGTGGAGTGCCCACTGCAGAATGCTTATCCCAGCCCCCAAGTGGGCCACAGCGTGGCGCACGCTTCCAAACCGGCGGGTATTTACAATGATAATACTCATTTCATTCCTTCTTTTCCTTTCTTTTTTGTTGTTGTCGTTCTTTCTTTCTTTTCTTTCTTTCTTTTTTCTTTCTTTCTTCTTTCTTTCTTTCTTCTTTCTTCTTTCTTTCTTTCTTTCCTTCTTTCCTTCTTTCTTTCTTTCTTTCCTTCTTTCTTTCTTTCTTTCTTTCTTTCCTTCCTTCTTTCTTTCTTTCTTTCTTTCTTTCCTTCCTTCCTTCTTTCTTTCCTTCTTTCTTTCTTTCTTTACAATGATAATACTCATTTCACTCTTTTCTTTCCTTTCTTCTCGTTCTTTCTTTTTTCTTTCTTTCTTTCTTTCTTTCTTTCTTTCCAATGATAATACTCATTTCACTCCTTTCTTTCCTTTCTTCTTTCTCGTTTCTTTCTTTCTTTTTCTTTCTTTCTTCCTTTCTTTCTTTCAAATGATAATATTCATTTCACTCCTTCCTTTTTTTTTTCTCGTTCTTTCTTTCTTTTTCTTTCTTTCTTCCTTTCTTTCTTTCAAATGATAATATTCATTTCACTCCTTTCTTCCTTTTTTTTTCTCGTTCTTTCTTTCTTTTTCTTTCTTTCTTCCTTTCTTTCTTTCAAATAATAATATTCATTTAACTCCTTTCTTTCCTTTCTTTTCTTTCTTTCTTTACAATGACAATACCCATTTCACTCCTTTCTTTCCTTTATTTTCTCCTTCTTTCTGTCTGTCTTTCTTTCAAGCCCACGCTTTTCTATGAATGTCCACGCTTTCCTCTGCAGAGAAACCAGAAACAAACCTTCTTTCCGTCAAATGTACATTCAGGTCGGTCCATGAGAGTGAGGACTGACACTACAGTGTGTCCAAATCCGTGCACGTTTCTGTTTACGGTGAATAGATAAAACTATGGCGGTAAATAATTACAAAATATGCCTTTTGACTTCTCTCCCTTTACAGGCTGTAATTTGTTTGCATTGAAGATTTAAGAGTTTTTTTTGTTTGTTTGTTTGTTTGTTTTGCGTTAAAAGATGAGCTGCTCCAACTTTTTTTTCTTCATGTACCTATCACACACACACACACACACACACACACACACACACACACACACACACACACACACACTTAAGCGCGTAGGCACAATCTCAAGCACGTAATTACGTTACATGCAGTGCTCTGTCCACTTGTCTGAAAGTACTTTTACTGAACAGACGTTAAATGAATGAACCAACCAACACATACACACACAAGCACGCACGCACGCACGCACGCGCGCACGCACGCACGCACGCACGCACGCACACAAGCACACACACACACACACACACACACACACACACACACACACACACACACACACACACACACACACTCACCTCTTCATTTACCCACCCCAGGCCCACTTAAGCCGGTTTTAAGATTGTGCTAAGTTTGCTGTCATTGTTCTCCCGTAGTTTACTGTCATTGTTCTCCCGTAGTTTACTGTCACTGTTCTCCCGTAGTTTACTGTCATTGTTCTCCCGTAGTTTACTGTCATTGTTCTCCCGTAAAGGTTAACGCAGAATGGGAAAAAAAAGAAAAAGAAAACGAACGAGGAGAATGTTTGCTTGTTTGTTTGTTTGTTTTGGTTTGTTCGTTTGCTTGTTTGTTTGTTTGTTTTGGTTTGTTTTGGGTCGTGGTAGTGAGCACACACATTTAACAGCAGACTCGCCTCGCGGTGTTAATCCATGACTGTCGACACTGGCATGGAACCCCACAGGTCCATTGGTGCTACCAAAGATGCAGAGAGGAGGGGATCAGCATATCGCCTTGCTTTACCTCTGTTCGCCTTTGTCGGAGTCCCCTTTGCTCGGCGCCAGGTGAGTAAGCCCTTCTGCGCAAAAGAACTGTTCAGTTAGCTGGGTTATCCTTACAGGTAACCGCGTATGCCAGCTTCTTGTGGTCGGCTGTTCAGTCAGGTCGTCTGAGGGCCAGAAATGTAGACTTTGCCTGCCCGTGAATCACCGTGCGTGTCGCTTCAAACTTTACAACTTGACACTGTCAGTTACGAAGTGTGGCGGACAGACAGCGAACTCGTGAACAGCAGGCGCACGTGTAGCCAGTTAGACTAACAACAGCTCGTGGTAAAGGCCTCAGAGCTCCGCAATGGGACTCCAACCGGCAAAAGCCGAAGATACTGATCTTGTCCCCTTCACATCTCTGGTGCTACACTGAGGCTGAAAGAAGATAAAATGGATGCCTGTCAGAAGAAGCTCCCGATGAAGTCGTATCAGCGTTACTTGTGGATTCCCGTTGACTCTGCGGTACGGCTACATCGTGCAACTACAGTTCCACCCCCTGCCCACCCCCACCCCCTCCTTCGTCGTTTTGTAGCTTTTGCACCTGGAGACTTTGAAAAATAAGGAAAAGCCTTGCTATACACACGCACACACGAACGGGTACGGCGCACATGCGGGCAAACACGCACAAACACACAGACGCGCGCGCGCGCGCGTCCTCGCATGCACGCATTCACGCACACACGCACGCACGCACGCACACACACACACACACACACACACACACACACACACACACACACACACACACACATGTACATGCACACAATGCTCACATACAACCAAACACACACCTCAACACATGTCACGCACGCACACAAATGTGTGCAGACATACGCAGGAACGCGCAAACACACAATCGTCACGAATAGGTTCAAAACCCCACATATATACACAAGCACAAATACACACATACATATCACATATAGATCGCGCGCATGTGCACATGTGCGTGGGCGCGCGTGCACACGCACACACACACGCACAACGTGTGCATTTGCACTCATGCATGCACGTTTAAATGCACATACCATGATCATACATACACGCATATACATATATTCACACACACACACACACACACACACACACACACATACACACACACACACACACAACACACACACACACACACACACACACACACACACGCACCTTAATTCACACACAAGCCCGTTCAACACGCGTCCTGGCATATAAACATACACACACAGTTTCAAACATATGCACAAGCTTGCACACTTATGCGCACTGGAACATATTCATAAACTTGTTCGAGACACCGATCACACAAATATACAGAGAACACAGACACAGACACAGACTGACAGACAGACAGACACACGCACATACACAAACACGCGCGCGCATGCGCGAAAACGCACATACGTGCACACACACACACACACACACACACACACACACACACACACACACACACACACACACCACACGCACGTACGCACACACACACACACACACACACACACACAAGCACACACACACGCACACACACTGATCACATATGCACACACACCGATCACACACACACACACACACACACACACACACACACGCACGCACGCACGCACACGCACACACACACACACACACACACACACACACACACACAGAGATTGTTTCTCAAATCTCATTCATGATGTAGAGTGGTTGAAGTGAGAGGGTCATGACGTCACAGTATGATGACCTGTTTCCTGTCGAAAGCCGTTTAAGAATCAAGCGAGGGTCTTCACTCTCTGCACGCCCCTTTGCCTGCGCGTACGTGCTCTGTGTGTGTGTGTGTGGTGTGTGTGTGTGTGTGTGTGTGTGTGTGTGTGTGTGTGTGTGTGTCTGTGTGTGTCTCTGTGTGTGTGTGTGTTTTGAGTGTGTGTATATGTGCGTGCGTGCGTGCGTGTGTGTGTGCGTGTGTGTGCGTGTGTGTGTGTGTGTGTGTGTGTGTGTGTGTGCGCGTGTGTGTGCGTGTGTTTGCGTGTGTTTAAACGTGCGCGCGCGCGCGCGCGCGCGCGCGCGTGTGTGTGTGTGTGTGTGTGTGTGTGTGCTCGTGTTTGCATGCGTGCGTGCGATTTGGCGAGTATGCCGTGTGTATGTGTGAGAGGGTGTATGACCGTACATGCCTGCGTGCGTCTATGCGTATGCTTTATACAATAACACACAAAAAGATTTCCTTCACAAAGCGTTAAACTAAATTATAAACTAGCTGAGAGAGAGAGAGAGAGAGAGAGAGAGAGAGTTCCCATGATCAAATCATGGTCTCCAGTTGTCGCTGTCCCACCATACCGGCGCTCAGATGGACGTGTCTTTAATCATGCTGGAGGCCAGAATGACCTGTATTCTTCACGTGTGTCAGAGGCAAGACTGATGAGTGGACGGTAGTCAAGTCAGGGGCGAGAATGACACGTATTCTAAAATTGCGTCATGGCAACATTGTGATGTTTGCTACGTCAGGGGCAAGCAAAAATACTGACGTGTCTACTATAATGACGACGCGGGCAAAGATCGGCTCTGTCCTACGACCGGGGCATGATTGACGACTATATATTCTAATAATCTCACGGGCATGGTTGTCATGAAAACAAAATCGCTCTGTGAGAGAACATGGGTTCTAATTCAGTGGTTTTGTTTTGCTTCGCATTTGTGTGTGGTGTGTGTGTGTGTGTGTGTGTGTGTGTGTGTGTGTGTTTGAGCGCGCACGCGCGCGCGTGTGTATGTAAAGATTAACTTTCATGAACTCTGACCTTCCTCAAAATGATTTCTGCTCTCATGATCAGCCTGACTCGTCTGTATAGACGACATCATACCACGCTCGCGCGCGCGCACACAAACAGACGCAGAGGAGCTCACGTACAAACACACACACACACACACACACACACGCATGCACACGCACGCACGCACGTTTTCTCGCTTGCGCGCACATACGCATACACACGTGCGCGCGCCCAAACACTCAAACGCACGCACGCACACACCACACACACACACACACACACGAACTCGTGCGCGTACACAGACACACATGTACATTCACACCATGCTGAGTGTGCTCGTACTCAGAGACACGAAATCACATACACACTCATGCGCGCATGCTCGTGCACTGACACACACATATTATGATGGAGCGCGCGCTGTCCAACACAGATATATATATGCGTGCGTGCGCACACCCACACTGGTCTTTCGCGAACACATATACACACTGTCACACTTCCACAAGCATTGTCTTCCCTTCTCCCCTCCTTACCCCTCCCCTGCTACATACACAGACACATCTAAACACTCACATGCACGCACACACACACACACACACACACACGCACATTCACACACACACTCAATACATACACCTTCGAAGCTCGACATGGGTTTTTTTTTTCCCCCCTTTTTCTTCCAACAAGAACAATTCATAATTCAATTTAATTCTAACAACGTATTTTTGTTCTTGAAATTTCCTTTTATGGACCCCAAAAGGGCATAAAAAGTTATTTTGTTAATTCATGGGCATCCTTTTAATTAGTCCCGTTTCCTTCTGTGTTCTGGAAACACGGCTGTATTTTATATCTCATGATTTATTCATCCGAATTTTACTTTATAATTTAATTTACAAGTTTAGCACAGCACTTTTTGTGTGTGTGTGTTGGAATGACGGACAATTTCCGGTGTCTTAGAACAGAATAGGCCTGTTGCTGAATTCTTTCTCTTTCTTTCTGTTATGGGCTCCGCTAAAATTCCATGCACTTTAGGTACTGTTGTTTGCGTGTATAGGAACAATTGTGAATTGAATAAGACCTAAAACAAAGTTGAAAAAAAAAAACAAAAACAAAAACAAAAAAAAAACAACAACAAACAAACCAAACCGGTGGAACAAAGAAAAACAGACATACACGCACAAAATGGAAACTGCAAACAGTAACAAGTGTTGGTTATATATCATCAACGAATGTCTGATGTCTGAACCAACAACAGGGTGCATGCATTGGTAAGCGAGCGCGCGCGTGTGTGTGTGTATGTGAGTGCCTGACACACAGAGAGAGAGAGAGAGAGAGAGAGAGAGAGAGAGAGAGAGAGAGAGAGAGAGAGAGAGAGAGAGAGAATGTTTGAGAGAGAAATGTGCATGTGTTGTGTGTTCACACGCACGAGTTTACCTAAAATAGGTTTGTGTTCATGTATGAAGTGCGCTACGTGCGTGCATGTGTATGTGTGCACGCATAAATGTGTGTATGTGCTCGTATATGGTGTTATGATTGAATGTGCGTGCGCGTGCGTATGTGTTTTTATGTGTACGTTCACACGCCTTTATATTTGCGTGCATGCGTGCGTATGTATGTGTGCACATGCACGGTGTGTTTGTGTACTTGATCGGGCGCTCATGTGTGTGTGTGTGTGTGTGTGTGTGTGTGTGTGTGTGTGTGTGTGTGTGTGTGTGTGTGTGTGAATTATCCTTGAGATAAATGTGTCTGGATACGCATCCACTTTCTTCCTACTCTCCCTTATTACTCAGCTACCGCTCTGCCTTTGTCTCATTATTTTTCTTTGTGTCATTCCTTTCTCTTTGTCTCACTCACTCTCCTCCACCTTCCCCTCCCTGCACACACACATACGCAAACACAGTTTCTCTGTTATCCCCACCACTGTCTCTTTCTCTCCCTCATTCTGCTGAAGACACCACCAACACGGTTTGAAAAAGCTAAGACCGACCATTTATTTCACATGGTATGTATCCAAAAACGAAGACATCAGTTACTGTAACAAAAAACAACAACACAAAAACGAAACCAGAAAAAAAGAGAAAAGGACTAGAGACACAAGAAAATCAAAACGACGACAAGAAGAAGAAAACAAAACCAGCGACAATTTGCTCCACAGTGCACTCCAATTTGGTCAACAGGCACAACGAACGAAAAGAGGACGACGCACGTGCACAACGAACTCCTTAGAAAGCTGGTCAGACTAGACAGACACGCGAACAAGCATAGAAGAGAGAGAGAGAGAGAGAGAGAGAGAGAGAGAGAGAGAGAGAGAGGGGGGGGGGGGACTGGGGCAGAAGGGGAAGGGGAATGAAGGGGGCTGGGCTGGAAGAGGATTACGAAGGAGGGAAGAAAGGGGGAAGGGAGGGGAAGAGAAGGGCGGGGAAGCTTTTTCAACGCTTTTAACGTACATTATGCGTAGGCGCTTGAAATAGCCATGGTAGAACAAGCGCCAGACATAGTAAATGCAAACACGCGCATGTATACGTAGGAACCTTAACACGCACATAATACAGAGAGAGAGAGAGAGAGAGAGAGAGAGAGAGAGAGAGAGAGACAGACAGACAGACGAGAGAGAGAGAGAGAGAGAGAGAGAGAGAGAGAGAGAGAGAGAGAGAGATTTAACAATACCGTCTACCTCCACCCTCCCTTACCCCCTCCCAAATCCCGCCAAAACAAAAACGAACAACGGATGAAATTTTTCGTTTTAGATCATCAATAAATATCACATCGCAAAATGTACAGGAACTCGATGAAAACGATCGATGGGTTTATGAAATTAATACACAGACGCCGGAGCCACGGACGAGATAATACCAGGGTGGCAACAAATTCCACTGACCCTAGCAAACATGCCCCCGTCCCTCCCTTCCCTCCTCTTCGGGTTTCCATAGCAAATCTGGGTTCCAAAACGGAGGAAACAAACAAACAAACAAACATACAGGCAGGTGTTTCTCCATCGATCCAACAACGGAAGCGAAACTTTCAAAACAAAAGTTTATCATAGGATTTGACGTACGTAATAAATACTCTTTGGAACCAACGTAGGCGCTTTCTAGAAAGCACACACATACACCCACGCACAAAAAGAGAAAGAACACCACATATGCAAACAAATAAAAACAAACAAAACAACAGCTATTGGCATAATGTCAACACTGTACAGTTTTCAACGCTTTACATATAATACATAACAGTGAAGAAATAACAATATCATTAACAGAAAAACTCTGGCCTTTGTTTCTTTATTCAGTTAGTTAGTTATTTTAGGTTAACAAACAAGGAATAGAGAGACAGAGCGGTGGGGGGGAGTGGGGCGAGCGATCGAGCGAGCGAGCGAGCGAGCGAGAGAGAGAGAGAGAGAGAGAGAGAGAGAGAGAGAGAGAGAGAGAGAGAGAGAGAGAGAGACAGACAGACAGACAGACAGACAGACAGAGACAGACACAGAGAGTTGAAAGGTTGGTGAAAACTGGAGCAGTACTGTCCTCTGAACTTTCAGCCAGTCATCCAGCCAGCAGACATCGGCATTCTTGTCACACCCCCTCCCCCCTCACATCTCCGCCCGTGAAGTTCAGGAAAATGCTCTCCTCTCTCCTCCCCCCCCCCCCCCCTCCTCCCTACAGCTGTTCAGAAAGTTCGACCACGTGCCTGCTGCCCCGGGTGTCCACCATGATCCGTGGAATCTTCAGGGCAGCGAGGTGACTGCACTCACTTCGCCTCTCCCTGCCACTCTGTGTTTTGACCCAGCGGATTTTTCAACTGGTATGTGGGCTGTTTCTCTTAACAGCCACCCCATACCCACCCCGTCCCCTCCCCTTCACCTCCCCTGGGTGTTCATGTTACTGACCATGCCCCCCCCCACCCCCACCCCCCTCGGGTGTTCATGTTACTGACCATGCTTTGACTGAGGGCGGATCGAACAATACTCATGACAGACAGATGAACACTGTCTGCCTCAAAGAACCCAGAGCAACGCATCTTTTTCTAGCGCTAACGAAGAATGACAGGCTCCGTGTTAGTTTAATGTCCACGACCCTCACATATGGCATGGCAGACATGGATAACCGTTGTCTCAGAAGACGAGGGGGCTGGGGGGAGGGGGGGGGGGGTAAGGGACCTATAGAGGTCACATTGATTTACCCAGAACGACAAAACGCTCAGAGAGACAGCGCAATGCCGGTTTTAATGTTTGGTGCTGGCAAGATTGGACACCGCCGCGTCTGACTGCAAATTTGGTGGCACAGCCAAAACGAATTCGCTGTAAGACCTTTTGAGTTTGAACCTCCCTGAGAGCAAAGTGTTGATCGGATGGATGGTGACATTTACGTCCCATTAGCCTGAAAGCAAAAAAAAAGTTGTTCCCAAACCGAAATCCACATAGAGAGACAGGAGTGTTGATCGTGTGGTGAATTTAAGTACTGAGAGCAAAAACTCGTCATGATCGATCCGAGCCAGGCCATTTCAGGTAATTGTACTCTATTTCATTGGGGTCTTTTTCTTCGTTTTTTTTTTCTATTTTGTTTTATTTATTTATTTTTTTTTTTGGTTTTGATTATAACGAATTTTCCACCTGAACTTCGCGCTGGTTTTCTTGAGAGTCTAAATAACTTTTTTTTTCTGTCAGTTTTCTTCTTTTTTTTTTTATCCCAAGAAGAAAGCTTTCCCAGTCAGCGACATCCTTAAATCAATGAAATCTATTGTCCATTTGGCCAGCCTCTGCAATCCAAAACCAGCAGGTTCTTTCAGACCCAGTCAAAATTCTGACACAGGACTAGTCGACTTCTGAACCTCAACACTGGCCAAATGAACAATCACACCAGGATTGACAAACTATTAACCTTTGGCTGTTAACAAGCTGTTGATCAGTATGGGGTCTATACACTGGTACACAGACACAGCCTGGCTACTTTTGACAGTACATCCTACGCCAGGAGAACTACGCGACAACGACGTCATAAGAGTTACAACATGTGAACCGTTGGCTGAGTACTGGACGATCTGGTCAACATAAAGCTACAATGTATGATGGATGGGACTGTTGCTTGTTTTCCTCACAGTCTCGCAAACTCCCACGGGCATGAACAACAGCAGAGAATGCGATAGGATTCTTCCTATGTTTCATGGTAGTGTTTCTTCCTGCATGTTATCCTTTGGAATATAAAGGGGACGCTTGCGTTTCCTTTCCAGTTTAATGAAAATGCTATCAAACCTGACATGACGTTAACAGTCAAAACAAAGGGCGCACTGTAAATTAAAAAAAACAACAACCACACACAAAAAAGTGACAAGCAGTCATGGATTTTGAAATTTGCGTTGGGTTAATGTCATTATGGTCTAGCTCCATTCGGGAGACCCAGTATCTATCAACCTGCAAGCGCAATGGACGACAGGAAGTAAATGCGATTGGGCCCTATAGGTCATAGGATCAAAAGAACAGAATGATGCCTGCTTTGTTGACAGCAGCGCTGGGAAAGACAACTTAACATGCCGTGCTCCTAATCTGATTAACACCACCAAACTATGCAGACTTGAAAGACTTCTGATAAAAATTACCCTCAGGAGAATCAACAAAATAGCCACTATAGTTTAACCTTTTACACAATAAACTGAATAGCAAATGGCATCATGAAAGCCCTTTAGCTGGAATATTTCTAGGAAAGGTCGGGCGGAAAGGTCTGGGAAAGATAAAATCAAAAGACAACTTGCCTCCATAACACGGCCGTGGTGCAGATTTGGCCAGGACATGGGGAGAGGACACAGAGAACACAGCTTCACGGTCTGTGCAGACGGTTGGTTCGCAATATTTGACTGTCTTGTGTTTGTCTTCTTTCAAAGCCTCTTCGTCTTCCCTCCTTCCATCACTATGGACATGAACTCCCGCCAAACTAACCATTTCATTACAAGTTGTCCGCTACACAAACTTATCTTTTGTCCTCAGTTCTTCTGATTGGCTGAACCCGCTTCTATTCTCCAACAAGTCGTACCAATTTCCAAAGCTATCCCTAGATGTCTAAACTTTCTCAACAATCACAAGAGGTGGAAAAAAAAGGAGAGAGCCAACAAGGAAGGGTCAACAGAGGTAGCTACACAGTATCCACACTGGCATGTTTAGAAGACAGTCAATAAACACAGAAAGAGAAGAGACTAAGTTACAATGAACTGGACCTTAACCACTCTACAATATTCAGTCAGTTAAAAACATCTTATATTGCTAAAACACATAGCCGACAACGACGTCACTAAACACACTGACACACCAAACAACACTGACGGTATAAAAGTGATAAAATACCACAAAAGACTTCAAATCTTTTTCACAAAGGACCACAACTTGTCTTGAAGCAGGTAACATCAAAGGAACCAGTTTCTGAAATAGTTATAACTGGAACGAAATGTACATCAATGCTGGTCATGTGATCAGAAGGACCGATCACCCGATTTCACCATGTCCGGTATGGCCCAGTCCATGCTGTATCGGTCATCGGTCGCCCAAAGCGCCCCCTGGCAATCCAGGGACTGCGGCCTGCACTCCTCGTGGCACCTTGCGACCATCCACATGGGATGTGACGCACATCACAGACATCACACAAGTTGACCTTGAGCCTGGTCCAGGCAAAAATCACCACCTTGGGGGGCAGTAAGGAATGTGCTTGCAATAACTTATTGGCAATGAATAGAGAAAAAAATCCCAGTGTCACAGTCAGCAGCAACATGATGACCATGTACAATTTGCTACCACCGTCACCAAACCACCACTGTCTTTCACTAATACTATGCACATGCTCGTGGTTAGGTTTCAAATGCAAAAGACTGATGCAGCTTGGACGCGCAACACATGAAGCCGCTGAAAAATGTACACATATTTACAGGCTCTCTATTTACAGATTTGAATGGAAAACGCCAACAGTCAATAATGTTCATGCTATGTTTCTTTCCAGTCATCCACTCAGTTTGCCCTAGATAGAGTGTGAAACACCAGATCACACCAAATGGGTGTCTTGCGGTAGTGCCATTTGGCAAATTATTATATGCTTAACATGTCAGTCTAAAACAATACATACCTTTCTGAAATTAAAAAAAAAAAAAATCAAAATTAAAAACTCCAGACTGCCGCTCAACAAGAGCATGAGAGATAATGAGTGAATTTGTAAACCAAAACGCGTCCAGCGGTTTGTAATGCAAGTCAGTCACTTCCGTGTGAAGTCAGAGAGAGAGAGAGAGAGAGAGATTTGTATTACTGAACTTCACACCTGGGCTACATGTTTATCTTCCAATACACACAAAATGCTTTCCTGAATCCTACATGTCTGACACTAATTTCCTGTAGAAGGAGGAAACAGTGTCTGTAACGTTGATCTCTTAACGCCTTTATCAATTTGATATGGAAAAATGGGAGGGGGAGACAGGGTGGGGACTGGTACGGGGAACGGGGAGGGAGGGGGAAGAAACGAGGAAAGAGGTGATGTTGAGGACAATGGAAGTCAACTAATGAGTTGTCTACCGTGCAATCTACTATTGCACATCCACTACTCACTGTTCTGTCAGAGTTCAGTGAACTGGCATGATTTGTGAATTAACTCCCGACATTGCACAATCTCATCGGCACTCGTGTCTACGTGGCGGCATCGTGTCTGACAGTGCAGTCCCACCAGAAGCGGTTCACCAATTCAGTCAAATGCAAGTCAACTACGTCCACAGCACTGGCAAAGCCAGTGGTGACGTAAGCACACATCGAACTTGGCACAACTGTCATCCGCGATAATGCCAAATCGTTACACCTCATGACTTGAGGAGGAAAGTCCGTTCTGTCTCGGTGGAGTCCAGAAGCTCGATCTGGTAATGCACTGGATGAACAGGAATTGTGGAAGGAAAGAACATCACCTGCCGTCAGTATCTGCATCAACTTCTTATCTGGTGTGGGGGATGGAGGAGGGGGCATGGTGTTAAGAAGGGAAGAATAACGGGGCGTGGGTGGAGAAGTGGGGGGTGGGGGGAGATGGAGGAGGGGGCATGGTGTTGTGAAGGGAAGAATAACGGGGTATGGGGTGGGGAAGGGGGTAGATAGAGCCTGTCGTGTAGTACGCCCACAAGAACTGTACATCACTGCCAACAACCAGCCCATCTTAGGGAAACACTTCACTCCAGCATGACTCCTTCCCATCATGTCTTCTTCCCTCTTGGGATTCACCTGTCGTGTCTTTTAGTCGTTGACGTTAATTACTGATATTTCTTACACACGTGTCCACTTTCGCATGTTCACTTAAACGATGACTGAAGAGGAGAGAGAGGAAAAAAAAAATGCTTTGTGTTGAACTTACTGGAGAACATCCATTGAGTTCCAATGCCTGCTGAAGAACAGTGTGTGCATGCGGTGTGAGGATGAGGACTGGTCAAGGTTCCCTGGATGATAGGGGACAGGCACCTCCCCTTCACCAGTCTGTCCCCAGGTAGGACAGAGGCAGGGACCACATGAGGTCACTCACACTGGAAAGTTCCCCACCTTCTGAATGTCTTGACATGGCTCGAGAACGAGCCTCGCCTCGCTCCTCTGTTGAGAGACCCTTTCCGCCGGCTCAACACCAGGTCGCCCTTCCTTGGGGAATTCTTGTGTGGCCCGACTAACAAGAACCACTGGGGGGGGGGGGGGGGGGGGGGTGGGGTTCAACTCCCCGTGCCGGCCAGTCCACCCAGGATGAACGAGTTCAACATAAACATCCTGACCCCTTCCCGCCCAAGCTTCACAGCCCGCAGAGGCTGGGGAAGGGTGGGTGGGCAGGTTACTGGGCCTGCACGTCACAGATGTCCAGCCATTTTTCGTACCACTTGCCCATGAACTCCACACTGTTCACTGCCCGTCTCTGACGAGGGTCAAAGACCCGGTTCCTCCACAGGTCTCCCCCCTTGATGAAGTACTGCATCCTGTCCCCGTAGGAGTAGTACACAGCGTCCAGATTGTCCGGCAGGGGCAAGTCGTTGTCCGAAGCTGGAGGGAACTCCTCTGTGATCTTCCTTTTCCGCACACAGCAGCCCCGGCTGTCCTGGGGTTCCTTGGGATCGAACACGTACACCTGCACCGAAAAACAAAACAAAACAGTGGAGTTAATAATATATTGGTACAACAGCACCGACCAACGTCGCTGGCGTTAATGATACATGTGTATGCCTGCACCGACAGTCATTGGCTTTCACAATACACAGGTACGCCTGCACCGACAAATCCATGGCTTTTACACTGCCTAAGATCACCCGCGCCGATCCAGTCACTGACTTCAATAATTGACCCACTCCCCTGCTCCCCCCTCCCCCTCTCCTTCCCAGCCACGTACCGTTTCATCTGTTTTGCTTGGCAAAGATGTTCGAGTGTCGTTTTTGTTTTCCTTTTGTTTTTCGTTTCCCTTTCGACTCCTTTTGCTCTCCTGCCCCTGTCCACACGGGTCAGTTGTAAAGGGAACAATGAGGGGGATTAGTCGCTCTGTCGGAAAGCCCTCACTTTGACCGACAATGTCGACGTAGGCGGACGGACAGACTGACTGACTGTCTGGGTCGAGGTTTGGCTAAACAACATGTAAACTGTTGGGATACCGCGTGAAGGTCGGTGATGCCATCAATGTAGTGGGCACTGGTGTATATGGCGTCCATGGCAGTGGAACTGCCAGAGAAGGACAGGTGGACGTGACGCTAGGAGGAAGGAATGGGGTGATGCTGGTAGTGGCGGCGGTGCTAGTGGTGATGGGAAACACAAACTCTGTCACAGGTGGCTGAAATCTTAAGGAACTATCAGCAGGTGATTGTGACTTGATTTGCCTAAAAGTGAGATCTGTGTGGCTGAGGTGTGTGTGTGTGTGTGTGTGTGTGTGTGTGTGTGTGTGTGTGTGTGTGTGTGTGTGTGTGTGTGCGTGCGTGCGTGCGTGTTTGTGCGCGCACACGCGTGCCTGTGTGTGTGTGCGCGCACGCGCGCGCGCGCGCGTGTGTGTGTGCGCGCGCGAGCGCGCCTGTGCGTACCTGCGTATGTGCGTGTGTGGCGTGGTGTGGTGTGCTATGGTGTGGCGTGGTGTGGTGTGGTGTGGTGGTGGTGTTGGTGTTGGTGGTGGTGGTGGTGGTGGTGGTGGTGTGTGTGTGTGTGTGTGTGTGTGTGTGTGTGTGTGTGTGTGTGCGTGCATTCTCTTCTCTCTCTCCTCTCTCTCTCTCTCTCTCTCTCTCTTTTCTATAGCGTTCGTGCGTGCACGTTATATGCACGTGCAGACATAAAAGCTTGGGAATTCTTCGCGTGAGTGTGTGGGCATGCATGTGTTTGTGCGCATACACGCGTCTGTGTGAGACTATGGTGTGTGTGTGTGTGTGTGTGTTGTGTGTGTGTGTGTGTGTGTGTGTGTGTGTGTGTGCGCGCGCGCGCGTGTGTGTGTGTGTGTGTGTACGTGTGTGTGTGTACGCACACGCATGTATTCGCTGGTGCACAAAATAGACAAACTCCGTTCTGAGAATACAGGCAATAAGTCATTTCATGTAACTCACACAAACCATAAGGATGGAAGTGGGAGGGGAATGGGGTGTAGGGAGAGAGAGAGAGAGAGAGAGAGAGAGAGAGAGAGAGAGAGAGAGAGAGAGAGAGAGAGAGAAGAGAGACAGACAGAGAGAGACAGAGAGAGAGACAGAGAGAGAAAGAGAGAAGGAGAGAGAGAGAGGAGCAGGGAGGAGGCGGAGAGGGGAAGGGGGAGCAGTGAAGGTGAAAGGAGAAGACAGAAGAGAAATAAAAAAGGTGACGGAGGCGCAGGGTTTTTCTTTTTCCCCCACCCCAGCATCGGTACAGATGACGATGCATGCTGCAGAACAGGTCACAGCCAACACCTAGTTCGGGGTTGGGCCCACAACAAAACAAGCACTAACTCCAGCTTCCAGCCAAGATTTACACCGAACAAACTCTGCCAGCAACCGGCGGATGTGTGTGTGTGTGTGTGTGTGTGTGTGTGTGTGTGTGTGGTGTGTGTGGGGTGTGGTGTGTGTGTGTGTGTGTGTGTGGTGTGTGTGTGTGTGTGTGTGTGTGTGTGGTGAGAGAGAGAGAGAGAGAGAGAGAGAGAGAGAGAGAGAGGGGAGGGAAGGGGGAGAGGGAGAGAGAAGGTGGTAAGGCAAGACAGTCCTGGGAAGCAAAGCGGGCGGGAGTAGAGGTAACTGGGTAGAGTACAGCCCAGACAGTAACAGAGGGAGATGACTCATCGTTTGGCACACAGACAATCATAATAAATCGCCTTCTCTTCAGCACCCAGGTGGATGTCATCCATCGTACACCTCCGCCTCTCCCCACTCCCGCCCCCTCTCAATCTCTTAGCGCCCCCGCCCCCCCCCCCCCCCCTTTCCTTCCCTTATCTTTGTTTGCTTTCTGTTCTTTCCCTTCCTTCCTTACGTCCTGTGTGTTTTTCTTTCCTTTTCCTTCCCTCCTCTTTTATGCCTTCTGTCCTTTTCCTTCCTTCCTTCCTCTCTCTTTGCTTTCCGTTCTTAACCTTCCTCCCTCTTTGCTTTCCGTTCTTAACGTTCCTCTCTCTTTGCTTTCCGTTCTTAACCTTCCTCCCTCTTTGCTTTCCGTTCTTAACCTTCCTCCCTCTTTGCTTTCCGTTCTTAACCTCCCTCCCTCTTTGCTTTCTGTTCTTAACCTCCCTCCCTCTTTGCTTTCCGTTCTTAACTGTCCTCCCTCTGCTTTCCGTTCTTAACCTCCCTCCCTCTTTGCTTTCCGTTCTTAACCTCCCTCCCTCTTCGCTTTCCGTTCTTAACCTTCCTCTTCGCTTTCCGTTCTTAACCTCCCTCCCTCTTCGCTTTCCGTTCTTAACCTTCCTCTTCGCTTTCCGTTCTTAACCTCCCTCCCTCTTCGCTTTCCGTTCTTAACCTTCCTCTTCGCTTTCCGTTCTTAACCTCCCTCCCTCTTCGCTTTCCGTTCTTAACCTCCCTCCCTCTTCGCTTTCTGTTCTTAACCTCCCTCCCTCTTCGCTTTCCGTTCTTAACCTCCCTCCCTCTTCGCTTTCCGTTCTTAACCTTCCTCCCTCTGCTTTCCGTTCTTAACCTTCTTCCTCATGCTGTGTTTTATGCTCTTTTCCTCCCTTTCTCCCTCTTTGATTACGTTCTTTTCCCTTCCTTCCTTCCTCAGTCTTTGTTTCCTGTATGCTCTTTTCCTTCCTTCCTTCCTTCCCTCCTCTTTGCTGGCTTTCTGTTCCTTCGCTTTCCTCATTAACTCTTTGTTGACTTTCTGTTCCTTTGCTTTCCTCATCAACTCTTTGTTGACTTTAAGTTCCTTTGCTTTCCTCATCAACTCTTTGTTGACTTTATGTTCCTTTGCTTTACTCATTAACTCTTTGTTGACTTTACGTTCCTTTACTTCCTTGCTCACGTTTTGTTTGCTTCATGTTCTTTTCCTTCCAACATTTTGTTTGCTTTCTGTTCTTTCCACTGCCCCGGCTCTCTTTGTTGTCCTTTCCATTCTTTTCTTTCCTTCCTCCCTCTCTGTCTACTTTTTGTTCTTTTCCTTCTTCCCTCGCTCCCTCTGTTCACTTGCTTTTTTCTTTTTTTTTTTTTAACCACCTTTTCTTTTTCTTACCTTCCTTCTGCACTGGTCTATTTCTTGTATGCACCACTCGATGGGGGTGGGGGGGAAGGGGTAGGAGGGATGGGAGAGAGGAGGAGACTAGACATCCTCTCAACCAACAAACAAAGAAACAACAAAAACAAACGACACACACCTACCACCCAGTCCAGAGAGCAAACGCAAACCAAAATTTAACAACTTACGAAGTCTGTGTCATTTCATAGGGCGATGTTGACGGAGGGCGATTTTTTTTTTTTTCGTGGAAGGGAGGAGGGTAGCAGGGTAGTGGAGGGGGTTGTTTTGGTTTGTGTCGTTTTTCTCCTGTCCATATCTTCTGTCTTTCGCTATGTCTCGACAGCTTAAAAGAAAAAAAAAAGAAGAAGAAAAGATCTATCCAAAGCGCTGAAAATTCCACACGCGCAAGTTGTGGTAACGATGTGCACATCCCCCCCGCTGGGTTGTGCGCTGGGTAGATCTTGTCTTGCGCCAACAAGCTGTACTTAAAACGGTCTACACGCGTTGCACGTGTAGAATGACTACCCGTCTGCCGACGCAGTCAAAACAAAACTCCAGAGACATACTCCTCCCCCCCCCCCCTCCTCCTCACACCGTTCTCCTCGTCCTCCACTTAACTTCTTCGCTCTTCCCTCCCAAATCCTCTGATTTAAAAAGGAATGCCAAGCAATATTTATATTTCCCCGCTTCAAGACGAAGTAAAACACACTGTCGCACGCTCGCACCCCCACCTCCCATCCCTTCATCTTCCCTCCTCACCCCCACCCCCTTACGGCGATGAAATGAAATGATAAAATGTGAATGATGTTTATACCCAGTGCCATAAACTGCACGTTTTCGCACAGCATTTCCAGTCGCTCGAACACACAGAAATCATCCACTCGTGATCTGATGCAAACCCATCCTGACGCCTCCCCCCCCCCCCTTCCCCCCCTCCCTCCCCCCGTAAACGCACACACACATACACCACACACCACTACCATAACAAAACAAAACAAAATAAAAAGGGCATTTGTCTGCAATGTTGGTTAGAGCATCGATTGGAGCACCAAGTAAAAAGCGCCCCCTCCCCTCCCCTCCTCCCACCCCTTCAGCACCCATCGCAAAAATGTCCATTTTGGCTGCTCATCTGAATGTGCTGTTGATCTGGTGGGGTACTGAGTAGAGTAAGACAGGTTCCCAACCCCCCAGTTTCCTGGGATGGGTATCCCTGTCTGCCGTATCACTGCCAATGGGTGAGGACATTACACTACTTGAGCAGAGCCAGGTCACCCCTGAGAGCACCGACCTGCACAAGACTCAAAACGTTTCGTGATCTACCCTCTGATCCAGATCCACATCAAACAGATTCGTCACTGTGGCTACCTTCCACCTTTCCACCAAATGCCGTTGACATCGGTTCTGTAGCTTCGGCAACAGCTAGCTGACCGACCAACCACGCAGATAACAGGAGAGGGTAAAATGCAACTGTGCTCAGAAGCCCCAGGCAGGAATGATGTCTCTCCACTCGGGGCCAACAACAGCCAGTCCTGTCTGTCCACATCTACGGGCTACACACATGGAGGTCTACTGTGACAAGCCATGGAGGCCTTGGGTTACAACACATCTACGGGCTACGAACATGGGGGTCCACTGTGACAAGCCATGGAGGCCTTGTGTTACAACACATCTACGGGCTACGAACATGGGGTCCACTGTGACAAGCCATGGAGGCCTTGTGTTACAACACATCTACGGGCTACGAACATGGGGGTCCACTGTGACAAGCCATGGAGGCCTTGTGTTACAAGCCAACAGAGGACTGGGCCTGGGGCAGGAATGATGTCTCTCCACTTAGGGCCAACAACAGCCAGCCCAACGTGTCCACAGCGACAGGCCACAAACATGGGGGTCAAGTGTGTCAAGCCAACAAACCTACACAATCCTCAGGCCCCATCTGAATCTTTCTTTCTCTGCTATTCCACCTTCAGGATTTTAAAAGGAGACGGGGTGGAAGAGACGGGAGGAGGAAGTGGTGGAACGTTGGGGATGAGGTGGGGGTTGGGGTTGGACGGGGTTGAGAGAGGATGGAAGGGGCGAGGCACAGTGCAGCCGAGTGCCAAAGTGAAAACGAGCGTTGAGTGAAATGTTGAAAATCGGAAACAGTGGTTTTTGCACTGTTCTGAACTTCTCTTCCCTTCCTTGTTTATTTTGGGCTCTCTGTTGCCTCCTGCCCTCCCCGCTCTCTCTCTGATCTCATTTGACTACAACAGGCTATCGTACTCGTTCTTTCTCTCTGTCCCTCTATCTCTGCCTATCTGTCTCCATCTTCTGCGTCCACTTCTTTGTTCTTCTATTTAGCAACAAACTCTCTCTCTCTGTCTCTCTCTGCGGTGATTTTTTTATACCACAAATTATCACGCTACTTCTCAGACTGCCCAAAGGAGAACAGAGGAGAAGAGAGAGGGGTGTGCAGCGGGGATAAGGAAAAAGGCGGTGGCGAGGCAGAAACACACACACACACACACACACACATATATATATATATATTGCTGAACAATTAAGTAGTGGGGGAAAACAAGTGTAGGCTATATATACATATATTGTACGCATGTATGTATGCATGTATATAGACTACAGAAACTCTCCCGGTTCTCTGAACACAAAAATCAGAAACTTTCCCGATGCCGTGAATACCGAGGAAAGAAACTCTCCTGATTCTCTGAATACCGAAGATTCTGGGATTCTCCTGGTCCTCTCAATACAAAGAACAGAAACTCTCCTGATTCTCTGAAAAACGCCGAGGATAGAAACTCTCCTAGTTCTCTGAATGCCAAAGACAAAAATTTTTCCTGGTTCTCTGAATACCAAGGACGGAAACTCTCCTGGTTCTCTGAATACCAAGGACAGAAACTCTCCTGGTTCTCCGAATACTAAGGGCAGAAACTCTCCTGGTTCTTTAAATAACAAGAATAGAACTCTCCTGGTTCTTTGAATACGAAGGACAGAAACTCTCCTGGTTTCCGAATACCAAGGGCAGAAACTCTCCTGGTTCTTTAAATTACAAGAATAGAACTCTCCTGGTTCTCTGAATACCAAGGACGGAACTCTCCTGGTTCTGTGAATAACAAGGACAGAACTCTCCTGGTTCTCTGAATACCAATGAAAGAAATTCTTGCAGTTCTCTGACTAACAAATGTAGAGACTCTTCTGATACTCTGATTGCAAAGGGCAGACCCTCTCCTGATTTCCTGAATAGTACGAACTGAAACTCCGCTGATTATCCAGTGCAAAGGACAGAAACTTTCCTCGATCTCCGAAGAATTCCAAGGACAGAAATTCTCATGGTTCTCGGAATACAAAGGACAGAAAACTCTCCTGGTTCTCTGAATACCAAGAACAGAAACTCTCCTGTTTATTCAATTGTTAAGAACAGACACTCTCCCGGTTCTGAATACCAAGGACAAAAAGTTGCCTCGTTCTCTGAAAAGCAAAGACAAAAAAATTTTTTTCCTGGTTCCTGAAATACCAAGGACAAAAACCCTCATAGTCCTTATTCTCGGAACACACAAAACAGAAAATCACCGGTTTTCTGAATATTAAAAAAAACAAAACAGAAACATCCCTAGTTCTCAGAAAACCACTGACAAAGTCGCCACATCAGGAAGGAAATGGTAATTAGTTATGCGTTCCCGTTTTAACGGTGTTGGTCAGAGGAGCTGTGCAAGAAGTGTTCATCCACAGCTGATAGTGTTGGGGTTTCTCTTCCTAACAGACCTGTAGCTTCCCTCCACTTTTCGGGCCGTCTAGCAGTATCTATTTGTGCGTGCGGGTGTGTATATTGTGTGCGTGCGTGCGTGCGTGTGTGTGTGTGTGTGTGCGTGTGTGTGTGTGTGTGTGTGTGTGTGTGTGTGTGTGTGTGTGTGCGCGCGCTCATATGTGTTTGGAAGTGTGTGTTTGTGCGCGCGCGTGTATGTGAGTGCGTGTATGAGTGTGTAGGCAGAGAGAGAGAGAGAGAGAGAGAGAGAGAGAGAGAGAGAGAGAGAGAGAGAGAGAGAGCGCTGTTCACACTTCGAGGGGCAAACATCCTCCTCCACTCTGGTCCGGGACAAAAAAAAGTGTGAAAGTTGTTGTGCCGGGGAAGCCGCCGAATGAGGTCTGGAGGTGATAGGTGGTAGAAGGGGTCAGTGAGAGCACGCGCGAGCAGGTAGCAGCAGCAGCAGCAGCAGCAGCACTGCAGCACGCAGACACATGGGCCAAGTAAGAGAGAGAGAGAGAGAGAGAGAGAGAGAGAGAAGAGAGAGGCGGCCAGAGAGCGTGCCAAAAGCCACCAGCCTTGAGTTCCCCATCCCCTCCCCTTCCCCGCCACGCCTGGCGCCGACGGGTCGCACTTCGTTCTCGATGCGGCGAGCAAGACGAATTTCACAGACATCCCCCTCCCCGCCCCCTTTCCACTCAACACCCTCACTCCCCACCCCCTTTCTCCACTCCTCCCTCCCTCCCTCCTTTCCTCCCCCCCCTCCTCTTTCCACACCCCCCTCCACCCCTTTTCTCCTATCCACCCAACCTGCCAATTTGCGACAAATCTCTCTTTCTGAAATCGATTTTTCAGCCCTTTTAAAAAAAATGAGCAGTTTTTCCACTCTCAGATCTGAGAAACAAGAATAGAAAAAAAGGCACAGTCGCACGTGCATACATGCACGTACACGCACACTATCAACTGAATCGCTAACTGTGCACAGACCATCTGTATGGGTTAAACATGATGAATTTCTTTCCCCTAAAAATGTATTTCGTTGTTTTCAAAAGGTAAATCGACATAAAATTGTAACGCATTTATTCTATCTGCGTCTGTCTTCCTCGGTTGTACGTGTTTATGCCTTCTTCCTTTTTTCCATCGTTCCCTCTCCCTGGAAGGTAATGAGGAAATACAGAGGTACTTTTCATTCACATCGATCACGGGGGTTTCCCAACTGGCTTTTTTGCACCTGTGTGTGCGTGCGTGCGTGCGTGCGTGCGTGCGTGTGTGTGAGAGAGAGAGAGAGAGAGAGAGAGAGAAGAGAGAGAGAGCGCGCGCGCACAAGCAGCATCCACTTGTTTTCGAATATCAGCGTCTCTGAATTCGTCACGTACAACTGAAAACAAAATAACATTGTGCACCATTCCCCCTGTACCCTAACATCATCATCAAACTTTTAGTCGATGTCCGGTGAAAAAAATAAAACAACAGACAAACAAAAACGAAAGGAAAAAGGTTGCTGTTCTTTTGTTTCCCTTTGTCTTCCAAGACTTGAACCCACCCACAGCGGGTATGAACAGGTGCTGCAGATGTTAGCGGCTCAACCAGCCTCTGAAACCCTCATCCTTCCCCCCCCCCCCCCCCCCCCCATCATTCTCCATTCCAGTCTACGAGAAAGGGGGAGAAAAAAGTCCAAGGAGCTTGTCGTCATTAACCGAGGCGCAGACAGTGACGTCAATTGGCGGGTGTCGGGAGGTTTGAGGATGGCGAGGAGGGCTCCCAGAACGCCCACCTTGAGGCCGCCAAACAGGTCAGTGACTGCCACTCCACACACACCACACACACACACGGGCAGCAACGCCACCACTACCTGGATTGAACTCTTCACACAACTGAACCCCCCCCCCCCCCTTCTCTGATACCACCACTACTACACTAGGAGGACGTACAGTTAAGCCTCTAGTCCCTCGTGCGCTGATGTACGTGTGTGTATGGGGAGGGAAGAGAGAGAGAGAGAGAGAGAGAGAGAGAGAGAGAGAGAGAGAGGAGAGAGAGAGAGAGAGAGAGAGAGAGGAGAGTGTGTAAAGATGGGACAGTGTGTATGTGTGTGTCTGCGGCACGGGGGGGAGAGGTTGAAGAGGCTAAGAAAGAAAGGGGCAGAGGGGTGGAAGGGGTGGAGGTGGGGGTGAACCAGGTGACTGACTGGCAATGAATAGGGCAAAAGCCATGGCCTGAACTTTCACCCTCCCACTGCCCCAAGTTCGCCTCCCTCCCTACGTCAACTGTCGATGACGTACAATAATGCCCTAGTTACTTTTTTTTCCCCCCATCTGGGTTGTTGTTTTCGTTGTTGGTGTATTGCCTGTTTTTGGTTAAACAGGTAAGCGTTTAGCAGCAAAGGAAGGCAGGGCTAGAACTGGGCCTTAATTGTTTGTGAAATCGGATGAAACGTCTTTATTCTTGGGTAGAACAAACTGTACTCTTTCACTTTTTTCCCAGGATACAAGAAACAAAGTGCAACAGTGTAGAAACCCGTATTGAACAAGACTGTCAGTTGGTAAAACAAAATAAATGAAAAGTGCCCAGCCAGTTTGATGATTTCTTCTTCTTTGTCTTTTCTTTTCATCATCATTATCAGTTTTATTCCACTGAAATCTTTGACTTCCATTTGATCGGTCTTTTGGTTAGCGAGCAGAGTGCGCTGAAGACATGTCTGATGCTACTCCACCATTCCAATGCAGACAGTATCCTACAATACACAGGCACGCAGTACAACTCACAGCAACAGATACAGCACACACTCGAAGTGCATGGTATGTGTGTGTGGTGTGTGTGTTGTGTGTGTGTGTGTGTGAGAGAGAGAGAGAGAGAGAGAGAGAGAGAGAGAGTGTGTGTGTGTGTGTGTGTGTGTGTGTCTGTGTGTGTGTGTGTGTGTGTGTGTGTGTGAGAGAGAGAGAGAGAGAGAGAGAGAGAGAGAGAGAGAGAGAGAGTTACAAATATAAAATCCTCCCTACATTCTCAAACGATACCTGACGTCACCGACAGCTGAGAGGCGAACAACGTACTGCTGATGACACGTAGAAAGAAGTGCACGACACACACACACACACACACACACACACACACACACACACACACACAAACAGAGCATATGGCATGAGAGAGAGAGAGAGAGAGAGAGAGAGAGAGAGAGTTTCAAAGATCAAATCCTCCCTACACTCACACGGTACTGAAAGTCGCTAACCGAAAGCAGCACAGTGACAAACCTGGCGCGGCAGAGAAAGACATTCAGAAAGCAGACAGGCAGCAGAGAAACACAGGAAAATGGTGAACGAGCAGTAGAGACTGACACACAGAAAGACAGTGGATAGGCAATGGATCTATAGAGCGAAGCAGATGGGCAGTCGAGTTCGACATGTTTGAAGAAGCATATGAATAGCAGAGAAAGACATGCAGAGACATGTAGGTGTGAGGTCGACAAGGACATGACATGAAGCAAAGAAATCAGCCCACGTGGAGACTTCCCATGCCGTGTTTCAAAAGGTAGTGAAGGACAGACAGGCAGCAGAGAGAGACGACAGAAGACACGATGTCTTTAAGGAAGCAGTGAGAACTGGATGGGCAGCAGAGAAAGACGATACATGACAGAGAATTCAGTCCATGGCCAGACGTACCATGCCGTCTTTGAAGAAGTAGATGTTCTTGTCTCGCATGTCGAAGAAAACGGTATCCAGATTGGTGGGCACACCCTCTGTCTCGCCAGGCTTGGGTCCGAAGTCGTCCTGGATCAGGCGGGGCCAGCCCTCAAACACCCGATCGTTGTCGTTGTCGTACTTGTAATAGTGCTCCCCTGCACCGCGCAAACACAACAACCCACTCTGAACATCATCTCGGAGTTGAATGGAACATGTGAAGGGCAACTTCTCCAAGAGACCTTCAGTCTAAATGGACGCAAATTGCCAATGGACTGTGCGCATCACACACACACACACACACACACACACACACACACACACACACACACACACACACACACAAGAGAAGTGTGTATTCTCACACACATTCATTTTTTTTTTCGTTTCCGTTGATAGAAGTTAATGTTTTTCATAGACTGGATCTGTATAGGGGAACATAACGGATACAAAAAGAGAAGCTGAAAAGAATCGACGACAGCTGACACTACCAGATTGGATCCCTCCAGCTGAGGGTAGTACAGGATGTTTAAGGTGGCAGGCACACCAGATGTTCCCACGGACTATAAAAAATCTTATTAAGAATCAAGACAGCGAAGTTGCCTAGGTCTACATTAAAATAGCAGTAATCGAAGAAGACGAAAGGAACTTCCCAAATTCAGGCGTACGGATGGAGGTGACAGAAATCTGGGCAATTTGTTACAAGAATTGCTTCAATCGAGAATGAAAATCACTGAAAGGGAAAACTGAGGATCAATGGCGGAAGTGTTAAACCGTAAGCGCTTCCACCTGCCTGCTTCCCACTTTAAATTAAACATGCTTTTTGTCTGAAATTTTGATCTGGTAATCTTAAAATGCACTAACAAACCATTTGATGTTCAGAGTAATTAAGAAATGGCAACTTTAGTTCCCACGTAAGAGTGAAGGGAACCGCTTCCCATCATCACCTTTTGCATACAGATAAACAAATGGCGCCATAGGAACCAACCCAGAACAGCTTGTATACAGCTATTACACGTAAACAAAAGGCGCACCTGACTATCCAGAGCCTCTCTGTATGCCAGATGGTAGAAGCTGGAAAGCGCCAGGCAATACTGGATGGAAGCTATGCATCCATTGTCTTGTACAACAGGGAAAGTCGCTGAAATGGTTTTAGTTGGATTCAGTTCTTGCGCTTCAAGTTCTCACTCTTTTCTTTGAAACAAAGTTTGCTTTAAAAGGTCAATGTTTCTCTCCTTCTCTCCCCCTCCCTTCCTTCGCCTCTCCGCCCCGCACCCATCTCCTATTCTAGTGCACCCCCTTCACCCTCCACACACACACACACACACACACACACACACACACACACACACACACACACACACACACACACTATCCCTTCTATGCCGTCCACGCGCTCCACACCACCCCCTTGTCCAGCACTTACGTTTAAAGAAGTAGGCATCATTGATGATCTCAGAGCCAGTGAAGTACCAGATGTGCAGGTACCCGTCCAGTTTGTCCGGCACCCCGTCCCACTCGCGGGCGATGTACAGTGGGTCGCCGTAGCGCGTGCGGTTGGCGTGGTTCTCGTACATCCAGTAGTGGTTCTGGCGGAAGAAGTAGGTGTTGTAGATGAACTGGTTGTCGGGACGCTTCCTGACCCAGTCGAACACCGTACTGAATTGTCCTTTGCACACACCTGCCAAAGAACAAGCAACCATGGTCTATTTCTTCCCCTTTGCCATCCTGTCCCACTCTCTTCATCCCTACCAACACACTGACAAAGAAGCAAGTCAGCTCAGAACGGGGGCCGGGATAATGGGGAACGAACGGGTATCTAACCTTGATGTAATGAATACTAGCGGACAGCGTATGGCATGTAAGGCGGACAAGACAATCACCTAGAACAAATGGACTGATGACAAGTCATTTTTGGTGTTTGGTTTAGTTTTTTTTTAAATACGGTGGAAAACAAACTTTTTTTTTTTTTTTTTTTTTTTTTTTTTTTACTGAATATTATCATTCTAAACTATTTGTGTGCACGATCAAAAAAAAAAAAAAAAAAAAAAAGAACAGCCGTTTTTTATGTTCTAAAACGTCACTAAAGAAACTCCCCAATATTCGTAGCAATGGTCTGCTTGTTTTTTTTTCCCCAAAGTTTTCATGTTTTCGTTTGCTCATCTTAGAATTATTCATTTTTGTGAAATTATCATTCGAATTGCCAACCTTCACATTCAGTTCTTACTGCAATTTCCAACCCTCACATTCAGTTCTTACTGCAATTTCCAACCCTCACATTCAGTTCTTACTGCCTCCCCATCCCCCCTTCCCATGAATGAAGGTGCGTGTTACTTTACAGTGGACCGGTGATCTGTTTCTAATAAACAAGACATAAACCCTGCACACGAATTTACTGTGACAAGTGCGATTTAAATTACGATCATTTTAGAAGTCTGCGTCTAAAGATGGTACAGCAAAATGTTGCGTTGGGTTCTTTCAACAGAACGGCACGTTACGTTCCACTCGTCCTAAGCCAGGACAAAGGCATGTTGCGTTTGATCTTTCTTTAGATATGACAACAGCATGTTGTGTTTGGTCCTTCTCATTCATCTTAAAAGCTGTCTTTTTGCTGATTCGCTGGATCATGAAGCAGTCAATCCAAAACACACACACACACACACACACACACACACACACACACGCACGCACGCACGCACGCACGCACCACACACACACACACACACACACACACACACACACACACACACACGCACGCACGCACTCCATCAATCAACTGCACACTTGCAGATGCACGTAGGCAAACAAACACATGGCAACCTCTGCGCCTCTTCTGTACCCCCACCCATTCCTTATGTACATACATACACCTTAATGGCTCCGTGCTGCGAGGATACCTGGCAATGAAGTTCTCAGAGAGAGGAGAGAGAGAGAGAGAGAGAGAGAGGTAGGTTCGGGAGAGTAGTAGACAAAGAAGCCCATTTATCACCTGTCCCCCTTCTCTCTGTAATCCCCTGTCTCACACAGCGGTACTTTACGGCTCGGCCCTTCAGGGCCAACACACCGACAGTGCCCTGCAGAACGTTGCCCGGGGATAACAGCTTTCCCTCCCGGCGCGGCTTGCCTGGGGAGTTTTTACCTGACTGAGGCCAGTTCAGGGATTAGACGTCTTCTAACCCCCTCTCTATTTTTGATTATACCCACTTCTTCCCATGTTTTCTTTTTTTCTTTTCTTTTCTTTTTTTTTTCTTTTTTTTTTAAAGCAACTTACGGCACACGTTTGACTTTAAGTTGGGTCAAAATCCGAGTCCCACGGGGGCAATCTCTGAACCACCTTAAACTCTCTCTCTCTCTCTCTCTCTCTCTCTCTCTCTCTCTCTCTCTCTCTCTCTCTCTCTCTCTCTCTTCTCCGGGAAAGCACTGTCTCCTCAATGTAACCAAATCGGGCAAACAACGGTTAGACGGTTCGAGTGCGCTTTTACAGTCTGTACAGTACAGTAGGATGTAGGCACCGAAAACCACCTACACTTTGCCCATTACCTTTTGTTTGAAAAAAAAAAAAAAAAAAAAAGCGGGACAAGCGGGGAGGGGGGGGGGGGGGTATGGGTAGACAGAGGAGGGGAGATGGAGGAAAGGGATGCAGGAGGGAGGCGCGGGGGACGAGGGGGGGGGGGGGACGGGGGTGAAGTGAGGAACTGTCGGTACGGCATCCTCCATCACATTCGGTGTATGTGTCGGTTCGCAAAACAAGGATCGTGATAAAAAAAAAATGTGACGGGAATTTGCAGGCGTTCCAGACATGATTATTTATTTGTGATCTCGCGCGCGCGCGCGTGTGTATGCGTGTTCGTGTGTGTGTGTGTGTGTGTGTGTGTGTGTGTGTGTGTGTGTGTGGTGCGTGCGTGCGTGCGTGCGTGCGTGCGTGCGTGTGTGTGTGCGTGCGCGCGCGTGTGTGTGTGTGATGGTGTGTGGTGTGTGTGCGTGCGTGTGTGCGTGGTGTGTGGCGCGCGCGCGCTTATCTTTTCTTTTTTTTTTTTACCCTTTTGCTTCAGTTTGCTAGTTTGCTCGTTTTTTTTGTTGCGGTCACGGTGACAGCACATCTCCCTTTCCGAGAAAGAAGAAGAAAAATATGAAGAAGAAGAAGAAAAGAAGAAGAAGAACAACAACAACAAAGAAAGAATGAAAGAGAGAGAGAGAGAGAGGAGAGAGAGAGAGAGAGAGAGAGAGAGAGAGAGAGAGAAGCAAGAAAGAATAAACGACGTGTGGGCCAAGCCCATCCTGCTAAACCTCAAAATCCTTGGAGTGGATCTCACCTTGTGCCTCCTCCAATCCAGCCTGACGCGGACCAATTACTATGCAGTAGAACAACTAGACTTTCGGGCTGGGATTTGGAGGTGAGGTTGGGGGGATGATTTTGGACAGGTCAAAGAGACAGCTACGGATACCCTCCTTCGCCCCTCACCTCCTCCTCCCTCCCTCCCTCTCCGCCCCTAGGCTGACTTCGTCTAAAGCCTCACCATAAATCTTCTGGATCTCCTTGCGGTCTTCCCGGCTGAGTTCAAACTCGGGTGAAAGCTCGGTGCCGTGGTAGATGGCGTACATGATGGACTGGGAGCGGTTGGTGTGCGACAGGCCCAGCACGTGTCCGATCTCGTGCACGGCCACGCGCAGCAGGTAGATGCCGTCCGGGGTGTAGGCCCCGATGGACTTGAAGTTCTCCTCGTCGTCGAAGTGCATGTTGCCAGCGTGCTGCGAGTGGGCGATCTCTCCGCCGTTGCCGTCAAAGTCGTGTTCACA
>CM065716.1:92007888-92015388 GCA_033310375.1 Conus canariensis
TCATCCTAAAGAAGAAAAACCCTCATCGTTGTTTTTGTTTTTTTCTTTGCTGTTCCGATTTTCTTTTTTTTTTTTTCACAGCCATTATCGTTCCTGAGAGCGAGCAGCACCCCCCCCCCCCTCTCTCTCTCTCTCTCTGCGTGCGTAGGTGCTCAGTTATAAAGCACCGATTTCGCAGTGAGACGTTGCCATCTGGACTCTCGCTAGCTCTCAACGTAAAAACCTGGCGTTTTCCATGTCTTTCAGTGCTTGTTGTCAATCTGGTGGTAAGAGTTTAGTGTTCTAAAGATAAGACTTCTGCACTTATGCATCTCTCTCTCTCTCTCTCTCCCCCCCCCCCCCTCTCTCTCTCTCTTCTCTCTCTTCTCTCTTTGTCTGAGGGTGGGCGCGCACCATCGCGCGCGCATGCAAGCACACACGTCGTGTGCGTGTGCTCAGTCATGCGCGTGCGCAGGCGTTTGTTGAGACCGGACATGACGGATGCCAGCGTTGATACAGATAGAGCGGCTTATGTTCAGAAGCAAATAACAATCTTTCCACAAATTCGAACAAAACTAAATGACAATGTCTTCACTTTGTCATCTTTCCAAACGAAAGCAATCATGTCTGAAACGCGGCGGTTTTGGCAAAAGCGGCTAAAGTGTTGTTCTGCCTCAGAATGACCACCCACAGACACTCCCACCCACCAATCCAACTCCCACGAACCCAGCCACATTCACAACTCCACCTTTCTAACCACACATAACACACCAACAATCTCAGTTTAAACTGTTCTAGGTTTGTTGTTCTTCTTGGGTTTTCTATTCTTTCTTTCTTTCTTTTTCATCCTTTTAGGCATTTCTTTGTGGTTGCTTGACTGGTTTTTTCCCCTCTCAATGACCAAGCCCAGGCTGGCAAAGTGGGGAGAGGGTGGTACCACAGACATATAATGTTCTACTACTCACTCCATAATGTCTGTTGGGTGGTTCACTTGAACTGAGACCGCGAGCGAGACCACACAGGCAAAGCGAAACGTGTTCATAAATCACCGGGGCGACAGCGGGGGGCGGGGGGGGGGGGGGGGGGGTCCCCTCTCACTTCTACTTCTTCCCGCCTCCCCCCACCTCCCAGATCCTACCTCTCCAGTCTGCCAGCCCTCGCCACATACATTATATACCTGACAACCCCTCTCTGAAGGTAGCATGCTCGAGTTCGCCGAAGAGAGCTCGCCCCAATGATCTCGCTGAGGACCAAGTCTGAGGTCTGCGCTTCGTGGGCTCTCCAACCTGGCCTGTCCTTCCTGAGGACAACGCCCTCAACCACTAAAGATTTGGATTCAACAGATGTAGTGCCCCCCCCCCCCCCTCCCCCATCCATCTGCCACATTTCCGCCAAAGCGGAGCTCTCTCCCTCTCCAAATCCCTCCCTGATGCCCTTCCTACCCCCCCCCCCCCTCCCCACACACCCCTTCTCTTCTTTTGTGTTCCACACTTCCGGTGTATTGTGGCAACCGGAGCATCGTTCTTTAAATGTCCCTTTCCTTCAGTCAAGGGGTTCGTTCATTCTCGTGCTTTATAGACTGGCCGAACGCTAAACCCGGACCGTCAAATGCACTGAGCCTCCACAGCCAGGCATGACAGCGACAACAATGGAATGGCACAAAAAGGGGGGGGTGTAGTTTGGAGGCTTTAAAGACACTGGTGTGGCGTACAGCGCAAAATATGATGTAAGCTGATGTTATGAGCTTGTGTATTACATCTACATAGCTGGTTTTGTCATACCCTCTTTTCATTGCTCTCTTTTGTGTGTGTGTGTTTTAGTTTGATAAAACCACTTCTGGCGGACTTGATGTCACCACTTTTTATAAAACTTGTCTATTATGTATTATTTATTGAATGAGCTAGTCTACTATGCATTCTTTATTGATCTAAAATGATTAAAGATTTCCAGTATATATATCAAGAAATCATCAAATTCGGGCGGGCACACGTTCAAATACAGAGCTTTATAATATGTGTTTAGAAATACACACTGGAGAAACAATACTGAAAACCGATTTCGGCAAACATGAACAGGTTTCCTTCGTTCATTGTCTTCAATTGCTGCTTTTCATCATGTAACAGAATTCGAACCAAATCCAAGTTCTCTACCTTATTATGTGTTTGTGACGGCCATTTCCTTCTTTCTTTCTCCATTTTCGACGCGAACTGATTTTGAATTTTCGCATTTGGTACTGATGCTTAATGTTACATTTCAGTCTCACCTGCAAACACTACCTGTCCAACGAAGGCAAACGTTGTCTCTTCCTCTCGTCGTTCCACTCCTACTTCACTGGCATAAATGACTGCCTATTTTTGTCGCTCTTACACACAAAGGATTTCTCTCTATTTTTCTTTATTTTTTTCCCTGTTTCTTTTCTGTTCAAATAACTGTCATGAAGGTGCCGCTGTCGTGGCGTTTTGCTATTTGAATGATAAAATAATGTTGGATACACCGCATTTGCTCAATCCTTTGTTCCAACAAGAATTTACAAGTGTTCCCAACCCGGAACTCTTAAAATCTCAAGTCTCAAATAGGATATGCCGCGCGATCAGATGACGTTATTGCTTATATTGTACGGGTAAAGTATGGCAGCACATAAGAAACGATTTCTTTTTTCTGATCTTACGAGACATTGACCTATTGAAGAACAAGCCCAGTGCACATGGAAAACAGAAACTGGGTTGTTTCAACGTCTTCTTCGCTGTACGTCTCCGTCTATCTAGATAATACGTGCACGTCGGGTAATGAGACTCGCCAAATTGTGTAAACTTGCTCGTAAATGGCGTTTATGAAGATTTCTGTTCACCTATTGTCAAGCCCCCATGTCACTGTGCTAACGTTTCGGTGGGACATGTGTATGTGTGTGTGTATGTTGTGTGTGTGTGTGTGTGTGTGTGTGTGTGTGTGTGTGTGTGTGTGTGTGTGTGTGTGCGCGCGCGCGTGCGTGCGTGCGTGTGTGCGTGTGTGTGTGCGCGCGCACGTGCGTGTGAGTGAGCGAGTGAGTTGTACAACCATTACCAATGATATCATACAGCTTGATTCTACCGGACTGCGGGATACACGTGACGGGTGTGTGGGAATACGGACGCACTGGATGAAACGTGAAAAGATAAAACGTGACTTGGCCCAACAAATGATCGGGTAAAGCGTGCAGCGTGATTGGGCGAAAAGTGATGCCCCACAAATATTCACCTTTCGTTTATCCGTGACTTACCGCATGCGTTCCACTGAACTTCTATTTTCTCAGTCCTGAAACCTTGGGGTTTTTTTTTGTTTTTTTCCCCCTCTCCTCCCTATTTTAACTCTTCTTCTTGGGAAGAGAAGTAGTAGTGAGAGAGGAGGGAGGCAACGCATACATTCCAATCCGGGACAACCAATCTCATTAAAAGCCAGTGAATGTTTTTTTTTTTCTTCTGTAATTCGACGTGCATATCATCCTTGATAATGCTAATTCTAATAACAATCCTTATCAATCGATCAATCGTGTTTTGCACGGCTGCGTTTGATAGTGTTTCATGATACCAGCTTTCGATTGAACTTAAGTGTTCAAGTCATCATGGGCTGTTTCTCTGTCGATCCCTTTCCCCAACCCAACGCCTGTCCCCTTCGTTCCGTTGCATTTCGACGGCATTACTTATATTTTCTCCTTCTCCAAACGATCTTTTAAACCCAGTCTCCTACATCATAATCCATGCTCTCTCTAAACCTCCCCTCCTCTTCTACCAATAGTCTGTCTGTATTCTCTTTACATCTGAAGTCGTCGTACTATGCTAAATAATGATTCCCTGACTAAAAGTATAAAGAAATACTTCTAGGTTGCCAGTGGGGTGCTGTTACCGACTAAAATGTCGGGTAATGCCATACGTTACTACTGGGTTTGAATCTGACTGAAATGTCGGGTAATATTGTTAGCCCGCCACTGCGTGTGCAGCTGATCAAAATTTCACACAATACTGCCAGGTTAGTACTGAGTTTGTAGCCGAAGAAAATGCCATGCGGTCCCCGCTGGTTTGCCTCTGCGTTGGCAAAAAATACCACTGAACATTGTCAGGTTGCCTCTTGGTTTGTAGCCGACTAAAATGTCACGCAACACCGCTAGATTACCACTAGGTTTATACTTCATTAAAATACTGTGCACTACTACTGCTGGTTTGCGACGAGTTTGTGGCCGATTAAAGTGCCCTGCGAGACTGCTGATTCGCTTGGGTATGTGGCTGATGAAAATGTCACAAAAATACTGCTGAATTACTACTGGGTGTGTAGCTGACTAAAGTGTTACGTAACACTGTCAGGTTACCGGTGGGCTTGTGTCTGACTGAAATGTTGCGTAATACTCCTGGTTTGCCACTGGGTTCCTAGCTGATTAAAATGTCAACTAATAATGCCAGCGTTGCCACTGACCCTCTTGCTAACAAAGATGCAACGATTACCGACGGAATATCGCCAGATTGCCATGGGGTTTGTAACTTATTAAAATGCTCTGATCAAGAATGCAGTAATGCTATATTGCAGCTGGGTTACTGGCTAAAAAAAAAAAGACGGCATGATCATCAACGCCAACTGCTAGATTGCCATCGGGTTTAATGAATCAATTATGATGTGACCGGAAACATCAAATCTGAAAGACTGCCACAAAACGTTTCGGGTGTCTCTTTTGTTCGTTTGTTTGTTTAGGATTCCACTTGACCCCTAGTTCAAATGAACTGTACTCCATTATGCGTGTCACAGTTAGCCTAGCGTGGGTGTGTGAGCGGACCACAGCCGCGGTGACACACCAAAGTACCGTCATGACGAAGACAGGAAACTTATAGTGTCTACCAATTAAGAGAGAGAGAGAGAGAGAGAGAGAGAGAGAGAGAGAGAGAGAGAGAGAGAGAGAGAGAGAGAGAGAGAGAGAGAGAGACGGCCTCCTATCTGCACGCCGGGTTATAGTTCATGAAAGGCACGCTTCCCTTTTCTCCGTGCTTGGAGTTGTAGTTCCTTCAACGTTGACACACAGAAACAACGCGACCAGGAAGGACCAGCAAGAGCTCACACTTTAAAAGAGACCGATATTCAGACTAGGTGAACAGGTGTGTGTGTGTGTGTGTGTGTGTGTGTGTGTGTGTGTGTGTGTGTGTGTGTGTGTGTGTGTGGTGGTGCGTGCGTGCGTGCGTGCGTGCGTGCGTGTGTGTGTGTGCTCAAAATCCGTCGCCATAAGTATTTCCTTGTTTTTCCACCCCAAGTCGTAAACACTTAACATGGAGTGTTTCCGTCCACTTGGTGGGCCGCTATCTATCCCGGAGGACCACTCCACGCTAGCCACCTGAAGTGGACCCAACAACCACACACAACAAAATAGATGCTAAAGTGGGGGTGGGATTGAAGGAGATGAGGAGAGGGAGGAGGAGGAGCGGGGAAGGGGGACAAGGATGGGGGTTGGGTGTGAGATGGGGGGAGGTGGGTTTTGGGGGGAAGGCCACTTTAAGAGCAGAAGATGAGGTTGCGTGGAAGGTGTTCCAGATTTCAGTCTATTTTTAGCAGCTCCTTCCCCCGCCCCCCCCCCCCCCCCCCCCCCCCTCTTTTAACTGTGCGTGTTCGGGTTAGAGGTATCACAGGTGTATTACTACTGCTATTACTATGTACTATTGCGTTGTCTATGGCACGTTGTGTGTGTGTGTGTGTGTGTGTGTGTGTGTGTGTGTGGTGCGTGTGTGTGTGTGTGTGTGTGTGTGTGTGTGTGTGTGTGTGCGTGCGTGTATGTGTGTGTGTGTGTGTGTGTGTGTGTGTGTGTGTGTGTGGTGCGTGCGTGCGTGCGTGCGTGTGCGTCGTGCGTGTGTGTGTGTGTGTGTGTGTGTGTGTGTGTGTGTGTGTGTGTGAACTGTCTGTGTGTGTGTGTGTGAACTGTGTGTGTGTGGTCCGTGTATGCTTGCGGCTAGGTAAGTGCGCGGTATGTGCTGTGTGTGTGTGTGTGTGTGTGTGTGTGTGTGTGTGTGTGTGTGTGTGTGTGTGTGTGTGTGCGTGCGTGCGCGCGCGCGTATGTGCGTGTGTGTTTACATGCATTCTCCGAAGGCACAAAAGCCATCTATGTGAAGGAAAACACGATGTGAGACGGGACCCTATCCATGTATTCGGTAGACACACGTTGTGTGTACGTATGGAACTGGACGGGATGTGAATGAGTCGTTCCTGAACAGGCAAAACGAAGAAAAGAGGCGGAGGGGGGAGGGGTGGAGGTTGACAGATGACAGCACACACTGAAAAAGCACCCACACGCACGCGCCCGCACAAACACGAACGCGCGCGCGCGCGCACACACACACACACACACATACAAATAGAAACGAACGTGTTCAGAGAAGAGAGAGAGAGAGAGAGAGAGAGAGAGAGAGAGAGAGAGAGAGAGAGAGTGAGAGAGAGAACAATGCCTCGGTGCCTTGCCAAACGCTACGGGTTCCATGGCTGACAGACAATGCGCGCGCGCGCACATTCACACACACATACACGACCGCGCACACGCGCATGTACACATGCACGTGCATGCGCAGACACACAGTCACACACAGACATACACACCAATGCCGAAGCACGTTGTAATAATATACACACTCACAATCTGGTCTCTCTTAGTGCCTCATTACCTGAGCTGCCATAGTGCTTTACTACACACTGCACTCCGCTGTGATATCAAGTATGTGTGCGTGTGTGTGTGTGTGTGTGTGTGTGTGTGTGTGTGTGTGTGCGTGCGTGTGTGTGTGTGTGTGTGTGTGTGTGTGTGTGGGGGTATGTAAGTATGTATGTCAACTTCTAAAACAAGATTAACAACAGATTATGGAATACGATGGAAACAGAACACAGAGGTAATGGGTCAGGGGGAAAACAACAAATGATTTTAAATGAAAATCGAAAAATTTAGAACACACACACACACACACACACACACACACACACACACACACATGGTATAAAAAGGGCACACAATGATTATACCTTACGCAACATTCAGTCATTTCACGCTTTGTGGGGGTTGGTGGCTTGGAAATGATGACCACAGGCCTACTACTAGACTCAGAGGCAGCATTTCCGAGTTTCGATGGAGGGTTCACCCCCCCTCCCCCTACCACCCTAAATATACGATAGACAAATAAGAAGCAAGAAAGAGTTACTGGAAGACTGCTAGATTGATCTGACCGAGCGTTAGAGGCTTACCTTGTTACCCAGAAAAAAAAAGACATTAAACAACCGACAGCTAAATCCTACATCAGGCTCATCCTGTCGTCCATGTGAAACCTGACAGTATGCACCCATGGAGAGAATGACGAACACTAAAATATACAACACACGTAAGCTGAACGGTCAACATAACCAAGGACCACATTATCAGGGTGAACAACGAACAAATTCTGCTCACCTCGTCCGAACGCGACCTCAATGTCGACCTGATTGATGTGGGAATCCGTGTCCTCCACAAAGCGCAGAGGAATGACCTCACTCCACATG
>CM065716.1:92022888-92030388 GCA_033310375.1 Conus canariensis
GTATAAAATATGACCCACTCTCCTTTTAGAGTGACGTGGGGATTCTACACTTTGACACTTCCTCTCTTTTAAGACTGGATTCTACATAATGACAAACACACCATTTAACATTGGTTTCTGCATCTGGTACGAAGACAGAATCATGATTCTCTTCTTGAATACGGATTCGGTAGACTGACACACCTTCCCTAATGAACTGGAAATTCTACACAATGTAACGCACTCTCCCTTTTAAATTGTGCTTGTACCTAATCAGACACTATCTGCCCTTTTAAGCAGCAATATAGCACACTCTACCCTTTTCAGTGGGGATTCTATGCAATATGACAAATTTCACCGACAATTTCACCGATTATTCTGAACAATGCGACACTCTCCATTCGAAAACGTGTTTCTATACAATCTTGTGTACATTCTGTTGTATGATCGCTTTCGCAACTCACTTCTCTGTGGCAAATTCGGGCTCTCCCATGTAAATCACGTCGCCATAGTCCGATGCCCCTTGACATTCCACCTAACTCTTGCTCTCCTGCATGTACACCACAAATGACCAGTCGGTGTACCGCCTGCCTTTTTCTTTAAGAAAGGATTCTTCACAGCAAGCAGCCATCCACATCATGCCCGACATGACAGGTAACGGAAGAGGCGAACCACGTAATCATGGAGCTCGAGTCCATTCTGCGCAAGGTTGGCAATTTAAAAAAAAAAAAGAAAAAAAAAAAGCTCTTTCTGTCTACGTCTACAATGTCAAGTCCGCTACATCATCAAGAGAAGCAGCTCTATGAACATTCAATAGGTACAAATATGGTTTACAAGAGACACTGGAGAAATCCATTCTTGCGCAAGGACGCACAAGCTAAACACTGACAGCTGAACTCGGGGAAAACCCAAGCATTCGAGGTCAAATGCATCATCAGACGGAATCCCACATCTCATGCTGGAAAAGGAAGGACACGTAAGTCAAACAACAGGCTCATGCAGTAATGTCAGACATACGCCAGTAGACAAGGCCCTCTTACTGCTTGCCTACTAGAAGGGGACTGTGTCTCGCCATGACTCCGTCCTGTCCTAGACTGGGTTCCATGCAGGTGGACGTACCACAGCCAGCTCAGGGAAGTTTCAATCAGGCGACGTGGATGATTGGATTGATTAGAATGCCTCTAGCTTCTTCCACTAACCCAGGAAGAGGGAGGACCTGCGGAGATCCATGACTGCCCCAACTGTCTCAACACCCGTCATGGTACCCCCTCGGGCCTACCTTATTCAATTAAAAACAAAACAAAACAAAACAAAAAAAACAAACACAACCTCTGACGGTTTCTGGTTTGGGTGTATAACTCTCTCTCTCTCTCTCTCTTTCACATGCAGGCACGCATGTAAGTGCGCGCGCGCGCGCGCGCGCACACACACACACACACTAACACACACACACGAACGCACACACACATGCGCATACACACATACACAAACGCACACACACACACACACACACACACACACACACACACACACACACACACACACTTCACAATTTAAAATAACACAAAAACAAAACAAATCTGTCTTGCGGTTGGCGAAACCTACCATCGTTACCTGACTACAACACAATTACATCGTTCAGTGAAATACAACTATGACTGACATCTCCAGTGATAAGGATTAAGTATTTTGTTTACACAACAAACCACACAAATTAGCCCCCACCTCCCCACCCTCCTCCCCTTCAAAGTATTCAATCTTCAAAGGTGCTTGATCAAGCCGAGGCCGCCACCTCTTCTTGTCAGCAACCGTACCGGCCACCGGCAATAGACTGGACGCGCATGCCACCCGCTCACACACCTCTAGCTTGGAGGCAGCCGTACTCTGACCTTGTGCTGATAGAGCACGTGCTCGCTATCACGTTCCGCCGCCCGAGGTCGTGGTGAACAGGGCGCGGCAAGTATGAAGAGCACCAGCGGAGCCAGCCAAACAATGGCCCCTGGGCACCGAGGGACAGTACTGCGCCCTTGTGTGTGTGTGTGTGTGACAATACACTTTGCAGTCGAGCCGAAAAGTGTTTGGTCGAGTCCCGCAGATGGGGGGGTTCCCACGCTCAAGACATGCACACAATACGCTCACCAGTCTCTGCAACGTGGTGAGTCAGTCCATTGTGATGACGACATCGCCGTCACGCGCTTCCTACGATTACCGGTCGTCAAGAGCTTGTCCCGGTGTCCAATTCATAGCGTAATTTATGTGAAACAATTGAGTTGTGTGCTGTGAGACACACACACACACACACACACACACACACACAGAGAGAGAGAGAGAGAGAGAGAGAGAGAGAGAGAGAGAGAGAGAGAGTCAAAAACACATGGATAAAGATTTTAGGTATTACCTAGACTTTCCAGTCTATATGGATAAAGATTTTAGGTATTACCTAGACTTTCCAGTCTATCTCTCCCTATTCCGAAATGTTCGACTTGAACACAAACCCCGCAAAATGGTCACACACACACACACACACACACACACACACACACACACACAGAGAGAGAGAGAGAGAGAGAGAGAGAGAGAGAGAGAGAGAACGGAGATACACCACGTTCATTCAAGCATATATAACGTCTAGCTCACATGCATACTGCAGCTAATTAAGTCACATGATACGGGATCAATACAAATCCAGGAGTATGTACGCGCGCGCGCGACACACACACACACACACACACACACACAAACACACGCGCGCGCGCGCTCGCGCGAGGCAAGGGAGACAAAGTGGGTGCAGAGACATTCAAAACAGTCCCCTTTCCAAACTCGGTCACCTAACGCCAGACTGAATTTACTGTGACCCGATGTGGAGCACCCTCACCAACTACTGCTAATGGATCACACAGACAGGCACACTCTTCTCAGCCGTGGAAGAGCGGTGGAGAGGAGGGACTCTAGCCGTGAGTCCCCACACTTGCCCTAATCTCTCCGTCAGTCCCCACACCAGGCTTAATTCACACTCGTCAGTCCTTTAGTAAACCTTTATCTACCCGCCAGTCCCTAACCACTAACCATAATCTACCAGACAGTCCCTAATACTGAATCTATCCGCCGATTCTTAAACTTGATCTAATCCACCCCCCTCAGTCCTTAAAAAAATGTCTATGGGCCAATCTCTACGTCGGTCCTAACACCAGCCTTAATTCATCCCCGTCAATCCTTGAATAAACTGTCATCTATCCACCAGTCCCTACCACTAACACTGATCTACCGTAATCTATCTGCCAGTGCCTACGCTAGCTTTAATCCGTCCGTCGGTCCCTAACTTAACCTTAATCTGTTAGTTAGTCCTTAAACTAACCTTCATCCATCAGTCGGTCCCTAAACTAACCTTCATCTATCATCAGTCAGTCCTTAAACTAACCTTCATCTATCATCAGTCAGTCCCTAAACTAACCTTTATCCATCAGTCAGTCCTTAAACTAACCTTCATCTATAATCAGTCCCTAAACTAACCCTCATCTATCAGTCAGTCCCTAAACTAACCCTCATCTATCATCAGTCAGTCCTTAAACTAACCTTTATCTATTATCAGTCCTTAAACTAACCCTCATCTATCAGTCAGTCCCTAAACTAACCCTCATCTATCATCAGTCAGTCCTTAAACTAACCTTCATCTATCATCAGGTCAGTCCCTAAACTAACCCTCATCTATCAGTCAGTCCCTAAACTAACCTTCATCTATCATCAGTCAGTCCCTAAACTAACCTTCATCTATCATCAGTCCTTAAACTAACCCTCATCTATCAGTCAGTCCCTAAACTAACCCTCATCTATCATCAGTCAGTCCTTAAACTAACCTTCATCTATCATCAGTCCTTAAACTAACCCTCATCTATCAGTCAGTCCTTAAACTAACCATCATCTATCATCAGTCAGTCCCTAAACTAACCTTCATCTATCATCAGGTCAGTCCCTAAACTAATCCTTATCTATCAGTCAGTCCCTAAACTAACCTTCATCTATCATCAGTCAGTCCTTAAACTAACCCTCATCTATCAGTCAGTCCTTAAACTAACCATCATCTATCATCAGTCAGTCCCTAAACTAACCTTCATCTATCAGTCAGTCCTTAAACTAACCTTCATCTATCATCAGTCAGTCCCTAAAACTAACCCTATCTATCATCAGTCAGTCCTTAAAGTAACCTTCATCTATCATCAGTCCTTAAACTAACCCTCATCTATCAGTCAGTCCCTAAACTAACCCTCATCTATCAGTCAGTCCTTAAACTAACCTTCATCTATTCAGTCAGTCGCCTAAACTAACCTTCATCTATCAGTCAGTCCTTAAACTAACCTTCATCCATCAGTCAGTCCTTTAACTAACCCTCATCTATCAGTCAGTCCCTAAACTAACCCTCATCTATCAGTCAGTCCCTAAACTAACCCTCATCTGTCATCAGTCAGTCCTTAAACTAATATTCATCTATTATCAGTCCTTAAACTAATCCTCATCTATCAGTCAGTCCCTTAAACTAACCCTCATCTATCATCAGTCAGTCCTAAAACTAACCTTCATCTATCATCAGGTCAGTCCCTAAACTAACCTTCATCTATCAGTCAGTCCCTAAACTAACCTTCATCTATCATCAGTCAGTCCTTAAACTAACCTTCATTATCATCAGTCCTTAAAACTAACCCTCATCTATCAGTCAGTCCCTAAACTAACCTTCATCTATCATCAGTCAGTCCTTAAACTAACCTTCATCTATCATCAGTCCTTAAACTAACCCTCATCTATCAGTCAGCCCCTAAACTAACCTCATCTATCATTAGTCAGTCCTTAAACTAACCTTCATCTCATCAGGTCAGTCCCTAAACTAACCCATCTATCAGTCAGTCCCTAAATTAACCTTCATCTATCATCAGTCAGTCCTTAAACTAACCTCATCTATCAGTCAGTCCTTAAACTAAACCTCATCTATCATCAGTCAGTCCCTTAAACTAACCTTCATCTATCATCAGTCAGTCCCTAAACTAACCTTCATCTACATCAGTCAGTCCCTAAACTAACCTCATCTATCAGTCAGTCCCTAAACTAACCTTCATCTATCAGTCAGTCCCTAAACTAACCTATTATCATCAGTCAGTCCTTAAACTAACCTTCATCTTCATCAGTCAGTCCTAAACTAACCTTCATCTATCATCAGTCAGTCCTTAAACTAATACCTTCATTATCATCAGTCGTCCTAAACTAACCTTCATCTATCAGTCAGTCCCTAAACTAACCTTCATCTCATCAGTCAGTCCCTAAACTAACCTTCATCTATCTAGTCAGTCCCTAAACTAACCTTCATCTACTACATCAGTCAGTCCCTAAACTAACCTTCATCTATATCAGTCAGTCCCTAAACTAACCTTCATCTATCATCAGTCAGTCCTAAACTAACCTTCATCTATCAGTCAGTCCTAAACTAACCTTCATCTATCAGTCAGTCCCTAAACTAACCTTCATCTACATCAGTCAGTCCTTAAACTACCTTCATCTATCATCAGTACAGTCCCTAAACTAACCTTCATCTTCAGTCAGTCCCTAAACTAACCTTCATCTCATTCAGTCAGTCCCTAAACTAACCTTCATCTATCATCAGTCAGTCCCTAAACTAACCTTCATCATCTATCAGTCAGTCCCTAAACTAACTCATCTATCATCAGTCAGTCCCTAAACTAACCTTCATCTATCATCAGTCAGTCCCTAAACTAACCTTCATCTATCATCAGTCAGTCCCTAAACTAACCTCATCTCATCATCAGTCAGTCCTAAACTAACCTCATCTATCATCAGTCCCTAAACTAACCTCATCTATCATCAGTCAGTCCTTAAACTAACTATACATTCAGTCTAACTAATCCTCATTCAGTCAGTCCTAAACTAACCTCATCTATCATCAGTCAGTCCCTAAAACTAACCTTCATCTATCATAGTCAGTCCTATAACTAACCTTCATCTATTCATCTAAGATCTAGTCCTTAAACTAACCTTCATCTATCATCAGTCATCTTAAACTAACCTCATCTATCAGTCAGTCCTTAAACTAACCTTCATCTATCATCAGTCAGTCCTTAAACTAACCTCATCTATATCAGTCAGTCCTTAAACTAACCTCATCTATCAGTCAGTCCCTAAACTAACCTCATCTATCAGTCAGTCCCTAAACTAACCTTCATCTCTCAGTCAGTCCCTAAACTAACCTTCATCTCTCAGTCAGTCCCTAAACTAACCTTCATCTTCTCAGTCAGTCCCTAAACTAGCCTTCATCTATCAGTCAGTCCTAAACTAGCCTTCATCTCTCAGTCAGTCCCTAAACTAATACCTTCATCCTAATAACTTCATCAGTCAGTCCCTAAACTAACCTTCATCTCTCAGTCAGTCCCTAAACTAACCTTCATCTCTCAGTCAGTCCCTAAACTAGCCTTCATCTCTCAGTCAGTCCCTAAACTAACCTTCATCTCTCAGTCAGTCCCTAAACTAACCTTCATCTCTCAGTCAGTCCCTAAACTAACCTTCATCTCTCAGTCAGTCCCTAAACTAACCTTCATCTCTCAGTCAGTCCCTAAACTAACCTTCATCTCTCAGTCAGTCCCTAAACTAACCTTCATCTCTCAGTCAGTCCCTAAACTAACCTTCATCTCTCAGTCAGTCCCTAAACTAACCTTCATCTCTCAGTCAGTCCCTAATACCAACCATAACCTATCCCTGAGTCCTCACACTAACCCTAATCTATGTGTTAGTCCTTAAACTAGCACTAATCTTTCAGTGAGCCCTTACTTTAAGTTTAATCTATCCATTGGTCCTTGTATCAATCCCAATTTACCCGGCAGTCCTTCATATTAACCTGAATAGATCCGTCAGTCCTTACACTAATCCTAACCCACCCATTATGCCTCGAACTAACCCTGATTTGTCCGTTGGATCTTGCATTAACCCCAGTCTATCCACCTAGACTTATCCTATCTATCTTTTAATCTTAATTCCAGCCGTCATCTACAGTCTGGACACTACTCCTAATGTATCCGTCAGGCATGGAGACAGCGCTTCGTGCCCGCTGTGGAGACATTATTCACTGCATGTGGATCAAGACAAAGGAAGATGACACTGCAGAACAAAGAAGACTGGGGGAACGGCCAGCACCGATAACCGTGATCTTCACTTACTATGGATTCACACATCGAGTTAGGGACTGACCACGGACACTGGCCTACTCTACACGTGCGTGCTGGAACGCATGTGCGCGCGCGCGCGCGCGGGCACAGACACACAATCACGCGCGCGCACTCACTCACTTGTGCTTTCACTAGTTTCCATCGAGACTGCTCACCCCTCCCCTCCGTCTCCCAAACCTGGTCCGCCCCCACCTCCCACTCCACGCCCATCCCCCCACTCCACACACACACACACACACACACACACACACACACTCGAGTACACACTCCCTTTCTGCTCCAGTCTCATGCACACCCCTTG
>CM065716.1:92032888-92045388 GCA_033310375.1 Conus canariensis
AAAAAAGGAGGAAGAGGAGGAGGAAGAAAAGGAGGAGGAGGAAGAAGAGGAGGAGGAGGAGAAGAAGAAGAAGAAGAAGAAGAAAGAAGAAGACGTCACATGAAGAGATCCGCTATGAATCTGCCCCCAAATTTCACAGGTTCGTCCTCTGGTCATACTCCATCTTTCCACCTCGTTTCATTTCAATCGGGTCCACAGTTTTTGTTTATTTTTGCACAGCCTTGATGACAGACAAACAAACACACAGACGCAGGTGAACACGCAACTTCTTTGGGAGACGTTGGGGAAAAAAAAAAGCGCCGTTGAGACACGTTGCAAAGACGACACATCGTCGTCATGTTCCATTCGGGAAAAAAATCCTGAACGGTTACTGGACCCACCATTTGAACGAGATCCAGATCCAAAATTCGTGGCTTCGTCACTGGACCAAGTTTTGTTAAAATCGATTCAACAGGGGTGTAGGTGTATTTCTTTTAAATCTCCTTAGCGGAGGTAAACAAAACTACACGATGTTGTATGAGAGAGAGAGAGAGAGAGAGAGAGAGAGAGAGAGAGAGAGAGAGTGGAGGGGGGGGGGGAGTGGAGGCAAATAACAGATATAATAACAGACAATGATAAGTCGCAGCCAGGTAAAATTGACAATGGACGGCAAGGCAGCACAAATATTTAACCCACAATTTCTCTGCGGTTTCGAGTTCATTTATTTTATACTCCCACGAAATACTGCGGAGAAGCTAAAAACAAAAAAAAAAAAAAAAAGATTGAACCAGGAAGAGAAGCAAAAAGAACCTAAACCACACAAATACGTGAGAAACATTGTTGTTGTGACACTCGATTCCGCACAAGACCCCGTACAATGTCGTTCGAGCTTGTGACACCCGATTCCCCCAACCCCCTACACTTCTTTCCTTCAACCCACACCCCCCCTCCCTTCAAAACACCACCACCAACAACTGACTGGTGGGTTGAAGCAGCACAAAGGACGTGTATGTGTGTGTGTGTGTGTGTGTGTGTGTGTGTGTGTGTGTGTGTGTGTGTGTGTGTGTGTGTGTGCGTGTGTGTGAGTGTGTGTGTGTGTGTGTGTGTGTGTGTGTGTGTGTGTGTGTGTGTGTGTGTGTTGTATCTATATAGTCCAAATGATTTCATACTAGTGCGATTGTACATCCTTGCACGCGTGGTACCACATAGTCGAAGTCGGACTCACCCCTGATGCACCTCAAAATCCGGGTGGTAAATACATTCAGTTCTTGACAATTGAACAGATGTCACAAAAGTCAGGCAAGCAAGGTCTTCTTCTTCTGCGTACGCAGGCTGATACTCCTGCGGACTCCCGTATAGACAGGCAATGCTTAATCCCATCTACCCAACAAAGGGAGTGGAGTTTTGTGTGTATGACCGTTTTTTATCCCGCCGTTAAGGCAGCCATACTCTATCTTCGGGGAAGGCAAGCATGGTCATTTTCGCTCCTACGGATCTCCATACTCATGCTGCTACTGGCTGTATCTCTTTACTTAGCACGCATGGAGATTCCAGACACACAGAACAAACCAGGAGGAAACTTTCTGCAGACAGCTGGAAACTTCGCTGTATGGTTTACAAACTGGATACGAATAGGTGTGGGTGGTCACATGTCCGAAACCAGTGAAAAACAAAATCGGGAAAAAAATCTCAACCAAAAATTAAAATCTGCCAACTTACCTACCTACCAACCTATCAATCAATCAACCTATCTATCTATCTGGGGAAAAGAAAACTTCTAGCCGGCATCCACACTCCCAACATCATCAGCAGGGTGGCTGTGAGGAAAAGGACATTTTGGCTATCGCCCAACTCAAGGGGGGGGAGGAGAAGGGTATGGTGTTCTGTGAAGGCAGAGGCGGCCTCCTCCCTCGTGTCAATTTTCCACGTCATGCCTGTCATTAGAGCTAATTAGGCGGCGCGCGCCCCGAGTTTAGAGAGGTTCTCTACTGATAGGGGCTAAAGGGCCAATGCAAAACGCAGAAAGAAATGCTCGAGAAAAAAAAAGTTTGAAAAAGACTATCTGGAAACTCCCTCCCGAGACTGGGATTATTGCAGCCAGCCACATGATTGTCACAAGGAAATATTGACGTCCAGTCCACATACATGAGAGAGAGAGAGAGGGAGAGAGAGAGAGAGAGAGAGAGAGAGAGAGAGAGAGAGAGAGAGAGAGAGAGAGAGAGAGAGAGAGAGAGAGAAGAGAGAGAGAGTGCGTAGTATAAACTTACAAACGTGACACTCGTTTTGAAAACCGTACTGATGAGAGATTTCCTGTTAGTCAGGATGGCAGATAAAAAAAACTGGAACTTGTTAGACTACGAACCAGTCTGTAGTGATCGCTGAACATAGTCGTTTGCTTTTATGACACTGATCTCCTTGCACGAAAACTCCTCTTCTTTCAACAGCACCTTAAATCAATACACATTAACTTTGTTTTGGAACACTATCAGAATGAGCTCTGCTGAAGCTGTTTTTGTTGTTGTTGTTTATTCAGAACTAGTTTTTGAATTGTGTGTACGGCCGTATACGTCGTGGTACAACGAGTGACGACGAAGTGCTCAGAAGCACTAGCTGCGATAGAGCCCCCCCCCCCCCCCCCCCCCTTCCCCCAATCAGTTCTGTTAAATGATGTGCATAACGCGAGAATCTTTTCATAGAAACAAAATGCCAGCTTTAACAATAAATTCTTCAGTCAGTTTCTTGTATATTATACAACACCCATATGCTTTACAAACCTCATACAACGCAAAACGTTACTGTCATGAAGTGATAAATTTGAGTGGTGTTTCGTTTCTATGTAACACGAGTGGTATTTGTTACGACCCTTTTAAGATGGCATACAGAATAAGAACAGTTCATGTTCTTTTAATATTCCACCATTGAGACAAGGCTTGTAGCACATAGAAAAGAAAATAATAGTCTTTTGTGCACTTTTTCAGTTTTAAGGACAATTTACGCAGTTTCTGAGAACAGCCCTGCTGTGCATGGTTACTAACCTAAGTTAGTTCCTAACAGGAAGGCAATGGCATCAGCCGGTCCTGCAGAACGTGGCAGATTTCCGGTGACAATTGAAGTTACAGGTCAAGTGATATACCTAATCTTCTATACCATCATTTGTAACAAACAGTGATATCACTGAAACGTTCATTCCAATGACCGATTCTCATCTACCCTTTCATTCTGCTAATTCTCCACAGCACATCTATTTTTTTTTCATTATCGTTTCATTTCGTCCTAATTTGCCGAGTTAAGAACAGTTCCCTTTCATTAACTGTATTTCTATAACAGTCCTTGAACCTGCAGAACGTTGACTACTCCCAAGATATACCATAAGTAAAGAGGCATCATTCGGAAGAGCACAAATCTCCGCCAAGACCACACAGACCCTGGACTTCCCCCGTGATCTGGGTTTAGCCGCACAGCTCCGTCCAACTGCAACGGGTTCGTCCCTGGGCCACACAGTGTCACTGAATGGGTTGGGCAGATTGTGCCGACTGACAGACCACTGCAGCCACAGACACGGGTGAAAACATGGCCTCCTTGGCGGCGGTATATTTGACAGCGAATTCACAAACAAGCCGGTAAGAGCTCGCGCATGGCCACAGAATGTACCGTAGTTTTATGGGAGAAACATGACCACTGGTCAATGCCCAGAAGAGAGGGGGGAGGGGAGGGGGGCAAATCAGTGTCAGCTATCGTATCACAATACTCAAGTCAACCACCATCAACATCTTCCCTCTGCTGCCATTCCCTGTGGAAGTGTCTACGACACGAAACGTCGGCCATCCCCTCTCCAGGTACTCTTTTTGCCACCTTTTCCCTTTATTTATTTGAGACGAGTACAGCAGTCACTACTTTATTTTTCTGCGTATCACAATAGGTTTCTCATCGATCGTCCATATTGTCTCTCCTGTGGGACTGTGGCTTAAACACATATAGATCTACTTATTCACTTGTTTCTCTGTTAATCCCTTTTCGGTGTCTGTAAAAGACAAAAAAAGACACGAGACACAACGAGAAAGGAAAACGCTTTCCTGTAGAGTCTGCTGTAATTATTCTCACCATCCTCTCAATCAATCTCATTGTTTTTAACAGATCACCATCCTCTCACTCAATCTCATTGTTTTTAACAGATCACCATCCTTTCACTCAATCTCATTGTTTTTAACAGATCACCATCCTTTCACTCAATCTCATTGTTTTTAACAGATCACCATCCTTTCACTCAATCTCATTGTTTTTAACAGATCACCATCCTTTCACTCAATCTCATTGTTTTTAGCAGATCACCATCCTTTCACTCAATCTCATTGCTTTTAACAGATTAAAATCAGATCAGAGACAGGAGAGAGAAAGACTGTGGAGCGGCTTTCCGTTGACATTTTGAGTGAGTGATGGGGGGTGGGGGGTGGGGGACTCCTCGAGATGAGGTCCACCACGTTCTAGCTGTTGATCGTATTAGCGAGTGATGGAGACTGTTACAGACTAAGACAGTGGCTAGGACACACTTTCCGGAAAGAGAAAAAAAAAATGTCCTTATTCCTCTCTGATTCGCCGATGGAATCTTTACTCTCCCAGACTTCACTAGGTCAGTGACGTGGAATCCACTTACGGGGCTGGCACATCCATCTTGTTTTGAAAGCGCAATGAGTGTAACAAGAGACCAAATGTGAATAACGTTTATTTATTCACTTCTTTTTCATAAAAGAGACCAAATGATACTCTCTTCTGATTTACTGTTTGGCGGTGGCTGGCAGAGCTCCCAGATAGAATGGGAAGAACGAGTGACATATTGTGTACGACAACAGACTCTGCAGAAGATAGTTGTCTTTCCCTACTTCGTAGGTATCTGGCCTCTCTTACTTACTCTGAGAAGCTGAGAACTCATAGTAGAAGCACAACAAGACAGAACAGGACACATCACTTTGCAAACAGGACAAAGAACATGAAGACAAAGAGGGAGAGGATGAAGGGAACAGGAATCCGAGAAAGATGGTGAGAAAACGGCACAGGGTCAGGGGAGAGAGAGGGGGACAGAGAGAGAGAGAGAGAGAGAGAGAGAGAGAGAGAGAGAGAGAGAGAGAGAGAGACAGACAGACAGACAGACAGACAGACAGACAGACAGACAGACAGACAGACAGACACACACACACACACACACACATATATATATATATATATATATATATATATATATTATATATAGAGAGAGAGAGAGAGAGAGAGAGAGAGAGAGAGAGAGAGAGAATGGTACTGAGGATCAGCGCAATTTTAAAAACAGTGCTCAACCATATATATATATATATATATATATATATATATATAGAGAGAGAGAGAGAGAGAGAGAGAGAGAGAGAGCGAGGGTCTGGCCTGGCCACCTCTCACCTCAGCGTCATCGCGGTCCTTGACGACGTTGTCGTTGTGCACCTTGAGGTAGCGCGTCTGGTCCAGGTGGTCCCTGCGCTGGTAGAAAGGTTCGGCCATCACAAGGGTGAGCAGACACAGCGCCTGCACTGTGCTCACCAGCTGCTTCAGCCCCGAGCGAGACGTCACCCTGTTCATCATGGCAACGTCACTTGATGCTGTCAGTGACAAAAACAAGATACTTCCAACGACAGTCGTCAAGAGCCGCTGGACAACCACTGTCTCTTGTTGATGTTGTCTCGGATCTAGTTGTGGTAGCTATCTATGCTGTTCTCTTCTTCTTTTTTCCCCCTTGTGTTATATCAGTCAGAATACTCCTGAAAATGATAGTTTTTTGTGCTGGATATCAGTTTACACTTGGAATGACACTGGACGCGACCAAGGAAGAAAACAACACAAAGTGGCGATAGACTTGCTACTTGCTCGTCGATCCTTCGTCTCAGGCAGTGACACTTTCCAACGACCAGTCAGTCAGCCTCCTCCAATGCCTGTCCAATCTGTTAGTGGCCAGAGGCAAATCGTTACCGTTTCACAGAAACGAGGGAAAACTTCTAAGTGTTAACTTTACTGAGGAGCAAGCTAAAGAGGCCAAAAAGCCGAGCTCTAAACGAAAAAGTGTTCACAGCAAACTGGATTTGCTCAGGAGATAAGATAAACCGCTCAGCGGTGATCTCGCAGCACTCTCGAAAAAAAGGAAAGGTCAGGCCGGCGCCTGGTAGAGGGGGGAAAGTTGCTTTGCTCTGCTCTCCAATCTTTAGCTCTCGCCTCTTCTGTCCGGCGGGCGGGCGGGCGGCAGACAAATCAATACAGCCAGCCACTTGTGTGTTCCCCTCCGTCCCCCGCCAGGGACGCTTACAATCAACAGTTGGTTTGCTTCCAAAGGTAGTTGCCAGAGCGGCCGCTACTCCCAACACTCCTCTCGTATCGGTTGTGGCGTAGCGTACGTCGGCCTTCTTAATCGTGACACTTGCTCCCACAATATTTTCTTACTCTGCTATCTTCTTTTCACCGGCGTTTACGTTTCCGGGTGGATTAATCGTCGCTGTTTCGGTTAGTTGTCGGCGCGCTATTTCCCTTCCCCGGAGATGAGTTAGAACGGGGGTGGGGGTGGGGGGGGGAAGGGTGTGCGGAACTGACAAGGGGAAAAAGATGATGGGTTGAGTGTGAAGGTTGGGGTCGGTTGGGAGGCAAGCAACACTTCTTTTCGCGCTCAGAGCGTCCGTGCTGCAACACTTTTCCACGTGCCTACACTCGTTCGCAGCGTTTACCTGCCAGCTCTGGCATCGTCCAGGGTGTTAATCGTCGACGTTATCGTTGACGCTATCGTCGCTGTTCGCTGTCGGAGCAGCCAAAGAGTGTCTTGTACGAATACAGACTTGTGCCACGGGCCAGGGTGGCGGCGACACGGCATACATCTGCTGCTCACTGCAGACTCACTACTCGGATTCCCCTTCCATGTAAAACGGTACTCAACTTCACGCCGCCGCACTTCCCGTTGGTGTTAGGGTGGTGGTGGTGGTGGTGGTGTGGTCGTGGATGGCGAAGACTGGATCTGACGGCTGGCGATGGAGCCAATGTGGTGGCGTTGCAGTGGAGAAAGAGTGAGCTGAAGAGGCAGGGAAAAGGCAGGTCGCCAGCATTTATACTGCCCGTGACGGGGAGGGGCGGTGCCGAGCCCACACAAACGTGGACAGGCTGGGGGGGCAGGGGTAATAGTTAGGGGGTGGGAGCGCTAGGAAGGAGGAGAGGGGGGTGGGAGGGAGGGCTCTGAAAGGGAAGAGGGGAGGAGGTGCGCGGTCACTCAAGTGTCCACACAGTCAGTCAGCGCTGCGCGTGCCTCTCTCACTGTCTCCGGCGTCTCGTGCGCCTGTCGTCACGTGTGTCTGCACAGACAGCAACAGCAGCCCAGTCAGTCAGGCCTGGCCAAAACAACATCCTCCCCTTCCCCCCTTCCCCTCCCCTTACAGCCCTCTCCCCCACGGGCCCGTGCCCCCCCCTCCCCCCCATCCCTCCCACCGCCATCTGTCAGCGCACACAGTCTGTTAGTGTTACACTTGGCACTACTGCCTCTAGACTACCACTCTGCCTGCAGGTCCTCCGGTGGACTCACTTCGTAACTTTCAAACCCCTTCCTGCATCGTGGACACACCCACCCGCCTACACTAGGCAGAATCACACTTAAGATGTCGAGTCATGAAGAAAGTGGTGGTGGTGGTGGTGGTGGAAGTCGACTGGGATGGAGGTGGGGGTGAGATGTCTTCCATGTACTCGCCATAATAAACAGTAAGACAATTATGTCCGAAGCGCGATAAAACGGAACCAAACTGATACAACCTGTTACAGCGAATTCAGCCTCAGAATGATGAATCAACTAAATATCATTTTTTTCTGGCGAAAGGTCGTACGTTAATTAGCCACATGCTACCCCCACATCTACACCCACATACAAACACGAAAAAAAAACCCAAACAAAAAACACCAAGCAAAACATTAAGTGTTGAACCTACGCAGAAAAACGCACGCACATCCCCTCTCCTTCTCTCGTTCCCTCCCAGACATCACCTGTGTCTAGGTGACGCAGCTGCGGCAAACATCATAATGTTCTGTTTCGCACGTGCTGGTTCGCACACACACACACGCACACACACACACACGCACACACACACACACACACACACACACACGCACACACACGCACAACACACACACACCACACACACGCACACACACCACACACCCCACACACCACACACACGCCACACACACGCACACACACAACACCGCGCGCGCGCACACACACACACACACACACACACACACACACACACCCACGCAGCGCGGTTGACAGCCGTCACAGATAGTGACCTCGTATCTAACGTATCTTTTTGATGTGAGAGAGTTCTGTCTGCTGTGCCTGGTGGTCCATAGCTCCTCTACGCGCTGTGAATGAAGCGAGTGACATCGGTACAACAGCTGTCTCCCTGCGCTAGTACACACCTTTTTTTTTTTTTAGCAAGCGCGTAGGCCACACACACACACACACACACACACACACACGGGCATGGCTGGGTAAGTAGAGATCCTACTCGGTACCAATCGCTAGGAAGCTCTAATGAATTTGGGGGATCGAGACGGCCGACACTCATCTACACAAACAAAAATGACTCAAATGAAACGTCTGGTCAGCAATTCATCTTCGTTTGCTTTAAATCCATTTCATCGGGCATACAAACAAGATAAATGCGGTCTTTAAGAGCCGGAGGTCTAAAAAGAAATCTTGTGTCATTATGTATCACCATTTCTTTCTCTTTCCACCAAGAGACCTCTCCATTATCCACAACCAGTGGGTGATAAAAGATACACTAAGTGATAGTGGTGGGTTAATCGACGTACGGTAACTGTGGGTAATGGATTGACACACAACTGTAGTAGATGGTTAATTTGCACATAGTAATAGTGGGTGGTACATCTGCACAAAGTTACAGTGGATGGTTAATCAACGCACAGCAACCGCGTGTGGTTAATCTACACGCAACCTTAGTTCATGGTTAAATCTGTATACAGGCATAAGAGATGGTAAATCCATGGAAAGTTATCGTGTGTGATTAATATCCGCACAGTAACAGTGGGGGGGGGGGGGGGGGGGGGGGGGGGGGCTGGCTAATCTACACGCAACCTTAGTTCATGGTTAAATCTGTATACAGTCATAAGAGATGGTAAATCCATGGAAAGTTATCGTCTGTGATTAATATGCGCACAGTAACAGTGGAGGAGGGGGGGGGGGGGGGGGCTAATCTACACGCAACTGTAGTTGGTAGTTAAGGTCCATACAGTATTAGTGAGTGGTAGATCTACAAACGGTAACAACTGGTGGTAAATCTACACACAGTAATAAGTGGGTGGTGTGATCTAGGCACAAATAGAGTGGGTGGGTTAATCTACACATAGCCGCAGTGAGTAGTTAAAGGACACACAGCTGTAGAGGGTGGTTAATCTGCAAAGTGCTACAGTAGTTGATTCGTCTACGTACGTATGGTGTGTACTTAAATCTATAGACAACTATAGTGGGTGGTCAATATACAAAACAGCCAAACATCGCAAAACAACCAGTATCATTTTGTTGTGAACGCAGCTGTCTCAGGCTTCTTCCATTGGTATTAGGACTTCAAGTGGAACGTTTCCCAAAGGGCGACACACATAGCATAAAATCTGCATAGAACATCTGTTTCTGATGCAGGACATCAAATCAACCTTGGTATCAGACTATGGGAATGAAACAAAAAATGGAGCGGAGGTGTGGAGGGTAGGAGAGAGATGTGAGGGAGAACAATGCTAACACTGCGGATTTCAAAGCTGGATCGTGGCAGCACATGTAGCACTGGATTGCATGTTTAATGTATACACAGGGACACATCCAGTGAGAGACTGTGTGCAATCTACTGATATGGAGACACACAGACAGGTTCGACTGTTGTTTAAACAAGCATTCTATCGTGTTCATTTTGCTCCCTCCCTCTGTCTTTCAGTTTCTCTGGACTACTGTCAGTGAGTGCGTCGTACTGTGTTGAATGTCCCATTGCAGTACTGTGTTGAATGTCCCATTGCAGTATTGTGTTGAATGTCCCATTGCAGTATTGTGTTGAATGTCCCATTGCAGTATTGTGTTGAATGTCCCATTGCAGTATTGTGTTGAATGTCCCATTGCAGTATTGTGTTGAATGTCCCAATACATGCGTGTCTGAATGGCAAGGCAGTGGAATTACGAAGAACTAGTAGTGCGAGAGAAATGAGAAGAGAAATGCCCCATAGAACGGGTTTACAAATGATTTAAGTAGCAGCATAAACGCTTCTTTGAATGTCTTACATGGAAATCAAATAACAGTTTAACGGAACTTTCATTTGATGATGACATCAACAAGATTATTATGAAAAGAAAACAAACAAAAAAACGAAAAAAAAAACCCCAAGAGTGATGGAAATACGTATGTGGAATGGACCATCAGAATACTGGACAAGACGGTATAAAATGGATTTTGTCGTCTTCTGAGTTGTGACATAATGTACAGGTCAAATTTCTGTCACGTAGTTGCTGACAGTGGTAACAATCACCAGAAGTGTCAGTCACACCGAATCTAAATTCAGTAATGATGCATTTGATATGTTTGCCTGTTTTCATGGAGATTGAAACAAATTAAACCATGAATGCTTGCACACTGTAAATAATCCAACTCTAGCTCTACTTGCAATTCTAACTCTATCTCCAATTTTGCCACATGGAATCGATGTCTTTCTCGGAATAGCTTCATAAATTCATTCGTCTCAACGACAACTTGGTTCAACTATACAGCACCAAGACCATACTCATACAGTGTCATTATCACGTTGGTCACCCAGTTTTTATTACCACTCTCCGATAAACTTTACTGGTAATATCTGATCCTGTATCTGACTGATTTTTAACTAGTATCATTTAATTTATCGAAAAAAAAATTAGTAAATAGAATCAATAGCTGTTTCACCACCCACATACCGCATCATTCGGCATTTGCAACAACATTTAAGCAAACAGATGATTTTTTTTTTCGCAGCATACGACAGCAGTATCGAGGCCCCATATTTCAACTCCATATTGAACCACAGATTGAGCCCAACAGTCGAATAACTTCAACAACAAAGCCAGATGATCCTTGTTTAACAAAAGATTTTCTTTTTATATATACAACAATGTACTTTTAACGTTACTGGCCACACCTTAGCATGCACAGACCACCCACAAACATGTGGGGCAGTAGAGTATTTATAGACACTGACAAGAGGCATCATAGACCTACTGTGTGTCCAGCTCCCTCTCCCAGCAGAAACAGCCAGCCTTTCTAAAAGCAATTGATAAATTATTTGTGTTTCTTGTAATGCAGCTTTGGCTCTTGATAACGTGTTTAACGGAGTTTGTGATGCAGTTCAATTCGGAGAGTAAGATCATGTCATCAGCTGAAAGAAAAATGAATATGAGAGAGAGAGAGAGAGAGAGAGAGAGAGAGAGAGAGAGAGAGAGAGACAGACAGACAGACAGACAGACAGAGAGAGAGAGAGAGAGAGAGAGAGAGAGAGAGAGTGGTTCGTCCCACCTGTGAAAACCAGAACATGCAACAAAATCTGCCGTCCCAGTATCAGTCATCAGGCGTCACAGTTTCACTTAGGTGTAACCCTATCAGACCAAATGTCAGCCCCCAAAAGGGACAGCCTGCACCACATCCACACTCGATCTCTGGAGACAGATTAGGAACTGAGCATGTGTGCCAACGTTCGCAAGGACTTTGCACACACACACACACACACACACACACACACACACACACACACACACACACACACACACACACACACACTGTGCTGGGGCAGCGTGATTCATACTCCGGACAACACATTCGCGCACTTACCGTATGTCAGCTTGTTGCGTGATTATCCAATCGCCGCCCCAACACTCTCTCGAAAACTCACTCGAAATATATTTACAAAAGTCTATCTTGTTGAAGGCTGAACAGTGTGTGTATGGGTGGGGCGAGGGCAGAGTATAGGCGAAGTGTGTGGATAGTAAGGAGATGGGTTGTGGGTGGGGATGAACGGGGGTGCTGGAACTTGGGAGGCCAGGACGGAGGAGGGGAGGGGAGCTAATAACTGACTGTATCAAACTGCTGACTTCCCCAACCCTTCTTCCTTGTCAATCCATCAATCGACCAGTCACGCTAAATGGGGTGACTTAACCTACTTTGTGAACAACTCGGCTCGAGATAAAAGTAAGCAGAATTTAGACCCGTAAGATAGAGCTCTGTGTTATTTATATAACAGTTTAATCCAGTCCACCTCGCCAATAGGTCAGGGATAACAAGAGTGTGCGAAAGTCGAGCAACTGAGTGATCAAGGTAATGTGAAAATCGAAACACTGTCATCCCTTCGTACGAGCCGAGAGCTGTTGCAGCAAACGGGAATGATGAAGAAATCGAACCTGGCAAAAACATTAGCGTTGAATGGCTTATCAGCGGTCACGACGCACAAGTGAT
>CM065716.1:92055388-92057888 GCA_033310375.1 Conus canariensis
ACATGGCGGAGGCCCGCGCTTTCCCGACCGCCCTTGTTCTAGTTTTCTTTTTCTTTTTTTTATTTCATGGTGATCGAAGAGAAAGTAGATGAAGACGATGATAATGATGCTATGCCGTTCCGTTCTGGTTTGGAATCACGTGATGCGTTTCTGCTCTTACTGCTTTCCCGACGTGAACCTGGCCACAGAATCAGTCACCTGCAGTGATGCTCCCGAGCTGTCAGCAATACTCTCTCTGTCAAAAGCCCCCCCCCCCCCCCCCCCTCCCTCCGTGACGTGGGCAGTATTCGACTGGTTTATTAATCTTCCCACTTGAGCCAACTGCAGAGTCCACAGGCGACTTAAGAAATTCAGATGAGATAACTGGGAGCGTCTGGCTTAAGCGAGGCTAATCTCACCAGTTCTGGTTTTGATGGGATTTGAACCCTCCACCCCGAATCTTCCACGATGCTAAACCCCTGCATGAGATTATGCACACGACGCTAGCCCCTGTATTAGGTTATGTGTACACACTCACACACACACACACATACACACACACACACACACACATGCAGAGAGAGAGAGAGAGAGAGAGAGAGAGAGAGAGAGAGAGCGTGTGCGTGTGTGTGTGTGTGTGTGTGTGTGTGTGTGTGTGTGTGTGTGTGAAAGTGTGTCTTCGTGCCTGTGAACGTGTGTGTGCGCGCGGGCGAGTATGTGTGTGTCTGCGTGCGTGTATGTGCACGCGCGCGCGCGCGCGCGTACGCGTGTGTGTGTACGTGTGTTGGTACAATTGTGTGTCTGTGTGTGTGCGCGCGCACGCTAATTTATTTGAGTCTTCCTGCATATGTCTTTCTCTTTGAGAATCTGTACATATCAATGCATTTCTATGGACTTCATGGGCAGATTTGTACAGCTCATCACTCTCTCTCTCTCTCTCTCTTACTCCTTCCTTCCCTCCCTCTCTCTGTCTCCCTCCCTATGCTCCATGGTGTCGGTGACCTATCCTGACCTGCAGAAAGCAGTCCAGTCATGACAGCTATGCTCCGGGCGGAGGAAAGGGGGCGGGGGAGGGGGGTGGGTGGGGGGGGGGAGAAAGAAGAAAACAACATGCAATTTTGAATCGGTAAAAAAAAATCCGCGGACTGTCATCCACGCTGTTATTTTCTTCACGCCTCGTCTGTTGGAGAGCACCCCATAGTTTCTGACAGCCAGTCTCTGTCTGCACCGACCAGCATTGTTGACGAAGATCTCTCCTTTCTCTCTCTCTGCTTCAGTGCCCCAAACACGTCGAATGTCTTTCGTCCTCTGCCATTTATGTTCTCGCGGACCCAGGATCACTGTCTTCAAAGACAGTTCCAATTATGAGGAAATAAGGAGCACCCCCCCTTTCCCTCTAACCACGCACATACCCCCCCCTCCCCCCTCACCCACACACACCGACAACAGAATGATTCACCATTGAGGCAAGGGACCCTAAAAGGATCGAAAAAAAAAAAAAAAGGTCGCGAATATAATGTGAACGGTTTAGAGACAAGGATATATCTTGCTGGATTCTAGTTCAACTTTCACATGCACTGACGGAGATAACGGCACAGGCGTGGACACTCATCCGATGAGAGGGGAGGGGGTGGGGGTGGGGGAGGTAAGGGACATGTCTAGCATCACACGGCACAGACGTGGACATCCATCCCAGGAGAATGGGAGAGGGCGGGTGAGGGGGGGGGGGGGGGGGGGGGGAGTAAGGCACATGAAAAGCATCACACGGCACAGACGTGGACATCCATCCCAGGTGATTGGGCGGGGTGGGTGGGTGGGTGGGTGGGGGGGGGGGGTGGAGGGGACGTAAGCGACATGTCTAGCATCACAGGGCACTGACGTGGACATCCATCCCAGGTGAATGGAAGAGGGAGGGGGGGGGGGGGGAGTAAGGGACATGTATAGCATCACACGGCACAGACGTGGACATCCATCCCAGGTGATTGGGCGGGGTGGGGTGGCGGTGGGGGTGGAGGGGACGTAAGGGACATGTCTAGCATCACACGGCACAGAACTGGACATCCATCCCAGGCGAGGAAGGGAGGGAGGGGAGTAAGGGAGCTATCTAGCACCATCTGGCGCAGCCGTGGACATCCATTGTTGTCCTTTTGTAATTCTCTACCAACACCCTAGGATTCGGAAGCGAGACACTCTAGGATATAAAATCTACAGAAAAAGCGTTTGACATATTTTGCTTTGAAACAACTGCCACATGTTGATACATGCTGTGAGTGTGCTGCGTCTAGCGGGAGCATTTTCCCCGTTCTTTACGCGTGCACATTCAGGTTAAGCTGTTAAACATGGCGACGTCCTGTCTATCCCAAGAGTGAAGATTTTAAAAACTGTTCATTGATAACTCTGATCTGGACATTCTAACGTACAATTCTGTGACAAATTACACGTTTGCAACGTTTACAAAAGCCCTGAAGTGTTTTGGCTTCATGTCCCTTTTACGATGGGAAGCCAAAGTAGCTATCTTTAT
>CM065716.1:92062888-92065388 GCA_033310375.1 Conus canariensis
TTTTTTTTTGTGCCTATGAATACAGAAAACTGGCATGTGTGAAGTATATGTTCAAAGCCTCTGCTTTAGATAATAAAAAGAGTTATGACTGATTTAACACAGAAAAGTCTCTCAAAGAGAAGTTCTACAGTATCTGCCTGCACTATTTTGGCATCAGAAACATCTGATTTATTTGAACTCACAGACAGCCGATCTAACTGAATGCCTCTCACATACCGCCACAAGCCAGGCAAGAAGCAGAAGTCCATGGACACTTGAGTATTCATCTTCGTGTCTTGCAACAATCCCCATTCTTTAGCATCAGTCGCAGGATCACGTAAAACTCGTCTGATTACCGCTGATCTCCGCGAAGAAATTAGTACTTCTGAGACGAGATGTTACTGCTTGATTCTTACCATCTCCTGCAAAGATCACGGTACACATGATTTTCAAAATCCGCTACAGACGCAGACAAGCTACTGGACCGTATGGCAGACTTTAACCAGGGAAAGGCGGAACGGCATGGGCTCATTTTAAAACCACTATGTGCCAGTTTGATCAAGAGATGGTTGAACAAGTGTTCGTCCAATGTTTGCATCTACCTCTGCAGTTGATTGGTGGGTGACCAAGAAGTCAGTTTCATAGGTGAACGACCGAAGTTCATTGAGCTTCGCGGTCATTGGGCATCACAGTCCATCCACATTTCTATTTTGGGCAACAAATGACCTCAACGTCCCTTCATAAGATAGCAGTTGTTCTGTAGTTCGCCCACTACCTCTGTTCCCTCGAACACACAGCCGGTTGAGGGGAAAGTCAGTGTTTGTCACGACACGCGCTACGCTCCCGCAATCCTGTGAAGGGCAGAGCGAAGGTGGGCTCTATCATCTTCTCTGATGCTATCGAAATCGAGTTGAATGTTCACATTGAAGACTTTGTCATTCAAAACGAATCCTTTTTTCTCTCTTTCTTTTTATACAAATCTACTTGCAAAGCGAGAGGACTGCAGGCGGAAATCTAAACAAATCTCTTGCGCTGAACCCTGTGAAGTGATCTGAAGCGATCAAAGCTAAGTGAATTTTCGTTGTTTTATTCGTTTATGTCTCACCTGATGAAGACCTAAGAGGTCGAAACGCGTTGTGTTTCGTCTTGTGACTCGTTTGTCCACGTTCTCTGGGCGGTTCGCTAACATTTATTTAAGATTTTTTTTATACAAAAGCAAAACTTTTCATATGATCGCACTTCTGTGTCAAATGGATTCATCCAACCACAGCACAGTAGCAGACGTCATGGCCAGTGTTCGATGTGCATGGTATCAATCTTGGACTGGTTGTTGCCCTAAGAGCGTCGCTGGGCTCAGCTTTATTCGTTTCAACGATGTCTGTAGTTCTAGAAAACAGACTTATACTTGTTTTAAATCATCGTGCACATACGTTGTTCTGTTCACGACAAGATTTTTTTTTTTTTTTTTTTTTTTGGGTGGTATTATTGCATATTGCATGCAGGCAGCCGTGTGTGAGACGTGTCGATGTCTACCCCAGTGTGGTTGGCTAGCATAAACTGACACCCCCCACCCCCTCCACGCACACACACAATCTGTTATGGTTTGGGCGGACCTACCGCAGTTGAACGACCACCTGGTGGAGGAAACGGGGCTGGACCGTCCTTCCACTGACAGTGGTTCCATGAACCGTGGTTCGCTAATGGTGACTGTGGCTTATTAAAACTCGATTTTGCAGAACCCTTTTTCCTCGAGTAACTTCGGCTCATCAATCACGTTGTTTGTTCATTAAACCGGCCCCAGGCCTACCAAAAATCATCCCCCAAAGCACAGTGCCAGGAGAAGCAAGAGAAGGTGGTCAGACGAAGACTTGGAGGCAACGGGGACACCCTGATTCGCCCTTTCTCATTTCGCCCCGGTGTTATTTCGTCCCGTGCCATTTCGCCCCGGTGTTATTTCGTCCCGTGCCATTTCGCCCTGGTGTTATTTCGTCTCGTGCCATTTCGCCCTGGTGTTATTTCGTCCCGTGCCATTTCGCCCTGGTGTTATTTCGTCCCGTGCCATTTCGCCCTGGTGTTATTTCGTCCCGTGACATTTCGCCCTGGTGTTATTTCGTCCCGTGCCATTTCGCCCTGGTGTTATTTCGTCCCGTGCCATTTTGCCCTGGTGTTATTTCGTCCCGTGCCATTTTGCCCCATTTGCGTTTGGGGTATCGTTTCGCCCTGACTGAGGCTTCCAAATCAGTTATTAAGGCAATATCAGATTGGAAAGGAAATGTAGAAGCATGTACGAATGGTGAGGAACTCACAAAGTTACGTTGTGTTGTGGTTTATTCCTTTATGTGAGGAATTCACAAATTTACGTTGTGTTGTGGTTTATTCCTTTATGTGAGGAACTCGCAAAGTTACGTTGTGTTGTGGTTTATTCCTTTATGTGAGGAACTCACAAAGTTACGTTGTGTTGTGGTTTATTCCTTTATGTGAGGAACTCGCAAAGTTACGTTGTGTTGTGGTTTATTCCTTT
>CM065716.1:92070388-92075388 GCA_033310375.1 Conus canariensis
AAGAAAGCTGCCTGCATACTTACAGGGGCCAAAAGGACATTGTGCAGCAGAACTCTGAAGCATGAAGGGGCAGAAGTCGTCAAGGCATTGACAAGTGTGTGTCAGAGAGTGCGTTAAAAAGTGGAAGGACCCCCCCCCCCCCCCTCCTTTAATAATAACCTAACTTTGTACAATCAGCAACCCCTGTGAAGCGATGTTGCAAGACTCTTGAGCAGATTCAGCAGAAAGTGAAATTTCGTTTTTAAAGGAAATGAAAGATTCAGACCGTAGAGCAACACAGCTGACAGATAATTAACATGAGACGCCTGAGAGAAAAGTGCCATTCACACTAACGCTATCTGTACTACTCCTTCATTGACTGCGAGAAAGTCCAGGTTTTTGGTAGGTGTTACAGGAAGCGTGACAGAGAGGAAGAATAAAAAAAAAAGAGGTAATGACAGCGTTATGCGTGTTCTAATTTCTTTGAATTATCCAGTCTAAGCTTTAGGTTAACCAAATCAGGTTTAGATAAAGTTTAAATTAAGTTCTAGGCTTGCCAAATCCTAAAATAATTTAGCCTGACAACGAGTCTCATCATCAATGACACAGCATTTTTTCCAAGTCCTCGGCTAACTACTCAAACTGTCATTCCTCAACAAAGCTTAGCCTACAGTCAGTCAGTCATACAAACACTTACTCATCTGCTATAAAAACCTGCACAAGAGGAATAATGTTCATAACATTAGTTAATATTCCTCCACTACATAACAGAACACCAACCTGCTATAAGCAGCTTATCAAGGCTCTCGAGTTTTCTTCAATCTGGACTTCGTGAGCTGTAGATTTCAAGGCTGGCTGTTGTAAGACTGACCTGAGTAGATTTCAAATCCGCATCAAGAAAACTTAACAGCCAATGAATAAACGGGATTCCTTCAGCCAGTGAGTAACCATCTTACAACCTAGAATTAACACCCAAACTTACCCAAACAGCACAACACACACAACAATCATACTTAAAGCAGCAGTGAGGACACAAGCACGTCCGTCACAACAGGTCATGGGGAACTCTTAGTTTGACACAACAACCTCGTCTACATCATTACAGGACTGCACGGAGATGACCGCAGCTCACTTCTCCTCGGTATCAACCTCGGGAGACTTCAGTAGAACAGCCGTGGAGTGTACCAAAGGCGTCTATTATCTCCCATTCTGTCTAGCATGTGCCTAGAAAATAAATGCAGAAAGCAAGACAGGGATTCAACACCTTCACGTCTCCAAGAAGGTAATCTCTCTGAAATTTAAGGGTTACTGATGACTTTGACCAAGTGAGAAGTGACAAAGTAAAATGCCAGAAACTCACCTCCGGACTGGACAAAACGCCAAGAACATACTGAATGGAAGTCGGCTTAGAGAAAAAGCAATATTCTTCATCAACAATTCCAGACAACACACCAGCAACATCTTGTGGAACGGCCACACACTGAATGAAGTGAACCATCTGAAATACCTCTGGCCCATCCTGGGCAATGATAGCAACTCAACAATGGAAGCGAAAACCAGGCTCACACTAGGTGTGCCTGTCATGACAAGACTAAACGTCACCTGAACACCCAGGTCTGTTTCAGTCCTGATAGACAATATTAAGGGTGTGTGTGTCCCGATAGACAACGTGAAGGCTGGGAATGGGGGGGGGGGGGGGGGGGGGGAGTCCCGATCGACAACGTGAAGGATGGGAATGGGGGTGGTGTTGGTGGTGGGGGCTCCCGGTAGACAACGTGAAGGATGGGAATGAGGGGTCCAGACAGACAATGTGAAGGATGGGAAGGGGGGGGGGGGGGGGGGGGCAGGCACGATAGACAATGTAATGGATGGAAACTGGGCGGGGGGGGGGGGGGGGGGATATTGCTGATAGACAATGTGAAAGATGGGAATGGGGGATGTGTGGGGGGTCCCGATGGATAACGTGAAGCAAGGGAATAGGGGGTACCGATAGACAACGTGAAGGATGGGAGGGCTGGGGGGAGAGGAGGTGGGGGGGGGGGGGGCCGATAGACAGCGCGAAAGATGGGACAGGGAAGCCCACATACACAACATGGAGGGGGGGGGGGCAATAGAAACTATGAAGAATGGGAGTCGCAGGTCCCGATATAGACAACGTGAAGGATGAGACAAGGGAAACGTGAACATGGGGCAGGGGAGCCCCAACACAAAACGCGTGAAAGATGGAACGAGGTGGGGGGGGGGGGGGGGGGGGGGGCGAGGGGGGAGGTAGGGATGGGCGCGATGGAAACTAAGATGGATGGAACCAAGAGAGGGAGGGGGGAGCGCTGAGAGACAACGTGAGGATGAGACAGGGTGAGGCAAGGGCGATACACAACTTGAATGACGGGACAGGGGGAACCATAGACCATGTGAAGAATGGGACAGGGGGACCCTTAGACCATGTGAAGAATGGGACAGGGGGACCCATAGACCATGTGAAGAATGGGACAGGGGGAGCCATACACCATGTGAAGAATGGGACAGGGGGAACCATAGACCATGTGAAGAATGGGACTGGGGGAACCATAGACCATGTGAAGAATGGGACAGGGGGACCCATAGACCATGTGAAGAATGGGACAGGGGGAACCATAGACCATGTGAAGAATGGGACAGGGGGAACCATAGACCATGTGAAGAATGGGACAGGGGGAACCATAGACCACCTGATGAATGGGACAAGGGGAACCATAGGCCATGTGAAGAATGGGACAGGGGGAACCATAGACAATGTGAAGAATGGGACAGGGGGAACGATAGACATGTGAAGAATGGGACAGGGGGAACCATAGACCATGTGAAGAATGGGACAGGGGGACCCATAGACCATGTGAAGAATGGGACAGGTGGAACCATAGACTATGTGAAGAATGGGACAGGGGGACCATAGACCATGTGAAGAATGGGACGGGGGAACCATAGACCACTTGAAGAATGGGACAGGGGACCCATACACCATGTGAAGAATGGGACAGGGGGAACCATAGACCATGTCAAGAATGGGACGGGGGGAACCATAGACCACTTGAAGAATGGGACAGGGGGACCCATAGACAATGTGAAGAATGGACAGGGGGACCAATAGACCATGTGAAGAATGGGACAGGGGGAACCATAGACCATGTGAAGAATGGGACAGAGGGAACCATAGACCACGTGAAGAATGGGACAGGGGGACCCATTGACCAAGTGAAGAATGGGACAGGGGGACCCATAGACCATGCGAAGAATGGGACAGAGGGAACCATAGACCATGTGAAGAATGGGACAGGGGGACCCGTAGACGACGTGAAGAATGGGACAGGGGGACCCATACACCATGTGAAGAATGGGAAAGGGGGACCCGTAGACCACGTGAAGAATGGGACAGGGGACCCATAGACCATGTGAAGAATGGGACAGGGGGACCCGTAGACCACGTGAAGAATGGGACAGGGGGACCCATAGACCATGTGAAGAATGGGACAGGGGGACCCATAGACCATGTCAAAAATGGGACAGGGGAGCCCCATCAAACAACGGAAAGAATGGGACAGGGAAGCCCCGTCAGAGAACGGGAAGAATGGGACAGGGAAGCCCCGTCAGACAACGGGAAGAATGGTACAGGGGAGCCCCGTCAGACAACGGGAAGAATGGGACAGGGCAGCCCCGTCAGAAAACGGGAAGAATGGGACAGGGAAGCCCCGTCAGACAACGAGAAGAATGGGACAGGGAAGCCCCGCCAGACAATGTGAAGAATGGGACAGGGGAGCCCCGTCAGACAATGTAAAGAATGGGACAGGGAAGCCCCGTCAGACAATGTGAAGAATGGGACAGGTAAGCCTCGTTAGACAATGTGAAGAATGGGACAGGTAAGCCTCGTCAGACAATGTGAAGAATGGGACAGGAATGCCCCATCAGACAATGTGAAGAATGGGACAGGGAAGCCCCGTCAGACAACGAGAAGAATGGGACAGGGAAGCCTCGTCAGAAAACGAGAAGAATGGGACAGGTATGCCTCATCAGACAATGTGAAGAATGGGACAGGGAAGCCCTGTCAGACAATGTGAAGAATGGGACAGGGAAGCCCCGTCAGACAATGTGAAGAATGGGACAGGGAAGTCTCGTCAGACCATGTGAAGAATGGGACAGGGAAGCCTCGTCAGACCATGTGAAGAATGGGACAGGGAAGCCCCGTCAGACAACGAGAAGAATGGGACAGGGAAGCCTCGTCAGACAATGTGAAGAATGGGACAGGGAAGCCCCGTCAGACAACGCGAAGAATGGGACAGGGAAACCCCGTCAGACAACGAGAAGAATGGGACAGGTAAGCCTCGTCAGACAATGTGAAGAATGGGACAGGGAAGCCTCGTCAGACCATGTGAAGAATGGGACAGGGAAGCCCCGTCAGACCGCATGAAGAATGGGACAGGGAAGCCCCGTCAGACAATGAGAAGAATGGGACAGGGGAGCCCCGACAGACAACGAGAAGAATGGGACAGGGAAGCCTCGTCAGAACATGTGAAGAATGGGACAGGGAGGCCCCGTCAGACAACGAAAAGAATGGGACAGGGGAGCACCGTCAGACAACGAGAAGAATGGGACAGGGAAGCCCTGTCAGACAACAGGAAAAATGGGACAGGAAAGCCCCGTCAGACAACGAGAAGAATGGGACAGGGGAGCCCCGTCAGACCACGTGAAGAATGGGACAGGGAAGCGTCGTCAGACCATGTGAAGAATGGGACAGGGAAGCCTCGTCAGACCATGTGAAGAATGGGACACGGAAGCCTCGTCAGACAACGAGAAGAATGGGACAGGGGAGCCTCGTCAGACCACGTGAAGAATGGGACAGGGGAGCCTCGTCAGACAACGAGAAGAATGGGACAGGGAAGCCTCGTCAGACCATGTGAAGAATGGGACAGGGAAGCCTCGTCAGACAACGAGAAGAATGGGACAGGGAAGCCTCGTCAGACCATGTGAAGAATGGGACAGGGAATCCT
>CM065716.1:92080388-92082888 GCA_033310375.1 Conus canariensis
TCTCTGCAAAATCTTCTTTCTCATACCGGATTTTTTTTTTCCTTCAGAGAACTAAAAACATTTTCATCAACGCATTCAATACAGTCACGACTTGAACTTTGCCGTAACCCCGAACTCCACGCAAAGACACTCCCCATGAAAGACAATTTGTGTAACAAAACATCGCAGCGAACAGGGCCCATGCGGGACGCTCGAACTTTTTGCAGCGAACATGTGTAACGTTGCAATGTTGGAACATTGCAGGAAACCGGTGTAGCTCTGGATTGTTGGAATAGTGTATGATATCTGGAAATGCAGGAAACTTGGATTCAGTGTCAGTCAGAGTGTTAAAACTTGACCAACATGATAGGAACCGTACTGGACAACTTCCGAACAAAGGGCCTCCACCGAATACGGAGAACAGACGAGTTGCCAGTTAGCCGACACCGTTGAAATCAAGCTGATTTTCTGTGTGAAACTACCTCGCAGCGTGAAACCTACCAAAACCTGCAGGCAGTTTTCCCGACCTGTGCCCAGTTCGAAGTAAGCATTCAAAGCGATATTTCCCCTCCTAATTACAGAATTCAGCGTCACACTGTGTTCGTAAGTTCATGCGTATTTGCGTGTTCAAGAAATTCTACGAGCCCGAAACCTTACACCCGTAGAAGTCTAGTTGATCACCAGTGTGGTTACTACTCATCTGCAGCCTTAATTTCACTACGATGAAATAGTTGTACCGAAATCGACTTTCTTGAGGTCCGGGCTGAAGAGTTCTGTTTTAATTTCAGTTTCCTCAAGATGTTACTGCATGCGGACTATTCCAAACACGTTACACGTCTGGTAAACAACGAGACTATAATGCGCAGAATTTACAGCTAGATAGGTAAGTTAATAACTAAGATGGAAAGATTTAAGACAAGGTCTCGTGAGCACGACTTTTTTTTTTTTTAGCAGACGCCTGAGCTACCCATCACCCCATTGCGCTGGTTAGACCATGGGATGAAGAATTCTCAAAGCAGCGGAACTGGCCACACACCTATTGTCTGACTAAAACTAAAGCGAGAGGCCTAAGGGCAGCATGCGTCTAAACTGGCAAAAATGACAGCAGCCAGGAAGAAGAAATGAAAAGCCGGCAAACGCAAACCGCTACATGACCGCTTATTGGTTCACCCGTTGCGTGATCAATCAGGACCTTAGACCTTGCCGAAACTTTGAATTCGCTTGATAAAGTTCCAAAACGGAGCGTTATTATCATTACCCACACCCCCACATACAACTAGCCACACACTACTATCATCACCATCACCACCCATTAAAATCGTTCATTTGTTTATTTTATTCATTTATATCTTTTATATTATTTGTTTACTTTTTAATTTCATTTATTCATTTATTTATTGTAATGATTTTTATCTTTATTTTATTTATTTTTATTTAGTTATTTACTTATTTATGCATTTATTTACTTTTTATTTATTTATTTTATTTATTTATTTGTTTTTTTCAACATTATTATCATTATAATTTTTTGCATTATTATCATTATTTTCTATACACCACTTCCCCCCACTGAGCACTATTATCAATCCACCATAACCACTACCATCACTAAGATATCAAACTATTCTACAAAACAAGCTACCAACCCCATTGTTTCACACCCCCTCCCCTTCCCACCCACCCACCCGTCTCCCCCCTCTCCTCCCCTCTCACCACTTCCTCTCACATGATTCCCTCGTTTCCGTCCGGCGGCCATTTTACCGGTTTGGTCCAACATGACTAGATAAGTGGTTTCTCGTTCTCTGTTTTTGTTACTTGTTTTTGCCTGAAGAAGACCCAAGAGGTCGAAATACATTGTGTCTTGTCCTGTACCTTGTTTGTCTATGTCCTTGGCGGTAACTAACCCCCTTTCTTTCTAAATTTCGCTTGATAAAGTCATACTATTTTTTCAACACTACTTTCTGTATTATCAAAACAGTATCATAGTCGCCAAATGGACTTCGTTTGATTCTAAAATAATATCATCACGGAATTCGATGTCTTTCCAGTCCACATTTTCAAAACGGTATTGATGAAGGAGTGATACATGTAATGCTTTCTTATGCTTTATATGAACATCTACCGTTTGAGATTAAACACCGTCTTGTTTCACATTAGACACTCGCTTCATATTAATACAGTGACCGTAGTATAGTAAAGACCCATTTTTCTTTTCGGTTTTTAGATCTGCGCTTACAGACGTAATGAACTTCCACCTGAATTACTAGTATCAGAAATGTACTCTCAGGTGAATTTCCGCGGAAAAAGGAAATTGTTTTCACATAATGGATAACATGTCCCCCATTTTAATGGCATGGTTGACAATTCAAGTATCCCATTTCTAGGCCTTCTTTCAACGGTTCAGAATCAAGATGATTAGATGTGATAAATTCATGTTACACAAAATGCAGTATTATATAAAAAGTATGACATACTAAGAAAAATGAATAAGAGAGAGAGAGAGAGAGAGAGAGAGAGAGAG
>CM065716.1:92087888-92120388 GCA_033310375.1 Conus canariensis
TTTTTTTTCCCCCTCATACTTTCTACAGCATCCTTCACACACATATTTGATACTCGCAACGCATGGTTATTGTCAATATAAGCTGAACTAACGGCGTACGTTGGATATCCCTGTATTTGTCAGCAGAGTTATCATACGAACAAAAACTACTTTCAACGGTATACTAATTCACTTATCGCATATAGTCTCACCTGAACAGTGCATTCACTGACCGAAATGCACGGGCAAAGAGCGACCTTCACAGTCGCCTTGACATGTACCATTTTTAATAGACAGATCAATGGTAGTGGATAAGTTGACCAACAAACAACTAACCATAGTTTTTCTTTGCTTGATCTTCAGATGATTTATGAATACTGGCTGGGCGACTCTCACAGTGAAAGTTTAACACATCACTCAAGCCTTGACCATGTTAAGTCATTACAAATCGTACAATTCAGGTCACCACCACACAGCCATACCTTTGGGAGTGGGTCAAAGAAAATACACTCACTGGCGAGTTTCAAGCGGGATTTAAATGTAACTATTCTAATATTAATCTAGTTCTACTTTAATGATCTTTGTGCTGAATGTTTTTCCTCCTCTAAATCGACCGGTCGCCGTTGCGTAGTGGCTAGCATCGCGGATTTCCGGCTAGGAGGTTGTGGGTTCGATTCCCACTGAGCCATTTACATGTGGGATTTTTGCTTACCCCGAGTTTGCTATGGGCTCGAATGGGGAGACTGGATGCAAAGACAAGAACTACACAGTCGAGCTTCATCCACATAATGGATGCGTCTCTGAGAGTGTTGTTCAAATTTCCAGACACAGTCGAGTTTCATCCACATAATGGATGCGTCTCTGAGAGTGTTCAAATTTCCTGACTAACACTAGAGGCACAGGTACCTCGTGGACCTGAGTGACGCCGGGATATATAATGAAAGTAAGCGTTGAGAACAGCCCCATTGTGTAGTCTCAGACCAAAAGGGAACTGCACAGCACTATCATCCACATCCTAACTGATCACCACTGAAAAGACTCAGTCTGCCCTGCTCTCATGGTGATCTCAGTTTTGATTTCCTCTCCTTGTCTGTGCCACGGGCGAGTTCGTGTCGGGATCGCTGGTATCAGGAAGTTCACGAGGGCTGTCGGACGGACGTTGATGCGCCCTCCTGAGAGGGATTCTTATTACTCACGCGGGCTCCGCGACAAAGCAATTACTGTCGTCAATATAGGGCTGAGTGGATGGGGGGTCCTGTGTATACTAATCAGAGCAGGCGCAACTGAACACTACCAAAGTGACTCGGCAGTAGGACATTGTCTCTTGTGGTGGATTGCCTCACGCCGACTGAACATTGACTGCTCACTGTAAATTGCCGTTAACATTGACTGCTCACTGTCAATTGCCGTTAACATTGACTGCTCACTGTAAATTGCCGTTAACATTGACTGCTCATTGTGAATTGCCGTTAACATTGACTGCTCACTGTGAATTGCCGTTAACATTGACTGCTCACTGTGAATTGCCGTTAACATTGACTGCTCACTGTGAATTGCCGTTAACATTGACTGCTCACTGTAAATTGCCGTTAACATTGACTGCTCACTGTAAATTGCCGTTGCTGTGGCGGGACAAGCCGGGTTGTGAACATGGACTACGGTCCGGAATGAGTGGCTTGGGGCTAGTGCCACTGAAGTGGCATGGGAAGATGAGAAAGAAACACACTCTGAATCGTCAACTGTATGTGGCCTTTACAGGTGTCCTGAAATTGTTTGATTCTATAAACAGAAGCATTCTTTGGCCTATTTTGTTCAAAGATGGTGCTCATGAAACTTACTCAAATATGTGTCGTGTATATATAACTATATGGAAGCTAGTCTTAGATGTGGGGCAATTTGATTGTCTGTATTTAATGTATGTATGGTATCATGGTATCAAGCGAGACGTATGTCTGTTTGGGTTTTTTTTTCTCTCCTTTCCTTGACGATTTAATATCTGAGGGTGTTAGTGATGTGGTGCATAGTTCAGTATCTGTTGGTGATATCTCAGAAACATCCATTCCTTTCTTGGTTGATGATGCTGTTTAGACGTCTGAAACAAACATTGATTACGAACACAATTAAATGGTTTATATAGAGCTGCCACTACAATTTTAACATAAATAAGTCAAAGACCAACAGAACTGTATTTATAATGAGTGGATATTTGGCGACCACCCAGAAACGGATTTATGATGGAGTAGATACATCAGTTGTGACTGTACGAATGGTTGGTAATACAGTCACCTGACTAAACTTGGTTTTTTTTGTTGTTGTTGTTGTTTTTTTTTTTGTTCAGAGCTGTGCACGCGAGTAGAGCGAAGTTAGCGCTGCAGTGTGTTATGCAAAAGTTATCACATTTCGGTAACAGTTGAATTATTCATACTTTTTTAACTCTCAAAAATAACTGACTGCACCCTATGGAGACGAAATACGGGGTCTTAATAGATCTGCAGTGCATGTGTTATGCAAGAGTTATCACATTTCGGTAACAGTTGAATTATTCATACTTTTTTAACTCTAAAAAATAACCGACTGCACCATATGGAGACGAAATACGGGGTCTTAATAGATCTGCAGTGCATTGTGCAAAAGTGTATTTATTTATTTCCCCTTGGTGAAATTTCTAGGAGTAATCATGCAAGCGACTGACGATCTGATTTACTGGGAAACAGGCTGAGGTGGCGCTGTCAGATGTATTTACAGATTAAAAATAGCACAGACGGAAGATTGAAAACGGCCAAAGAAAGCTTACACAATGTTGGATGTAAGAGGCAAAACAAATTAGGTGTTAAATCTGGGAGTAGAAGACACGCATGTATTTTGCCCATGTTTCATACTAGTTTGACTGACAGCAGATGGCAAGATGGCAAGAATGGTCGCGTCTCATCAAGGATAGAGACAGGTTTAAATCATACAAGCAGATAAGTTGGGACACATCATGCACCCCTTCATTTATCTATGAATTTGGATCGACATTTAAAATGCATCATCATAAGGTTTACGTTAGGCATTTCTGATCCATTAGTACACCGTTATCGTTAAGACAATAAGAAGCTAAAGATCTTACTTATGTGTCCCTTATGGAAGAAGAGTGCCAAAGAAAACGAACTTCATGGTGTATTTTGCTACCCCTCAGAGGACAAATTTTGATGCCAGCTTACACCTCCAAACTATTATAGGTAACCTTTCTTATTCAGACTTATGTCCTCTATAACGTTAATGTCCGCTGCAATGTTAATACCCTCTACAAATGGTATGAAAACGATTTCCCGTCACTTGTATAAAGCTTTCAAAATTAAGAATATTACATAGAGCTGATTAAGTGTTAATGCGTACAAGGTTTGTTTCTAATTACGTCCTTATCGTTTGACATGTAATCTTTGTTTACACCATGTTTCATGAGGGACTATGGCATTTGTTAACAAAACTCTCTCTCCCTCTCTCTCTCTCTCTCCCTCTCTCTCTCTCTCTCTCTCTCTCTCTCTCTCTCTCTCTCTCTCTCTCATCCAACGTTCCCAGTTCTAACTCACTAGGTACTCTTAGCTGTGGGGTAACGGGTGAAAACAAACAAACAAACATATACTTACGCTTGCCAATAAAATTATCATCACTACCATTATCATCATCATCATCATTTTAGCACAACAGCGTCTAGCCTCTCCACGAAAGAAGTCTGTCCAGATCAAGCCAGCGGATGGCATCAGTTCAGCCCTTTCCACAGTGTCTATGACCCCATCCCACCCTCCGCCACCAAATCACGTTGAATGTTTTACAGCATAATATAGGATCACAGAATGTCAGCAAATAAATCTGGGCTTTTGGCGGACTTTTGCAGTCAACATTCCTTACGATGTCATCGTGGAGTGCAAATTATACTGAAAACGGCAAAATCGGTCATAATGCCTTTTTGACGCTTTTATAACACCCCCCTGTTGAAGACACCTGAAATATTGCAGGATTACTTTTGAAAATAATTTGCGCGTAAGTATTAACTTTAACAAAACTAACTCCTGCATTGTTTGATTTTGAGAGCAGTTGGCAGCATCACTAAGTCTGTGGAAAACATCTCAACCCTCTTGACGCCTGCAATTCTGGAAACCCAGCGGTTAGCTGATTTTACCTTCACCCTCGACAAATTCTTGTCTTTTCATTACTTGATTCTTCAGGTAATCTTTCACTCCTTTGTGTAAAATCTAGCAAAATTTTCGTAGTTAAAAAACCTTTTAATGTGTTCTCTTTTCTTCTGGCAACAAAGAGGTACTAAACTTACAACAGTATGTGTTCTTTTCTTCTGGCAACAAAGAGATACTACACCTACAACAGCATGTGTTCTTTTCTTCTGGCAACAAAGAGGTACTAAACTTACAACAGTATGTGTTCTTTTCTTCTGGCAACAAAGAGGTACTAAACTTACAACAGCATGTGTTCTTTTCTTCTGGCAACAAAGAGGTACTACACTTACAACAGCATGTGTTCTTTTCTTCTGGCAACAAAGAGGTACTACACTTACAACAGCATGTCTGGAGTTGGTGCAGAAAGGCAGCATCCACACCGAACTTTGCTGTGGCTTTGTTGTCATACTGGCGCTGAAAGGGGTGAGGAAGTGTACAAATTGATACCAACATAATTAATAGTGACTTCTTTGGTGGAGATACTTATACTGGAGTTATATTTTCAACCTGAAAAAGGTGGTGAACGTAGCTCAAATGGGACACAAACCTCATTGATGAGAGATGCTGGAATAGCGGATACAACAGAAACCTCACTAAGAACCTTCAATTAAGACAGTTGTGAAAAAAACGGACAGAGAAACCTCAATGAAAAGACGACAGAAACCCAACCAACGAAAGTTCTGGGAGCAGCTGACAGGACAGAAACCTCAATGGGAGAGTTATATGAACACGTGATAGGACAGAAAACTTACTGAAGAGGATTGTGTGAACAGCTGATAGGGCTGAACTGTCACTGAAGAAAGTTGAGAAAAGAGTTAATGGGACAGAAACCTCATTGATGAGAGTATTGGGAACAGCTGATAGGTCAGGAACCTCACTAAAGAGAGTACTGGGAACAGCTGATAGGTCAGGAACCTCACTAAAGAGAGTTGTGGGAACAGCTGATAGGTCAGAAACCTCACTAAAGAGAGCTGTGGGAACAGCTGATAGGTCAGGAACCTCACTAAAGAGAGTTGTGGGAACAGCTGATTGGTCAGGAACCTCACTAAAGAGAGTTGTGGGAACAGCTGATAGGTCAGGAACCTCACTAAAGAGAGTACTGGGAACAGCTGATAGGTCAGGAACCTCACTAAAGAGAGCTGTGGGAACAGCTGATAGGTCAGGAACCTCACTAAAGAGAGTTGTGGGAACAGCTGATGGTCAGGAACCTCACTAAAGAGAGTTGTGGGAACAGCTGATAAGTCAGGAACCTCATTAAAGAGAGTTGTGGGAACAGCTGATAGGTCAGGAACCTCACTAAAGAGAGTTGTGGGAACAGGCTGATAGGTCAGGAACTTCACTAAAGAGAGTTGTGGGAACAGCTAATAGGTCAGGAACCTCACTAAAGAGAGTTGTGGAAACAGCCGACAGAACAACCATCTCAATGAGGTGAATTGTGGGAGCAGCAGATAGGACAGAAACCTTGCTGATGAGAGTTTTGGGGGAACAGCAGATAGGACAGAAACCTTGCTGATGAGAGCTTTTTTTGAACAGCCGATAGGACAGAAACCTTGCTGATGAGAGTTTTGGGGGAACAGCAGACAGGACAGAAACCTTGCTGATGAGAGTTTTGGGGGAACAGCAGATAGGACAGAAACCTTGCTGATGAGAGTTTTTGGGAACAGCAGATAGGACAGAAACCTTGCTGATGAGAGTTTTGGGGGAACAGCAGATAGGACAGAAACCTTGCTGATGAGAGTTTTTGGAACAGCGATAGGACAGAAACCTTGCTGATGAGAGTTTTGGGGAACAGCAGATAGGACAGAAACCTTGCTGATGAGAGTTTTTTTGGAACAGCGATAGGACAGAAACCTTGCTGATGAGAGTTTTGGGAACAGCCGATAGGACAGAAACCTTGCTGAGAGAGTGTTTTGGGAACAGGTCGATAGGACAGAAACTTGCTGAAGAGAGTTTTGAGGAACAGCCGATGGACAGAAACCTGCTGAAAGTTTGATTGCGGAACAGCGATAGGACAAAACTTGCTGACACAGAGTTTGATGGAAAGCATGGACAGAAAAGCTGTGACGTTGTGGAACACCATAGACAAGAATTCCACTGAGTTGTGGGAACATCTAATAGGACAGAACTTCATGACGATGATTTGTAGGAACACCTAATGGGAACAGAAACTTCACTGACGATAATTGTGGGAACACCTAATAGAACAGAAACTTCACTGACGATGATTGTGGGAACACCTAATAGAACAGAAACTTCACTGACGATAATTGTGGGAACACCTAATAGAACAGAAACTTCACTGACGATATTGTGGGAACACCTAATAGAACAGAAACTTCACTGACGATATTGTGGGAACACCTAATAGAACAGAAACTTCACTGACGATATTGTGGGAACACCTAATAGAACAGAAACTTCACTGACGATGATTGTGGGAACACCTAATAGAACAGAAACTTCACTGACGATGATTGTGCGAACACCTATAGAACAGAAACTTCACTGACGATGATTGTGGGAACACCTGATAGAACAGAAACTTCACTGACGATGATTGTGGGAACACCTAATAGAACAGAAACTTCACTGACGATGATTGTGGGAACACCTGATAGAACAGAAACTTCACTGACGATCATTGTGGGAACACCTGATAGAACAGAAACTTCACTGACGATCATTGTGGGAACACCTGATAGAACAAAACTTCACTGACGATATTGTGGAACACTGATAGAACAGAAACTTCACTGACGATCATTGTGGGAACACCTGATAGAACAGAAACTTCACTGACGATCATTGTGGGAACACCTGATAGAACAGAAACTTCACTGACGATCATTGTGGGAACACCTGATAGAACAGAAACTTCACTGACGATCATTGTGGGAACACCTGATAGAACAGAAACTTCACTGACGATCATTGTGGGAACACCTGATAGAACAGAAACTTCACTGACGATCATTGTGGGAACACCTGATAGAACAGAAACTTCACTGACGATCATTGTGGGAACACCTGATAGAACAGAAACTTCACTGACGATCATTGTGGGAACACCTGATAGAACAGAAACTTCACTGACGATCATTGTGGGAACACCTGATAGAACAGAAACTTCACTGACGATCATTGTGGGAACACCTGATAGAACAGAAACTTCACTGACGATCATTGTGGGAACACCTGATAGAACAGAAACTTCACTGACGATCATTGTGGGAACACCTGATAGAACAGAAACTTCACTGACGATCATTGTGGGAACACCTGATAGAACAGAAACTTCACTGACGATCATTGTGGGAACACCTGATAGAACAGAAACTTCACTGACGATCATTGTGGGAACACCTGATAGAACAGAAACTTCACTGACGATCATTGTGGGAACACCTGATAGAACAGAAACTTCACTGACGATCATTGTGGGAACACCTGATAGAACAGAAACTTCACTGACGATCATTGTGGGAACACATAGAACAGAAACTTCACTGACGATCATTGTGGGAACACCTGATAGAACAGAAACTTCACTGACGATCATTGTGGGAACACCTGATAGAACAGAAACTTCGAAAGTTGTGGAGGAAAATGGTAGGACAGACACTTCAACGAACAGAGTTGTTGGGGGGGGGGGGGGGGGGGGGGACGATAAGACAGAAACCTACCTGAAGAGAGTCGTGGAAACAATCAAAAGAACAGAAATCTCACTGACAGGACAGAAACCTCAGGGAAAAGAGTTGTGGGAACAGCCGATGGGACTAAACCTCATGTAAGAGAGTCGTAGAAACAATTGATAGAACAGAAATCTCAGTGAAGAGGGTTGCAGGGGCAGCTATCAACTCAATGAAGCGCGTTGCTCTACCAGCCGACTAGACAGAAGCCTCAATAAAATGGGAACAACTGATAGGACAGAAATCTGAGTGAAGAAAGGTGTGGAAACAACTGATAGATCAGAAACATCAATGAAGAGGGTTGCAGGGGCAGCTATTAACTCAATGAAGAGGGTTGCAGGGGCAGCTATTAACTCAATGAAGAGGGTTGCAGGGGCAGGTATTAACTCAATGAAGAGGCTTGCAGGGGCAGCTATTAACTCAATGAAGAGGGTTGCAAGGGCAGGTATTAACTTAATGAAGAGGGTTGCACGGGCAGCTATTAACTCAATGAAGAGGGTTGCAGGGGCAGCTATTAACTCAATGAAGAGGGTTGCTGTAACAGCTGACTAGACAGAAGCCTCAATGAAATGGGAACAGCTGATAGGACAGAAATCTAAGTGAAGAGAGCTGTGTGAGCTTACTGAAGCGATTTGTGGGAACGGTGGATTGAGTAGAGGTTTGTGAAAGTTGCTGACAGAACAGTACCCTAACTGAAAAAAAATTACGGAATCAGCCGATGAGACAGATATATCATTCAGAGTTTTTTTCCCCTTTAAATTAGGTATCAAGCAGAAATATCATGAGCTCACCGAAAAGAGAGAACAAACGTTGTATTACTGGAGCGCCAAACACATGGGATAAACAAATTACAACACAGAAGCAATGCAAGGCATTTCGATCTCTAGGTTTGTAGAAAACTTAGAGCTCGAAACCCTACTGTAATGTAATTTGTCAAATTCGTTCAGCAGTCTGATAACTTGACTTCTGTTATTTTGCACCTCTAGCCAGCAGCCACTCTACTTTGAAACTCGTTGGAGAAAGTTATCGAAAATAGCTGGTAGGATAAACATACATGTGCAACTTCAGCATAACCTGTGGGCAATAGTAATGCTTCCACCACTCCCCCCTCCTCCCCATCCGAAAAAAAATCTTGGAGCAGCTAAACTTGTGTCTTAATTTATCATTTTGTTAAATAATAAATGGTTGAAGAATCCTTCAGCTTCTACTTTCACTCCAACAATGCATTCAGCTGAACTTTATGTTCAATTATAATCAGAGAGGAATCCCACTTCTCCATTTTCATGTTCCACCAACAACGTAATTATGCTGATGACTTGGCGAATCAAAGCATGATGGATAATTTCATTTTTGGCATAACTGATGAGATGATCACTGATGTATTATAATATCTGAAACGTGGGAGTTTCATCTAATGTGTGCGTATACGGAGATTCAGGCAACGTTGGTCAACACACCTGTTAAAGTAAGAGAAAAGATCTTGAACGTTCACTGTTATGTCATAATATTCTGCACACAAACAGACATACACACTCTTTCACAGACACAAAGATTATGCTTGACACTGTACGGGACGTTCACACACACACGCACACACGCACACACACACACACACACACACACACACACACACACACCAGAGAGAGGGAGGGAGACAGAGAGACAGAGAGAGAGGTGTGTTGGGGGGGGGGGGGAGGGAGGAATTCTCCACCCTCCACACACTATTGAGCTTGGACCCTGAAACTGGACAGTCCCACAGTAGGTTGTCTAACCTTTTCGGCATTCATAATCAAGCACACACACACACACACACACACACACACACCCCGCATGGAAACAACAAGTCATTCAGGTTGAGCGCTACAGCCCTCAGTCAAATCGCACGTGTAGCGTAAGGGACAGAGTGTTTTCAAAGCTCCCACAAATCCTCCCCAAGTGGTCGAGGGACTCTTGACATTCAAGGTTCGGTGTCCCCCCGACCTTCTGATGGCGTTTCTGTGTTCCCGGGCACCAGGCGGCGGGCGGCGGTACCTTCGTGCCCGACCCGGCCTTGTCAGTTTGGCGATACTGGGCACTAAACATGGTGATTAGATTCCGTCAATCGCCCGGTGTGACGAGGACCTCGCCAACCCGTATCGCGGCCAGTCTTTCACAGACAGCCCCCCCCCCCCCCCCCCCCCCCCCCCCTCGATAAGAGTCTCGTGAAGCCCGGAGGCTTTAGGGTCTGGTCAAACAGAGTGATAGGTTTTTGTCTAGCTGTGAGACAAGTGGCCAGGGAAGTGGAGTGTGAAGAGAGAGAGAGAGAGAGAGAGAGAGAGAGAGGGGTGTGTTGGGGCAGGGGAAGAAGAGGGAAAGAGGCCACACCTTACTCGATCCTGTCTAAAGCCGTTGTTGTGTGTTCTGTCCCAGGTCACATTCACCCCTTTATCAGCTACTTCAAGCAACGTACGGTACTCGAAGCGCGTTCCCAATCCCCAAGAAGTCAGTCAGTTACACACGCACAAACGCAGGGCGCAAGCGCGCTCACTCACACACACAGGCACACACACACATCACAGAGAGAGAGAGAGAGAGAGAGAGAGAGAGAGAGAGTAGTGAATGATTCAACAAATTGGCCATTTAGTCTCATGTGCGCGTGCCCACACAAAACACACTCACGCATGGCTTACGTTGACATACAGCTTAATGAATATCTGTCTCGTAGACATATACTTCTGCATACTCGAGAGAGAAAGAGAGAGTGAGAAAGAGAGACAGACAGAAAGAGAGAGAGAGAGAGAGCACACACACACACACACACACACACACACACACACACACACACACATACATACATGCACACGCGCGCGCGCACACATACATACGCACACTCACTGAAACTCATACCTGGTGAATACTAGTCACTGATTTTCATACACACACACACACACACACACACACACACACACACACACACACACACACACACACACATATTAACTCAAACACACAGACTTATGCATATCTCATACATTAATCATCCGCTTTTACAAAAACACGTACACACACATATGCGAGCACGCACGCAGCGCGCGCGCGCGCGCGCGCGCGCACGAGAGAGAGAGAGAGAGAGAGAGAGAGAGAGAGAGAGAGAGAGAGTGTGTGTGTGTGTGTGTGTTAAAACAATTACTCAGAAACAATTACTCAAACTTAAACATTTGCCTGGTCTACCCTTCAAATTGGTCTTCGCTATTGAACTATGTTCTGCAAGAAAAATACGACCGCAAGACTGATATAACAAAAATAAAGCAACAATAGTAAGAGTAGTGGTAACAACAAGGAAAACAATAACATTATGTGTATTAGTAATGTGAGTGGACGAGTCTACTCACGTATGTAGGTCGCCTATTTTTCCTTGCTTGTGTTGTCTACTTGTGTGTGTGTGTGTGTGTGTGTGTGTGTGTGTGTGTGTGTGTGTGTGTGTGTGTGTGTGTGTGTTGTACTGTACGTTTTATCTATTAACCACATTTCTTTCTTTCTTTTCGTTGTTGTACACCAGTCGTAGCATACATGTTGCTTACTGAGTGGAAAGGCATCAGTGGATATCTATGATGTTTCAAATAACTTGTTTTTTTTGTATTAAAGCTATTCCCTGTTTTGGGGAAGGAGGTTGTATTGTCACATTGGAAAACTTTTCTCTGCGTTCGTCGGGGGTTTTGGTCCGCATCACTCGGATCAAATGCTCTTATGGGTTTGCTCTTTTCGGTGTGTGTGTGTGTGTGTGTGTGTGTGTGTGTGTGTGTGTGTGTGTGTGTGTGTGTGTGTGTGAGAGAGAGAGAGAGAGAGAGAGAGAGAGAGAGAGAGAGAGGTATTTTTAGCGTTCGCTGGATTTCACCCACCAAGACAATACTCATGAAGGCCCGACGTGGTTTTCGAATGCTTGATTTTAAGGAGTGCAATGACTGTCATGTCTTGAAAGATGCAAGAAAAGAGTCCAAAACAGGTGGTATAAAACGTAAAGCTTGAGAGAGAGAGAGGAGAGAGAGAGAGAGAGAGAATGAGAGAGAGAGAGAGAGACAGAGAGAGAGCTGCAGTTATTTATAGACAAACATACGTCTTCACACACACACACACACACACACACACACACACACACACACACACACACACACACACGTACGTGCGTAGGCATTTACCACAGATGCGCACACAGTACATGCACGCACCCCGCCACAAACCCCCAACGACAAAGACTATACACAGGCCCCCCCAACACTCTATCAGATAAACCGTCTCGGTGTTGACACAAGTGCTTAAAGCAAAGAAAACCCAAGTGGCGAGTGCTTGTGGGAAGCGGGCCGAACACCATGAGCATTGTACAATCATGTCCTGCATCAGACAATGGCGAAGACCTCAGGGTCGATCTGTTGTCGTCGTCCTTGTCGTCTTATTCTTGCTCTACCACTCTACGTCTTCACTCACACAAGACCGTTGTGAAAAAACAAACATGCAAACAAACAAAAAACTACCAACAGCAACTTGTTATTAAAAAAGAACAAAAAAAAAAAAAAAGAAAGAAACAACTACATTATGTGCTTATTGTATGATGTTATCATGAAAACTCGTTCATATCTGGTACCGATTCACGGTCAAAAACTAATCAGATGATATCCATTTCATCAATTTTTACTCTTTAGCCAAGTTTCTACTGTTCTGAAAATATTCAAGTCTGCAGTTAACAAACGCGTACTCTTCTCTTTTCGTCTTAGAAATTAACTATAAAAAAAAGAAAAGAAAAATCAAGCTGAAGAATGTATGACAGAAAAAAAAAAACTTGTATGATTTATGTTAAGGATACATTCAAATGGCATCCTAATATGCCGCTACTAGAAAACTACATTTTTCTTAAGTGTTCGCAAAAAGGACGATCTTGATGAATCATTCTGGACAAACAGAACGTGGCAAACACTATTTCAGCTATGATTTTAGAATGAATAGTTCATTTGCACTACGAATGTCGATTCCTATATTCAGTTTGTGTACAAATACTTATGTACCCCGAGTTACTTCCTGAGGCTATTTCTCGCATCCTTCTTCCCCCATCCGCCCGTCATTCCCACCCCCATCTGTCACTCCCTAGAACTGAAAGTATGGAAGCAGCCGTGACAATGGAGCCAATGGTCAAAACAAATTTCAAGAGAGAGAGAGAGAGAGAGAGAGAGAGAGAGAGAGAGAGAGAGAGAGAGAGAGGAGAATGAGAGAGAGTGAGAGAGACAGAGGGTGAAGGTGAGGGTGGGGTGGGTGTGTGAAGTTGGGCTGGGAGAGGGTTCTCTCTTTCTTTCCCCCCCCTCTCTCTCTCTCTCTCTGTTGATCTAATATTTGATGCAGAAAAAACACTGTATATTGACAGCTGAAACACAATGCGATACCCCCCCCCCCCCCCCCCCCTTGTCCACACACACACATACAGAGTCTCTCTTTCTCTCGCTGTTTTCACACACACACACACACACACACACACACACACACACACACACACCATATTTGAAAAAAGAAAAACGTTTGTAATACACACACACACACACACACACACACACACACACACACACACACACACACATACACACTCGCCCACATTCTCTTCCCTCTCTCTCTCTCTCTCTCTCTCTCACACACACACACACACACACACACACACACACTTTAAAAATAAGTTAACAGTACACTCCAACACAAACGGCCAGAAGCCGTGACACGAGTCACTGTTAATGACTTGCTGCGTCACGTACGTCCTTGACGTCACAGTGTACGCATAAATAGCAGACAGCGTGGGACTTTCACGTCACTGAGTGTCCGTAATTAACATGACACTTTACTCAGCGATAGTGCTGGCGCTGGCGCTGGTAATGGTGTGTGTGTGTGTGTGTGTGTGTGTGTGTGTGTGTGTGTGTGTGTGTGTGCACCAGAGACGACATTACGTGTCTAGTTTTTGCCTCTCTCTCTCTCTCTCTCTCTCTCTCTCTCTCTCTCCTTTTTCTTCTTTTTCTTCTTCTTCCCAACTTTACGCCCACACTCCTTACCCCCTATCCCCATTTAAAAAAAAAAAAAAATTGAATAGCGCTCCTGGGCTACACGGCCTGCAAGTGTGTGTGTGTGTGTGTGTGTGTGTGTGTGTGTGTGTGTGTGTGTGTGTGTGTGTGTGTGTGTGTTGGTAGGGGGAAGGGTGAGAGGGTAGGGAGGTTGAGGTGAGGAACGACAATGGGCGTGGGAGGAAAGAAGAAATCATATGCTCTTCTTCCCTCACCCCCCCCCCCCCCCCACCTCCAAACCCCCTACCTCCGCCGATGCTCCACAGAAACCATCCCTATATCGCTCCTTGGATGCCGCTGATTCTCACTATTCAGAACAATGAAAGGCAAAGCAATTCCCATCTCCACAGTGCTCCTTTACATGACTGAATCAATGGCCAGTGATGAACATCCACGGGACATAGAAAATGGTACGGAATACACCTATAAACGGAGCAGCGCGCTCGAAAGAAAGCAAAGGAAGCGCGCACAGAGAACAGTGAGAGAAAAAAAAACAGGACAAAGGAGGTGATAGAAAAGGGGACAGTCTATCACAGAACTGCCTCAAGGAGGGGGATAGCATCTACAACTGCAAAGACCTTCCCTCACCCCTCTACACCACCAGCAGCTCAGGGTGATCAACAAGCACTTTATGAAAACGCAGAAGACCTGGTACAGTTTTCAGTGTGCTGCAGACACTGGGATTGGCCAGCACCTCTACCCTGTTGCGCATAACAGGGGCCAAAGAGCCGTGAAGAAACCCTGACCGCTCGAGCGTTCGTCACCCCGTCAACCAACTGTGACAATGACAATCACTGCAACCCAGCCACTCATGTGGAGAACTGTCGAATGGACCGTCACTTTGCCTGTTCCTGTTTGTTTCTAGTCCCATCGAGGCCGTGAGGAAAAAGACGGGGGGGGGGGGGGGGGGGGGGGGGGGGGGGGGGGGGGGTTACTGCGACGATGATCGCTCCACCAGCTGTCTCTGAACTTTTACGATCGTGGGCAAGTGTCTGCGCTGAGGCCAAGCTTTTGTCTCGGTCCTCTTAGCAAGGTTGTCTGTCCGCCTCCTTCCCAGTCTGTCCTGTCTCGTCTTTCCTGCATCCTTGGAGGACGGTGTCGGAGAGTCTGCTGGATCTTGCCACGGCTTTTTACCACTTCAGCGTTCTTTTTCTCACCATGGTCAACGGGGCGTCATGGTCACTCGCATGCTGTCTCATGCGTCCTCGCCTAGAGCATCCCATGCTGGGTCTCTGTCCGACTCTTGGCCTGCCAGGACTCTGTCGTCCGAATTTCTCTGACGGTTAACAAACCATGACTTTGCTGTAGGCTGCTTTTTGACAATGACCGAGTGGGCGAATGCACTGTGAACTTTATGGAAATTTAACTGCCGGAGGACTTGAGATTATTCAAAATTATTCACACTGAAGTATTTGAAAAACAAACAAACAAAAGCAACTGCACTGTTCTCTTTTTGTAGGAAAGAAAGTCTAACGCAGTCCACTGAAGACAGACAGCTATGAAGGTTCACGAAGAAATTAAGGAGACCCCAGAGGATAGGGTGGTATGTCGATGCAGCTATGTCGATTCAAGAGGACAGAGCTATGCCAGTCTCCCGAGGATAGAGAGCTATGTCAATCACAGAGGACAGAGCTATGCCAGTCTCCCGAGGATAGAGAGCTATGTCAGTCTCTGAGGACAGAGAGCTATGCCAATCTCCGAGGATAGAGAGCTATGTCAATCACAGAGGACAGAGAACTATGCAGATCCCTAAGAACAGACAGCTATGTCAATCACACAGGACAGAGAGCTATGTCGATCCACGGGGACAGAGAGCTATGTCGATCAACGAGGACAGACAGCGATGCCGATCCCTGAGAACAGAGAGCTATACTGATCTCTCGGGACAATGAGCTTTGTCGATCCACGAAGACACTGCTATGCCAGTGTCCGAGGACAGGCAGCTATGTCGATCCCTGTGGACAAGAGTTATGTCGATCCCTGAGGACAGAGTTATGTCGATCCCTGAGGACAGAGTTATGTCGATCCCTGAGGACAGAGTTATGTCGATTCCTGGGGAGAGGAAGCTATGTCCATCACAGAGGACACAGAGCTATGTTGATCCCTGAAGACAGACATTTATGTTGATCCCTGAAGACAGAGAGCTATATTGACCCTGAAGACAGAGCTGTGTTGATCCCTGAAGACAGAGAGTTATGTTGATCCCTTAAGACAGAGAGCTATGTTGACCCCTAAGACAGAACTGTGTTGATCCCTGAAGACAGAGAGCTGTGTTGATCCCTGAAGACAGAGAGCTATGTTGATCCCTGAAGACAGAGAGCTATGTTGACCCCTGAAGACAGAGAGCTGTGTTGGTCCCCGAAGACAGAGAGTTATGTTGATCCCTGAAGACAGAGAACTGTGTTGATCCCTGAAGACAGAGAGCTATGTTGATCCCTGAAGACAGAGAACTGTGTTGATCCCTGAAGACAGAGAGCTATGCTGATCCCTGAAGACAGAGAGTTATGTTGATCCCTGAAGACAGAGTTATGTTGATCCCTGAAGACAGAGAGCTATGTTGATCCCTGAAGACAGAGAGCTATGTTGATCCCTGAAGACAGAGAGCTATGTTGATCCCTAAAGACAGAGAGTTATGTTGATCCCTGAAGACAGAGAGCTATGTTGATCCCTGACGACAGACAGCTATGCTGATCCCTGAAGACAGAGAGCTATGTTGATCCCTGACGACAGAGAGCTATGTTGATCCCTGAAGACAGAGAGCGATGTTGACCCCTGAACACAGAGAGCTATGTTGAGCCCTGAAGACAGACAGCTATGTTGACCCCTGAAGACAGAGAGCGATGTTGACCCCTGAAGACAGAGAGTTATGTTGATCCCTGAAGACAGACAGCTATGCTGAGCCCTGAAGACAGACAGCTATGTTGACCCCTGAAGACAGAGAGTTATGTTGATCCCTGGAAACAGACAGCTATGCTGAGCCCTGAAGACAGACAGCTATGTTGATCCCTGAAGACAGAGAGCTATGTTGATCCCTGAAGACAGAGAGCTATGCTGATCCCTGAAGACAGACAGCTATGCTGATCCCTGAAGACAGAGAACTATGTTGATGCCTGGAGACAGAGAGCTGTGTTGATCCCTGAAGACAGAGAGCTATGCTGATCCCTGAAGACAGAGAGCTATGCTGATCCCTGAAGACAGAGAGCTGTGTTGATGCCTGGAGACAGAGAGCTATGTTGATCCCTGGAGACAGAGAGCTATGTTGATCCCTGAAGACAGAGAGCTATGTTGATGCCTGGAGACAGAGAGCTATGCTGATCCCTGAAGACAGAGAACTATGTTGATGCCTGGAGACAGAGAGCTATGTTGATCCCTGAAGACAGAGAGCTATGTTGATCCCTGGAGACAGAGAGCTATGTCGATCCCTGAAGACACTGCTATGCCAGTCTCCGAGGACAGGCAACTATGTCGGTCCCATAGGATAGAGAGTTACGTCGATTCTTGGAGAGAGGGAGCTATGTCAATCACAGAGGGCAGAGAGCTGTGGAGTTTACTGAAGACTGAGAGCTATGACAGTCTTAGAAGACAGTGATCTATGCCAATCGCAGAGGACAGACAGCGATGTCAGTCCCGGGGGACAAAGAGCTGTGGAGATTTCCTGAGGACAGAGAACTATGTTGATCCATAAGCATAGACAGCTAGGGATATGTCAATCCCTGCAGACAGAGGGCTTCCCGAGGACAGAGAGCTATGTCAATCCCAGAACACCACAGAGAGCTATGGAGTTTTCCTGAGGACAGAGAACTCTGTCAATCCCAGAACACCACAGAGAGCTATGGAGTTTTCCTGAGGACAGAGAGCTCTGTCAATCCCAGAACACCACAGAGAGCTATGGAGTTTTCCTGAGGACAGAGAGCTATGTCAATCCCAGAACACCACAGAGAGCTATGGAGTTTTCCTGAGGACAGAGAGCTACGTCAATCCCAGAACACAGAGAACTATGGAGTTTTCCTGAGGACAGAGAGCTACGTCAATTCCAGAACACCACAGAGAGCTATGGAGGTTTCCTGAGGACAGAGAGCTCTGTCAATCCCAGAACACCACAGAGAGCTATGGAGTTTTCCTGAGGACAGAGAGCTACGTCAATCCCAGAACACCACAGAGAGCTATGGAGTTTTCCTGAGGACAGAGAGCTCTGTCAATCCCAGAACACCACAGAGAGCTATGGAGTTTTCCTGAGGACAGAGAGCTCTGTCAATCCCAGAACACCACAGACAGCTATGGAGTTTTCCTGAGGACAGAGAGCTCTGTCAATCCCAGAACACAGAGAGCTATGGAGTTTTCCTGAGGACAGAGAGCTCTGTCAATCCCAGAACACCACAGAGAGCTATGGAGGTTTCCTGAGGACAGAGAGCTATGTCAATCCCAGAACACCACAGACAGCTATGGAGTTTTCCTGAGGACAGAGAGCTACGTCAATCCCAGAACACCACAGAGAGCTATGGAGTTTTCCTAAGGACAGAGAGCTCTGTCAATCCCAGAACACCACAGAGAGCTATGGAGTTTTCCTGAGGACTGAGAGCTACGTCAATCCCAGAATACCACAGAGAGCTATGGAGTTTTCCTGAGGACAGAGAGCTCTGTCAATATCAGAAAACCACAGAGAGCTATGGAGTTTTCCTGAGGACTGAGAGCTACGTCAATCCCAGAACACCACAGAGAGCTATGGAGTTTTCCTGAGGACAGAGAGCTCTGTCAATCCCAGAACACCACAGAGAGCTATGGAGTTTTCCTGAGGACAGAGAGCTATGTCAATCCCAGAACACCACAGAGAGCTATGGAGTTTTCCTGAGGACAGAGAGCTCTGTCAATCCCAGAACACCACAGAGAGCTATGGAGTTTTCCTGAGGACAGAGAGCTATGTCAATCCCAGAACACCACAGACAGCTATGGCGTTTTCCTGAGGACAGAGAGCTCTGTCAATCCCAGAACACCACAGAGAGCTATGGAGTTTTCCTGAGGACAGAGAGCTACGTCAATCTCATAACACCACAGAGAGCTATGGAGTTTTCCTAAGGACAGAGAGCTATGTCAATCCCAGAACACCACAGAGAGCTATGGAGTTTTCCTGAGGACAGAGAGCTATGTCAATCCCAGAATACCACAGAGAGCTATGGAGTTTTCCTGAGGACAGAGAGCTATGTCAATCCCAGAACACCACAGAGAGCTATGGAGTTTTCCTAAGGACAGAGAGCTCTGTCAATATCAGAAAACCACAGAGAGCTATGGAGGTTTCCTGAGGACAGAGAGCTATGTCAATCCCAGAACACCACAGACAGCTATGGAGTTTTCCTGAGGACAGAGAGCTACGTCAATCCCAGAACACCACAGAGAGCTATGGAGTTTTCCTGAGGACAGAGAGCTACGTCAATCCCAGAACACCACAGAGAGCTATGGAGTTTTCCTGAGGACAGAGAGCTCTGTCAATCCCAGAACACCACAGAGAGCTATGGAGTTTTCCTGAGGACAGGGAGCTATGTCAATCCCAGAACACCACAGAGAGCTATGGCGTTTTCCTGAGGACAGAGAGCTCTGTCAATCCCAGAACACCACAGAGAGCGATGGAGTTTTCCTGAGGACTGAGAGCTATGTCAATCCCAGAACACCACAGAGAGCTATGGAGATTTCCTGAGGACAGAGAGCTACGTCAATCCCAGAACACCACAGACAGCTATGGCGTTTTCCTGAGGACAGAGAGCTCTGTCAATCCCAGAACACCACAGAGAGCTATGGAGTTTTCCTGAGGACAGAGCTATGTCAATCCCAGAACACAGAGAGCTATGGAGTTTTCCTGAGGACAGAGAGCTATGTCGATCCATGGGCACAGAGAGCTATGGAGTTTTCCTTGGAAGAGAGAGCTCTGTCAATCCCAGAACGCAGAGAGCTATGGAGATTTTCTGAGGACAGAGAGCTATGTCAAGGCTCTCGAGTCTTCTTCAACCTGAACTTCCCAAGATGTAGGTTTCAAGGCTGGCTGTTGTAAGACTGACCTGAGTAGACTTCAATTCTGCAGCAAGAAAACTTAACAGCCAATGAATAAAAAGGATTCATTCAGCCAATGACTAACCATCTTACAACCTAGAATTAACACCCAAACTTACCCAAATAGCACAACACACAAACAACAATCATACTTAAAGCAGCAGTGAGGACACAAGCACGTTCGTCACACCTTGGGCACAGAGAGCTATGGAGTTTTCTTTGGAACAGAGAGCTCTGTCAATCCCAGAACGCAGAGAGCTATGGAGATTTACTGAGGACGGAGAGCTATGTCGATCCATGGGTACAGAGATCTACGTCAACCCCAGAACACAGAGAGCTATGTCAGTCCCAGACTACAGAGAACTATAGTGATTTCTTGAGGATATAAAGCTGTATCAGTCCCAGAACACAAAGAGCTAAGTCAATCCCAGAGAACAGAAAGCTACGGAGATTTTTCTCGACGACAGAGAGATTGGGAGATATCCGGACAGTGAGCCACGGAAATCCCTGTGAATATAGAGCTTTAGGATTCTCTCACCACCCAAATGTCCAGCACTGCACCCACCCATTCAACAGAAATCGACTTTTCATTGAAAACGATGGTAAAGATGAATCTTCACCTCCACCCAACATGCTGATTAACACTACTTTAATTACTGCCATACTTATCATCAAATGTTTGATCAAATGAGTTATATACGCAAAATGCAACTCCTTTAGGACACCAGTCAGGGGCTTCACGACTCATGGGGAGAATATGGAGTCCTGTCTTGGGTGTGGGAGAAACGGACTTTTCGATCGTGTGTTATTCGTCTAAGCCTCTGACATCTTAAATCTGAGCAAAAATAATACAGGTTCTCTCTCTCTCTCTCTCTCTCTCTCTCTAACACACACACACACACACACACACACACACACACACACACACATACACTGTAAGTATTCACTATACACACACAAACGCACATACACTGTAGCTATTCACCCTATGCGCAGACATCATGTAATTTCATTATACTCTACGTTAATTGAGCAATGTTATCATATCTTAAAATACACGAGCGCTTCATCTCGTCCCTACACAATACCATTTAATCAGGCATACACAACACACAATGTCATCGTTCTCAGCTCGCTGCTTCATCATACTCCACACACACAGGCACGCAGTTTCTATTATAAAGCATAAATAAACGTGTGTGTGCTCACATATGCACGCATGTATGAGTGCGCGCACGCACGCACGCACGCACGCACGCACGCACGCACGCACGCACACACACACACACACACACACACACACACACGGGTACTTACGCAGTGTTTATTCTCGGCATCGCACTCACACGGTAACAGCCACTCAGGTACACAGTACGAACCCTCTCTTTCACGCCTAAACGATTTATACAGTTTAACAGTTACAGAACAGCACAAGGCACTCACTCCGAACACCAAGAAGCCCTCTGGCGACGGATGACCTTTCCTCTTTCGTTACTGTCACGAAAAAAAAAAAAAAAAAAAAGGTTGACCATCCTCTACCGAAGAGTGGAAGGTAGTATTATCTACTATGGGAGGTTCTCAATGTCAAAAGGATAAAAACAAAATTGGTCAAAAGGTTAACTTTCATCATTCAAAGAAAAATCATAAACACTATAAAGATAAGTTCACAGTGTTACTTTTGACAGCGAAATAACGCCATATGAGCAAAATCAGTAGGCACCGATAACTGGAAGAACGTTATCGCAATTATTATTTCACCGTAGATGCCATGCCGGTGGCAAAAGGGTCTTAATCACTGTTTTGTTTTGTTTCACACACCAATTGACAATCGTGTCTCAAGCAGCCACAACAACGATATTGAAGACACTCACGGTTTTCTGGCGCTCTTCCAGGACATTTATCAACACTACATACAGTACATGTTTACTGTGCGTCGTAGGTCTTTTGATGAGGAACATTACTTCTTTTATCGTGAAGAAAATAGTTCGGAATTCGCGGTCCGAATTTGTCGCTGAAGTCACCGCTAGTGTCACTGTTGCGTCTGACAAACTGCGTGTTACTTCTAGAGTGTGTGGCACAGCTTCATTAACACACCTACGTGTTAAATGCCGTGTGACCGCTATTGACCCCCACCTACTTTACCTTTTCCACCCTCCGTTATTTCTGAGCATTATCCTTTGCCTGTTTGTTTACATACTGGGTAGAGGATCTTACTTTCCCAGCCCCACCACATCAAAACATTACGCACGCACGCACATGCACGCTCGCACACACACACGCGCGCGCGCGCGCGCGCGCGAAATCCAACTATTTTTGTCGTTACAATCTACATTAGATACACCATTTTGTAAAATTTCGACGGGAGTGGACGTTCCAGTCTGTTATTGTCTTAAGCCAAAATTGTATACTATACGTTTTTAGCAGTTACTCACAGAGGATGGTTTCTAGTATTGACGTAAGTCAGAACATTAAAGGCCCTGATGCTCACGCTGACGTTCTCAAGGGGCAAACATATGTACGTTTTCAATAATTGTGTGATCTGTTTTCATGAACTCTGATTTCAGAAGCGTATATAACCAGGTTGGTTGTGACAGTCAAGTAACTGAAAGAATAAAGTGGAGACTGGTAACAACAAACTACCCAGTCATTTTTAAATGCAAACAACGCCCTTTCCAGCTGTAATGGCCATGGTTATCTTCTAGCACATTTGAAAATTTCACGCAAGTGTAGAAAATAACATCACGATATGCATCGCTGTTCACTATGTCCATCTCTTTCTCGTCGTAAAACTTCATACAAAGAAAATGGGTGAGTATGGGGCGGGAATTGGTACAATTTCACACAAATAGCGGAAATAAGAGAGTTTGGGGCAGAAATAGCTAGGTTAATAGAGTGCCGGATTTGTGACCCTGGTGATCCTGGGGTCGCGGGTTGAAATCTCTGGCGAGCCGTTTTGGTTCAAAGGAAATTTTTCCGTCGGCGTTAACTTTGGTTCTAACTTCATTTCCCGAAAAGTCCTTTGAAAGAGAACGATGTTCGGAGTGTGAACGCACGCATAACACCTTGTGCACACACTCAAAATCCCATTACAAACTTTCGGAAGAGAAGGCCAGTTTGGCCGTCGGTATAGATTGCATGCAATCGGTATAGATTGCATGCATATACATAGCATGAATCCCCATGAAAACTTGAGGGAATATGTGAAAAACTAAGTGACTGATATTCATCCCAGTGACACATGAAATGGACGACTAGCGTCTGCGGTCATCTCTTCAGTCAGCTCTATCCAGCTAGGTTACTCGCTGCGTCAACGATTGTTAAGCACCTTGAGCGTGGTCGCTAACCGAGAACAAGCGCTATGGAAGTACTCCAGTAATGATAATAGTAAAAACGACAATAACAACAACGATAAGCATCATCAACATCATCAAAATCATTATTCTTTTGAAGAAATGTATCTCTAATCTCAAACACAACTACATTACAAAATGAAATTGACGTAACATAAAGACAAGTCTTTCAAGAATGGAAAATTACGTCAACAGAGAATGCCAACAGAAGGATTTAAAAAAAAAAAAGTCCTATCATGACAATCCGATTCCATGTTTATCTAACGTTTGAACATCACCAGATGACCCATTTATTTGACAGGAGAATAGACTTGGGTTCAACATTTCCCCTTGTTTTACGCCAAAACAGAAAAATCTGCATGTACGATCACTATCCGTTCTAGGCATTTTTACCTCTTTTTTTTCATGTTTCTTGAGAGCTCTTCGAAAAAAGTTTCTGTGTGTCCAACCATACGGTTTTTCATAGTCCATCGATTCTGTCTGCACAACGAAGACTTTTTAAAGTCTATGAATGCGACACCGCTAACGAGCTGCTTCTGTACTTAATTTAAAAGCATGAAAACACGATTGGTTGTAATATAATTCTGACAAAATTCCGCCTGTGCTTCATTTATGTCCTTTGCCCATGCATCAAGACGTTTCCGCAAATGGTAGCTTTTCATCAGATACTCTTCTCAAAAGTATTCCTCTGTACATGCCTGGGCAATCAATATCCCGTTTTTATGCAATGTAGGCCTATGTATTACACATTCTGTCAATTCATCTAGAGAAGCTACCTAATTCGAAAAGCTCGTTAAAGCAATGAATAAGAAAGGACACGACGAACGAATTCCAATACTTGAAAAAAAAAGTAAGACACGTGCATTTAGAAGAACTGTTGCTCTTGAATTTCAAGGCCAAATACATACTTCGTTCTCCGTAATGTCGTAAATCAAAAGGGTTTCAATTACCTCAGAACCATTAACATCAGCTTGTAGTTGGGCTTTCATTGTACGACGAACATCAAAACCGTACTCAAAGACAACACACACACACACACACACACACACACACACACACACACACACACACACAGAGAGAGAGAGAGAGAGAGAGAGAGAGAGAGAGAGAGAGAGAGAGAGAGAGTATGGGGACGAGCGGATGGGGAGGAGAAGAGAGGGTGGGAGTGGGGGACCACCGGCGTCTGCTGTGGTCTTCATTCATGAGCCTGTTGACTAGATTTACGGAGGCTGGACAGGTTTATGTGGAGTATATCTACCCCCACCCCATTAAGGGAATCTCCTACCTGACATAGAATTATGCTCACGCAAGCATTGCATATCGGTATTTATTTACCCATTATATATATATATATATATATATATACCCATGTGCGCACGCGCGCGCATACACACTCCACCGGGCCCCCCAGTCCCCACCCAGACACCCACACAGAAAATGAGAGAGTAATGTTTCCAGAATATGGCGGGGGCAAAGGAGTGGGCCTTTTCTCTCAGCGCCCCACCCACCATGGGAGCGATAGGGACTGAGGCGGAAGAGCGGGGATGGGAAGAGAGAGGAACCAGGGAGCCTGCTCCTGCCACGTAAACATGATAAGTCATACATGTTTCACCTTAGCCCTGCACTGAATGTCATCCGCTGTGTCAGTGTGCGTGCCTGTAGACCGGGAAGAGGTGGGAGGGAGGGAGAGAGAGAGAGAGAGAGAGAGAGAGAGAGAGAGAGAGAGAGAGAGAGAGAGAGAGAGAGAGAGAGAGATGGTTTATTCACATAGCCGCTGATGAAGGGGTATGGAGATACAATATATCTGAAACAAATTCACGCACGTGTAACAAAGGATATCAAAACACAAAAACGTTGAGAACTTCAAACACACAGTTTTCCTAATGTTACTTACCATATACAAAAACAAGGAAAAATTTCGTCCCACTTCAGTTGAGAGAGAGACAGACAGACACAGAGAAAGAGAGAGAGAAGGGGGAGGAGAGAGAGAGAGAGAGAGAGAGAGAGAGAGAGAGAGAGAGAGAGAGAGAGAGAGAGAGAGAGAGAAAGAGATTTACCAGTGTGCATGTGTGTTTGTGTGGCTGTTTGTGCGCGCACACGTGCGTATCAGAGAGAGAGAGAGAGAGAGAGGGGAGAGAGAGAGGGAGAGAGAGAGAGAGAGAGAGAGAGAGAGAGAGAGAGAGAATGGGGTGGTGTGAAGTTAGATGCGCGAGTGTGTGTGTGTGTGTGTGTGTGTGTGTGTGTGTGTGAGTGAATTTGTGTGTGTGTGTGTGTGTGTGTGTGTGTGTGTGTGTGTGTGTGTGTGTGTGTGTGTGTGTGTGTGTGGGAGAGTGAGAGAGAGAGAGAGAGAGAGAGAGAGTGGGGGGGGGGCGTACCACAAATGGAAACTGGAGGGAGACAGAGAGCTGAGGTATTCCCAACGCTCGTGGAATGTTCGTCAAGTGCCTTTTATTTTAACAGGTTCCACTCGCCAACCATTCTTTTCCCATTTACCTCTTAAGAACAAAAACGCAAACTACAGTAATAATAATAACAGCCGTGGCAGGCAAGGTTTTAACTGTGATATACAGAACTCCAACCTGTGGAAAATGACTAGTATATCATTTAACAGGGTACATCCCGGCTGACAAGCTGAAAATTCCATTACTTCCCTGTGCAATTCACTCACGGAAAAAAAAGCATTTCTCTGTTATGCCCATTTCAATAATGCCTATCATGGGCTCAATTTTCACTTGACTTTTGTACACTGACACACATTGGCCGACACCAGTCGTATGAGTTTCTTGAAGGCTTTTTTCTTTATATTTAGCCGCTTCACTTTTCCGACTTTACAGGAAAATTCTTTAAAATTCCATGACTTTCCAAAATTTACATAACCTGTGCGGACTGAGAAACACACACACACACACACACACACACACACACACACACACACACACACACACACACACACACACACAACACAACACAACACATACACACATATATTCAGGTGGAAATCTGTGGAATAAACTCACAAAACCCTTAAAAAATACAAAAAATAAAAACACATTTAAGAAAAAATTAAAAGATTATCTCATGAATCGTTAACCACATATGATACTGAAAAAATGTCCATCCTGTGCAGAAAAGAAATACATTGGTAAAGATATACACTTCGTGAATGTAACCATAGGGGCGGCAATGAGCATTGATACCTTTTACTTGAATGGAAGTCAGTGGGTAAAGGGGAGGAGATGGGAGGGGTAAGACGGTATGTTTACTTTTCTTTTGATGAAAGGCATTGTACACGATTTGATTTGTTTTCTTCTCTCTCTTTCTTTCTTTTTTCATAGATGGCTTGATGTAAAAAAAAGCAGATATGCTGCTTATTCAATGTTTCCATCTCTAAATAAAATTTTGACTTTGACTTTGACTTTGAAACACACACACACGCAAGCACGCACGCACGCACGCGTGCGCGCGCGTACACACACAAACACACGCGCGCGCGCGCGTGCGCGTATGTGTATGTTGGTATGAATTTCAACATGAAAAGAGTAATTACTTTTCACATTCGATCAACCGCTAACTTCCTTCGTGAAAAGTTGCTTTCATAAAGTGATGTTCTTCTCGAAAGAGTAATATCTCTTACTGTAAGTTACTGTCTTTGTTAAATCAAGAGCAATTTTTCTTGTTGAATTTGTGGTTCTTTTCCTCCCGAAAAGAGTAATTTTATTCTTACAAAAGTACTTTCTCGTCAGTAGAAAAGTAATTTTCCTCAAATTTAATGTAATTTTCGTCATGAAAAGAGTTCATTTGTACAATGAAAAGTGAAATTATAATCATGAAGGGAGCCATTTTTCTGGTAAAAACAGGTATTTAGCTCATGTGTAAAAGGCTATTTTCCTGATCAAGTTTATTTTTGTGAAGGAAAAATAGTAATTTTGTCATGAAAAAATCATTTTCATCATGAAAAGACTAATTATTACAAAAAAAAGAGTATTTTTCACATGAAAGAGCATTTTTTTCCGCGGGGAAAGAGTTCTTCTTTTCCCTCATTAAAAACGTAGCTTTCCTCATGGAAAAGTAATTCAAGTAATTTTCTGATAAAAAAAGGAATTTTCTTCAAATGAAAATATCTTTTATGACGAATGTAGTCTTCCTAATGAAAAAAAAATGCCCCATCCCCCATCCTACCCGCTTCCAAAGAGTAATTTTCTCTTGAAAATAGCAAATTTCCTTGTAAAGAATGAATTATACAGCCATAATATAAAAGTTCATGTGATGTTTATAACTGCCTATGTGCAGTTTAGATGTATAAGAACTTGCTTTAAACGGCATCGTCAGTCCTTATCCGTCATACACTGTAGCAAATGAAACGAGAACAATAAGCATGTGTCTCTTGCCACCATAAAGATATCATCGGTCAAAGGAACAATTTAGGTAATTGTTTATTCCCAGCGATCGTGAAAAACAAAACCTTGTGCAACATGCACATTAGTCATATTTGAAGACAAAGTATGGGTACATTAAAATGGGATTAAAAACTGTCACGTATGCAGAAATGTGACCAATGGTGACACCTCCAACCCCCACGCCGATTTCCTAACAAGGAAGAAAGAAGAAAAGGAAGGATTTACATTACTGCTCTGATAATTTGCGACCTTGAAGGTGCCATCTCAGTGTGAAAACCAAGGTTATGTATCCTTTTGAAACGAGAAATCTGAATTGATGAATTATTGAATGTCTTGATCGGCGATTTATAGGCCTACGTCATTCTTTCGTCCATTGGTTTTGCCAGTGTGATCCGAGTCTCCGTAGAGAGAGAGAGAGAGAGAGAGAGAGAGAGAGAGAGAGAGAGAGAGAGGAGAGAGAGAGAGAGAGAGAGGCGGTGGTACAGCAGTGATTTGATATTGTGATAAGCCGTTAAGCCTATCATTCGGAAATCTATACAATGTAGTTTCTACATGCATTCTGGTTCTATGACTACCTTACGATTCTGGAACAGTGTGTCAGGTTTGGGGTACTTTCAGAGAGTGATGTATGAATTTTGTTAGAATGAAAGAAAACGCCTTGGATGCGTGGGCTTTGTAACGGTCGTGTGAAGATCGATTTTGTGAATCGTCTGTCAAAGTCGTTCTTTCCGCTGAATAGGAATGAATAAGGGAGTAGAACCAGCATTTCTCCTCATTTCAGGCAGCGTTTTAGTGTCCACTGGAGAGTCCTCCAGGAACAGGAGTTTGTGACATCGATTTTAGCGGACATGTAGGCTAGGCGATCACACCATTCCCACGAACTTTGCGGCAAGGTCAACTTATTCGCACGGTAACTTCTCAAGTACTGGTAGAATCTTAATGCAGACAGCAACCTAAACAAATGCGGCGCAGTAGAATAGGTGTTATGGGGAACAGCGTTACCTGCAAGGTTCAGCAGAATAACTTCAGTTTCTCAGCCAGCTTTGGAAGCTGGCCATTGTTCCCCAGCTTGTTTCAACACTTTGTATATGAACTATCCCTGTGCAGGTGCCAGCCTATCGGAAACAGACATGTTCATCCTCAAAAGGCTCAGGATACCGCGGTGCCCATAGACACCCCTCTCACTCATGTCCTCCTTATAGGTCCCCTAGCATCCCGAGCCATCCTCTCCTGTCGTGATGACGGTGGTCAGGATTGATGTACCCTCATGAAAATGTTTCTGCAGGCATTTCACAAAAGGAAAGAGCCCGCACATGCCAAACCAGCAACAATTCAATTTGATTCGCGTTACTTTTAGCCCAGCTCACCACAAGTGACCACATCAGGGCTGAAGCAAACAACAAAAAAGCACACCATACACACAGGGCACTAACATCAGACGCACAGATCGGGGACACACCAGTACGCCATCTCTCCTTTGCCGTGAGTCCCTCCCTCCCTTCGCATCTCACTTCTTTCCTCTTAACTAGAAATAAGAAACTACCGAAAGCAGTACTTTCCCCACGGAATGTTTCAATCAGTTAACACAGCGGGGGAAAATAAAGAAAAAAAAAAAAAAAAAAAGATACTGAAGGATCGTCAGTTACCTTAAAGTAAGTCGTATCAAGCGTGCCCGTAAGAGGAACCCAGGTTTGGCCTAGGATAAAACTGTGTTAGCTGTGCACCAGAGCTTTTTATTGTCACAAGTTGTTTTAAGTCTTGCACAACACTTTGACCACACAAGGCCAGGCAACTATGGAGCAATGACGTTCACAACAAAGCACGATAATTGTTAGATGTTGTGTGATACTTTGCTTGAAGGCCACGCACACAGACACAGTCTTGATTCGTGGCGGGGGGAGGAGGGGGGGGGGAGAGAGAGAGAGAGAGAGAGAGAGAGAGAGAGAGAGAGAGAGAGAGAGAAACAGAAAAAAGCCAGTTCGGTACAAGCTGGTCGAGCTTGGTTTGCTGTTGATTCGTACTGTGCATTAAATGGCATTAATGGCCTGTGCCCTCATTCATTTCTTGAGTCTGTAATCGGGTTAATTTTTTTTCTTTCATTATTCGGCCACACATCAATAAAGGTCACAATAAATGCTCACGCCGATGAAGATCGAAGCACGCATTCCCTCTAAATAGAGTGGGCACTGTGATCACACGAAGAAGCATCTTTTCGTTGTTGTGAATGAATTTAAGTTCGTGAACAAAAACTACCACCTATCAGAATAATTTAAATCGAAAAGAAGAAAACGAGCAACTTACCGGCACGTTCACCCTGACGAGACGGAGGAGACCGAGGGATATCCAAGAGAATCAACTATTTGCTGTTGGCCTCACAACCAAGGCTGAACCAAACATAACAACCGAATAACAAGAACAAGGTCATCCAACAACAACAACAAAAATCTAAGCAGAAGTCACTGGAAGTAACCATTCTATTGGAAGTCAAGAAACCCCGAACTGACAGACTGTGTCTGCCATGAGAGCAATATAAGTGCCCGAGTTGCGCGGACGGAATAGAGCGAAGAGTGAGTGCAGCAGGTTGGTCGTTGTAACCTTACTTTGTCAGTGATGGCTCACATGAGGAAGTGAAAGCAGCCATTTTGTCTTGGGACCGTCTTCCGCATGGTGACGGCGAAATGAGCAGGAAACAGACGGCGGACAGGTCTTAGGTGACAAGATAGAAATCCTCAGCTGTTCATTAATCTTCTCCACTTTCAGTCTTTACTCTGCGCGCACGCGCGCGCGCGTGTGTGTGTGTGTGTACGTGTGTGTGTATGTGCGTGTGCGTGTGCGTGCGTGTGTGTGTGTGTGTGTGTGTGTGTGTGTGTGTGTGTGTGTGTGTGTGTGTGTGTGTGTGTGCAAGCGCATGCGCACATGCGCGATTGTGTGTGTGTGTGTGTGTGTGTGTGTGTAAGCGCATGCGCACACGCGCGATTGTGTGTGTGTGTGTGTGTGTGTGTGTGTGTGTGTGTGTGTGTGTGTGTGTGTGTGTGTGTATACGCGCCTGTATATACGCCCATACATTCATCCGTCCATCCATCCATCCATTCATACAGGCATGTATGCATGCACGCACCTATCTTTTTATAGCTTTTATTATTGTTGTCATTATTACAATCATCATTGTTGTTGTTATTGCATTGCCGATCACAGAGCTGTCAAACACATGCATTAAAAAAGAACATCAACACTCCGTGACATTCATCCCTGAACGGGTCAGATAAAAAAAAAAAGAACATAACCTGAAAGAGATACAGACAACAAAAGCAATTCAGGACGTGGTGAATTACGGACATCCATGTCACTGATAACATTTGGCTGTGCTATGAGTGCCAATGATTCCCTTTGATTTATCCTCCCAGATCAAAACAAAATCATAAGAAATAAAGATAAATATGTGTATGCCACAAAAAAATATACAGAAAAGTTATTTGGGAAAATAGACACCGTAGAATGGACAAGTAGTGTCCACTCTGAATAGCTGTATACTTTTCACTATCTAGACGCCCGATTATGACCCCAAAAAAGCTGGCATGACCTAAACTGGAGAAAAAAACCTCTTGGCCGGCACAAAAACTAGCTGTTTCTTCTTTAAGGCCACCAGTAGTAAAAAATAAAAAAAACCCAACAGAACGAAAACAGGACAAAGGCAGAACAAAGAACAGGCGACGGCCAAGGACACACACACACACACACACACACACACACACACACACACACACACACACACACACACACATATCGCAGCGAAAGAAAGAAAAGAGCAAGTTGCTTGAAACGTTAAGACGGGGTGGGGGGGGGGGGGGGGGGGGGGGGGGGGAGAGAGAGACTGTCTGTATGAAAAAGCCCCCGGTATCACCACGGGGACATTAACAACAACAACAACAACAAAAATTGGCAGCGAGATACATGGCCATATCAGGCTGCTCATGGCGTCTGAGGACCAAGAGATCTTGCCTGAGCAGCAGTCATCCGCATTTATTGTTTGATGCATGGCATGGCCATTAAGTCTTGTCCCCTGTAGGGGATACACGGCAAAAATAAGGGCTGCTGGCCCCTACATAGATCAAGTTTTGTGGGAAGAAAGCACTCATATCACAAACGAAGACAAAAACAGAGACGTGATCAGTGGCAGAAAGCAAATCTCTAAGAACGCATTTCACCGAGTGTGCATATCACACGTCTAGCAATTTCAGAGATAAAAATACAAACATTCACAACCCTTGCCCTGAAAACTAAGTCCGCAATGATAAAGAGATTACAGGAAGAAAAAGACCCCATCCCCCCACCATACTATCCACATCCTGTCCCCCACTGTAATGTAACCGAAACGAACATTTGTAAATTCTCAAGCCAGATACTATCTCGAAACACTGGCCTCGGCAGCTGGAATAATACGGACGAACGAGGCCGACCTTTAATTACAACAACACAGCCACGAACGACTTTCAACAACACTGATAAACAACTGGAACTGGGTTAGCGCTGCGAACGGAACAGCCGCCTGGCTTTGTTTACAAACTTCTCCGCCTTTCGACCTCCATTTTTCTTTTGGAAACATGTTTGTCGCGGCGGGGCTGCGACGTATGGCGGATCTTGTAGCCCAGACAGACATGATGTCATTGTTAAAGAGGCACTTTGCCCCGTTCCTATTGTTATCAGCCCAAACATAATGTCATTCTTAAAAAGACAATGAGCCCCATTCCCTGTGACATTAGTCCA
>CM065716.1:92125388-92127888 GCA_033310375.1 Conus canariensis
ACAACTGGAAACCTTGATAAAAAGGCAACAACAACAAATGGAACTTCCTTTATTGCTTTCTGCTCCAGAAGAATGTCCTTTTTGATCAAACTCATTAACTTTGTAAAGGAGAACACTTAACACCGTAATAAGGGGGCTGAACTCAGATATCTAATACTTCTATCTAATAGCAGACGTCATAAACGGAGGATATTTGCCGACAATGAATCAAAAAGAAACCGCCAGGCGACCGAGTTCCACGGTGCAACGACGCTTATGTATGAAGGCAAAGTCACTTTGACCATCTGCGTTAACAGCTCGAAATTCCACCGCTGTGCTCTCTGGCATCATAGTAACTGACATGGTGTTCTCTCTCTCTCTCTCTCTCTCTCTCTCTCCACGCGCGCGCGCGCGCGCGCGCGCGCGTGTGTGTGTGTGTGTGTGTATGTGTGTGTGTGCGCGCGCGCGCGTGCCCATGTTTGAAGGTCTGTGAGTGCAGAGCTGTCTCATGTCATTGGGTTGTACAACACCACCATGTGAAAGCTATGTGAAAATAACTGACTCACTGCGGGTGGCTGACACCTTCCAATACAGAGCAGGCCTTTTGTTTTGAGATTTCTGTCAAAACCAGAGAGTTGCTGACAGTGGCTGTAATGGTGCTGGGGGTGTTGCCTGCTTGCAAATACCACACACCTTTTCCGACCTACCGCACAAGGGAGCGTGCTTGTTTTGGGAAGCGCCGGCAATCTAGGGTGAAAAACAAACAAGCAAGCTAAACTATTTCACAGAGTTGATATTCACCTGATGATTTCCGGTTAGATGCAGTGACAAGACACTTAACTTTTTTTCACACGAATTTATTCGCGGATAAACTGAGAAATTCCAAATCTTGGAGGCAGAAACTCGTTTACAAATCATTTACAGTGTACCTTCTACAGTTAAGATTTTTAGAGAGATAAATTACATTCGAGTAAGAATAAAATTTGCATTTTTTTTTTCTTAAACCACTTTTTATGCCCGTTAGAAACGGAGCAACAGCCCTGCTTTTTGAAGGCAGATATCCTAGAATGAAATCTGACATAAAGTAATTAAGTAGGAAAGTAAAGGGAAGAAAAAAAAGAAGTGGTTGAGATCACTTAAAGCGGGAGATTTACATTCTTTTTTTTCAGCTTGTAAAAGACTGAAAGCCACATTTGGTTGGGGTCACTTTTATCAGCTTAGAGCACGTTACAACATGAGATGTGGCAGTTTATGATCGTAAATCCTCGTGGACCCGATCTCAGTAACAATACACATTAGCCTTTAATTTGAATTAGAATAGAAGACATGATCACAGTGTGTGTGTGTGTGTGTGTGTGTGTGTGTGTGTGTGTGTGTGTGTGTGTGTGTGTGTGTGTGTGTGTGTGTGTGCGCGCGCGCGCGCGCGCGCATATGGCGTTCGTCATAGGTTTGGTTGTAAACAACCTGCCTCGAGCTGACTTGTCCACTTGCAATAATAATGATAATAATGGCACAGACAATGCTCCGTTGGTGCCCAAGGTCTCACTAGCGCTTTGGGCCAATGCGCAGGTCAGACATTTGCTAAGTCGTAGCCATGAGACCCTCTTCTTAAGTTCCCTCTGGCTTAACACATTTATCCACCAACTTCAAATAATGTTCAGTGTGGTCTCGAAACTTGGCAGATGTGGTGTAGCATTTATGGACTAGTCCGCAAGCAGTGACATCTCCTAAATGAAACTGAAACTTGCAATATCCTCTGGCCAGTTTTTGATTCAGGTATGGTCTAATCTTGTTTCTTTAATAAAAAAAAAAAAAAAAAAGGTGGGGGGGGGGGGGGGGGGGGGGGGGGAGAATGAAAGAAAAATGGCGACTGACTGCTAGCGTGCAAAGAACAGCGAAAACATTTTTCTAGAAGCAGAAAAAAAATGAAGAGTTTAAAAACAAAAAAGTCCACTTTACGGCGACTTAACGTTCTATTAACAAAAAGATCTTCAGACTATGTCTTTGAATATCAATGGCACTGCTTCAAACTTTCTCAACAGTCACTGCAGCTAAGAACAGCTTTCTCAGTCTTCCCGTTGCTTTTGGGTATGCATTTGTCAGACACTACATGCCACGCGAATGGAGCCTGCATCCTGAAGACTCTGACGCTTGACTTACTACCATGAGCCGGATGTACCATACGACTGAAAAGGATTGTTGGAGCTTCATCGAGTCACACCTGTGTGTGAAACGCACTGCTGACAACACTAAACAACCCCACCTGTTGAGTTAACCCTTTCCCCGGAAGGAAGACCGACAGTCGGTATTTTCCTGCTGCAGCTGTTTTACTGTCACTCTCTTTAAGGTCTGTGACTTCGTCTCTTTTGAAACCATTCTCTTACTGCTTTAAATAAAGTAAAGCGAACAAATTGCAGTTGAAGCCTATAAAAGATTCTGTCCTGTTCTTCAGACACCTTCCAAAATCTGTTACAGCAATGTGTGTTCAGATATCAAACATGAATGCTGACCCTTGCTACAC
>CM065716.1:92132888-92142888 GCA_033310375.1 Conus canariensis
GCGTAGCGAAAAGGAACCAGACTGAATGGAACAAACGAATGACAATACAGAAGCAGGACATGTATAACAAGTTTTTATATGTGTTTGTTACGTGTGTGTGTATGCGTGTGTGTGATATGCAGAGAGGGGGAGAGAAGGAGAGAGACAAAGAGACAGAGGAAGGGGTAATCCCCCCTCCACACACACACACATACACACACACATACACACATATATACAGGCACGCACGCACGAACACACACACAGAGAGAGAGAGAGAGAGAGAGAGAGAGAGAGAGAGAGAGAGAGAGAGAGAGAGAGAGATCCCTAGTTTAAAATACTGTACTCTGCAAACCTGAAGGGCTCGAAGGTTGATGCACGACTAAAAGAATAATGATAATGGTAAAACCTATCCCTGATGCCTTCGATCTCCATACAACAGTATTACAAACGTCTGAAACCTTCCCAGTGATCACATATCAATTAATTAAAGGGAAGGTGGTAGGTGAGGGGGAGGGGGGGGCGGCGAAAAGGGACACTCTTCAATGAGTGTTCAACATGTTTTAAAGTTCCTCCAGTGTCAAGGTTAGCAGGATCAGCCAGCGACAGCTGTTTCGCTGCAAAGAGAGTTTCTCAGACATGCTGCTGGATCCTGATTACCTGCTGATGACGAGAACCTCCGAGTTAACAGAAACAAAACTTCATAAAAACGGATAGATCCTTCTGCTATAAGAAACATCTTTATTAAGCAAAAGATCAGCATTCATCGAAGGGAAAAGTAAAAAATTTGATTAAAATAATAGACTGACGTTTCTCTAGAAATAAAACGGTGGAAATGTAAAAGACACTGGCTATGGTGACAAGCCAACTGTGTGTGTGTGTGTGTGTGTGTGTGTGTGTGTGTGTGTGTGTGTGTGTGTGTGTGTGTGTGTGAGCGTGATGCACATATGAAAACAGTAAAGAAAAAAAAGAAAAGATCCTCCATGGCTGCATGAAACTGAGATTGAAACCAAACACACACACACACACACACACACACACACACACACACACACACACACACACACACACACACACCTCGTGTTTCAGTGGTAATAATGTAAAGCTGTTGAGTTCAGTCCGATACAAGTTCCCCATTCTACTGAACTGTCTGCTTCACTGGCCGAACAAGTCATCACGTTTATCTCTTCCTCCTGTCGACTGCTGCTACCGCCTTCGCCGCAAGGCCAGCAAGCTCGCGTATTATTAATTACATCTGGAAAGTACCAACATCTTCGGCAGTCATGACAACGTTCGCTTCTATGCAGCGTGCGTTTAGGGAATATCCTGCAGACATTTAATCTCAACTGCTCTTAGCATGGCTAGTGAGGGTAACAAATGGTTTGGACAGAGACCAAGACTGACTGCTGGTGTCTCACAAGATAAATGTGTGCAACAATGAGCCACAGAACATAAACACAAGGGTGAGAAAGAGAGACAATAACAGATAGAAAGAAAAGGAGATAAGAAAGAGAAGTTCATGTAACAGTCTCTGAAAAGCAACTATAAAATTACAAAATATACACACGTTATGTTCATTTCAGAAACTACTAAAACACCTCGGTTTGAATGGAGCATCGGATAAAATCTGATGAAAGTATATTCAATGATCTCTTTGACAGTTATATCCGCGCAGTTTACAAAGTTCGTTTAAAAAAAAAAAAAAAAAAAAAACAGCACAAAAAGAACAAATACTCATAAGCTTGTTTTCATCAATGGAAACAGCCTTGTCAAACGAAAAGGTTTCTTTCCAGATATTTCCCCATTAGATGAGCCACTGAATTATCCTGTATGGCCGTCGCAGGACAGCCAGGCATAATTAAGCTTGTCAGGTTTCCTGGAAAACAGGCCTATATCAATAAAGACTGTTAAAATATTCAGTTCGAAATTATTGCATTTGATGTCAACTCTAAAATAAAAACTACACAAAAGCCAGCAGAAGAGATTTCCGAGTTCAATACACTCAGAGGATTTTATCGACCAACAATACCAATAGTCACCTGCCGTCGTTGTCAATACATCCATCAGTTTCAGGAATCTGGCTTTTCACACGTTCGTTTTTCTTTCGATGCACAGATCAGTGCGGGAAGCGGACAGCACGCCCCGCAGTGAAGGAAGTTAATCACCAGCCCACGATCCACCAAGGCATGCACAAAACTGTACTGACTTGACAGTTACCTCTCCTTATATCAGTCGCTGACTTCCGGTTCCCGTGGTAGTAGCGATAGTGGTGGTGACCTTGAAGCCGAGCCTTGGAAATGCCGTCAGTGACACAGCTTGGCAGACAGACAGTGATAAATCACAGACGTCGAAAAGGAGAAACGTTCCGGATTCCTCGTGTGTTGCCTCATCATGGACATGAAGTACTGTCATGGCACTGCTCACCTGCACGCCAGCCGTGCAGGATTGGCGCGACTGTGTTGTTCTCGCTTGTGGCGCTAGGCAACGCACCCAGGTGTCTGGCTGACGCCAGATAGACTGTGAAAGGTAGTGCACAGCACGGCTAAGTGGTGCAGTCTGAGACCACAGTGGAACTCCTTTGCTTCATCTTTATTACTCTCATCCTCGTTGATCAGCATGAAAGAAAAATCTGAAATTCTGTGACTGGTCATATCCTATTCTCAATTTCCATTTTCCGCTGTGTTCACATCTTTCAGGTGACTCTCTTCGTTACTGGTAAACAAAATAATTCCTAACAATTTAAAAACAGCATAAGCCTTAAGAATGTGGGATGTTGCATTATTGATGCTATCTGGTGATCAACATACCTTAAAGTGCACATTTTGCCCCCCCCCCCCCCCCCCCCCCCCCCCCCCCGCCATCTTTGGAAATTAATTCAGTGTTAATAATGTCCTAGTTGATTTGACTCTTTTTGACTTTTTTTCTGATTTTCTTTATTGACCTTCACATGTTTCTGCATGTTTCGGTTCTAGAAAGCCTTCAAACTTCTTCTCCTCATCTCGTGGGAACGGCCGGAGGCCTTCAGTATAACTTATCTCCACGTCTTCTGTAAATTCAGTGCAAGTAATGTCCTCTCTTCTTTAGGTCTCTTTCACTCTACCAATTTTTCAATTTCTTAACTGTCATCCATTTCGTCCCCGCATGTATGGCCCTCTCACCTACCCTTGTTCTAAAAAGCATTTCCCCCCCACCTTGTTACAATTGACTGAAAAGCTATTTGTTACGGTACGACAAAGTGGTAAGACTTTCACCACCGGAATGAGCACTAGCTGTTCTGTCTGTCGTTGTGTCATTGACTGATATAGCATTTTTTTTCTCCATCAAGGAGCTACGTTTGCAGGATCCATTAGTTTCTTTGTCTGTCTGTCAGCATGATTATGCATAAAAATACAGAACACAATTTAATAAAATTCGATAGAATGATGAAATGTGGCCATGGACAAGAAGGGACAGGGCAGGTAAGGGGCGGGGAGAGGGGGGGGGGGGGGAAGAGAAATCGTTCGCCATATAAGGCAACAACGATATTCCAGAATGAATATCTAACTATACACTTGGATGACGGGAGCAGCCAGTGACTCAATTCGAGCGCCACAATGTCTCAAGTTAGGACAGACGTGATTCACCCCACCAACACGATGCTGTGTCCTACGAGAACTGTCTTAAACCATGACGAATTGTCGTCGGTCGATGGACGGACAGAGCCGGAAAAGAGTGGCTGTCTGCTCTTGTCACGTGTAGCACGTGCGGGCAGGCAACTTTTCCGACAGTTCGTAGTGACGGCAGGTGCCAGGTGCCAGCTTTGACGCACGGTCTGCCGAGTGCTTCTTGTCAGAGACTTTAGTGGGGGTTTTTTGTTTTTTTTTTCCCGGGATCGGCTATTCTTCATTGGTTTCGACAGCCTCTAGATTTCCATAAGTTTATGAGTGAGTCACCACTGAAGTCACAATGAATGCATGCTTCATTTAAGAGCGCGCGGACGCGCTCCGCACCCTTCTCCCCCCCCCCTCTCTCTCTCTCTCTCTCTCTCTCTCTTTCTCAGAGAAAACATGCGCAAACAACCTTTTTTTTATTGCCCACTGATCACAGAGGCCATATCATGGCTGTGACAGAGCAAATTAAAAACACACCTATGTACAAAGTGACGCAAGACTAAAACATATTAGAATCGTGTCAGTCAACTCCTAAAGTAGAACACACACACACACACACACACACACACACACACACACACACACACAAGAGAGAGAGAGAGAGAGAGAGAGAGAGAGAGAGAGAGTGCTGTAATCCAGTTTTTACAAACGTATCTAGTCGACGGTCTAACCACCCAGTGCCTCCGTTGCTCTCTTGTCAACCCCGACAGTAGGCCATTGAGCTGTGACCTTAACTCAAGGCCAGTAGTCCGAGTCACATCAATGAATAGGCGAGTGACGAGGATGGGCCCCTGAGACTCTACAAAGAGGTGCAGTCCGTGAAAGGCCAACTTCATTTACGTCACACCTGTCCTCAATAATAGCGGGACAGGTTCCGGGACCTCGACGGTGTGTGTGTGTGTGCGCGCGCGCGCGCGCGTTTGAGCGCGCGTGTACATTTGTATCTCTCTCTCTCTCTCTCTCTCTCGCTGTGTGTGTGTGTGTGTGTGTGTGTGTGTGTGTGTGTGTGTGTGTGTGTGTGTGTATGGGATGAGTATATGTTTGTGCGTGTGGGATGAGCATGTGTATGTCTGTGCGTGTGCGTGTGAGCGCGCGCGTGCTTTTGTAGTGTATGTCTTCATATTTCTTTCTCTCGCTGTGTGTGTGTGTGTGTGTGTGTGTGTGTGTGTGTGTGTGTGTTTGATTGAGCGCGCGCGCACGCGTGTGTGCGTGGGCGAGTGCGAGCGTGTTTGTGTGTATGAGTGTGCGACTGGCAGCGTCTATTCACACCAGTAAGCCGTCTTTCTTTTTTTTTTTTTTTTTTTTTTTTTTTTCAAGTTTGTCTGCTTGGAAGGTGAGAGCGGAGTGTCGCAGGTACAAGGAAGCGTGCTATGCGTCATCGATGTAACTGAGTGTGTGGGACAAAATGACGGAAGCGGGAGAGATGGACAGATGAGGAGAAGAAGTGGGAGGAAGAGGAGGACGAGAGAGAGAGAGAGAGAGAGAGAGAGAGAGAGAGAGAGAGAGAGAGAGAGAAAGAGAGAGAGAGAGACAGACAGACAGACAGAGACAGACAGACAGACAGACAGACAGACAGTTATATTGCTTTTGTTTGTCTGTTTATGATTTTTCATCAAAACTGAAAGTCGTATACATACAGCCTATACCCGTTGGACAAATTCCAAGCGACCAAAGAAGAAAAATTCGTCCCAGTCATACTGCTTAAGAGACAGACAGACAGACAGACAGACAGACATAGAGAGAGAGAGAGAGAGAGAGAGAGAGAGAGAGAGAGAGTATTACACTGTCTTTGTTTGTTTGTTTATGATTTTTCATCAAAATTGAAAGTTGTATATACACAGCCTATTTCCGTTGGACAGACAATTCCAAGCGGCCAAACAAGGAAGATTCGTCCCAGTCACACTGCTTAAGAAAACGCCAAGCCCTCACAAACAATTTTAATCAGATGATGTCTGAAATAGCAAAATAGGTCCTTAGGATAAGCCGAAGGAAATCCATGCCACACTATAAGGAGCTGAAATTCGTACAAGAACTGTCAGAAAGCTCGGGATAAATACAACAAGAGGATAGGCCAGGAAATGAAAAATGCAAAAGAAAGCTAGATCGCACAACAGTGTGAAAACACTGTGGAAACCTAGACGACGACACGAAGTGTTTAACCCATTATTGCCCACCGTCCCTTCTTTGGGACGCAACACATTTCAATATGTATATCTGAAGTGTCTGTGTCACTGCGTCTCACGTCCATGCAGGCATTGTTTTTGGTTGAGTGCTCTCAGTTCATCCTAGCTGTGGGAGCTGCCATTTGCACAGACAATCTGGTGAGCTGCCATTTGCACAGACAATCTGGTGAGCTGCCATTTGCACAGACAATCTGGTGAGCTGCCATTTGCACAGACAATCTGGTGTCAGCAGCATCAAAAAGACGAGGAGGAAAAGGTAACGATGTCATTCCTTTCAACACACTTTCATGTATGACACTAAGAATAGAAATTGGAGATTAGATTGTCGTCAGAATGTTTTCGTCAATATGGTGATGTCTTGAATCTGTACTGATCTGAGTGTGTTAGAACTACCGTCCCAAAAATGGGACGGTGGGCATGAGAGGGTAGCGGTTCTTGATTATACATTTGTGTGTGTGTGTGTGTGTGTGTGTGTGTGTGTGTGTGTGTTGTGTGTGTGTGTGTGTGTGTGTGTGTGTGTGTGTGTGTGTGTGTGTTGTGTGTGTGTGTGTGTGTGTTGTGTGTGTGTGTGTGTGTGTGTGGTATGTGAGTGTGTGTGTGTGTGTGTGTGTGTGTGTGTGAGAGAGAGAGAGAGAGAGAGAGAGAGAGAGAGAGAGAGAGAGAGAGAGAGAGAGAGAGAGAGAGAGACTTGGGACAGCACCGTAAAATGTATGGTATATACATATACATGATTTGTGTTCTCATAGTGTATGTCATCGATTGCAAGGCACACTTCCTTGTTTTAACAAGGACATGATACGATGGATTGACTACTGATTGATTGACTGACACATTGTTTTTTCTGCTTTTGTCCAGGTTTTTATTGTTCATGAAGTGGTGTCCATGCCGGGTGATGAAACTGACTTTGAGGACGCTGACATCTTCATTGAACCACCTCTACTACATGAAGGTACCGATGAGGATAGTGGAGATGAAGATGAAGAGGATGCCGTTTTCAAGCTGAACTGACATCAGCTTCTGTTACTGTCACTATCCGGAGACATGGTGAAAAGCAGTCCTGAGAGATAGAGGAATCTGCTGCTGAAAACAGTCCATACGAGGCAAACCAACCGGATTTAGCTCCAAAATGTGGATGCTGAGTGCATCCGTAGGCTGCGTTGGCCAGTTTGAGCCCTATCAATGTCCAACGGAACACCAAGATGAATACCCAGGCCTTGGGGTGGGGGATCGGTTGTTGTTGATTTCATTGCAAAGCTGCAAGAAGGAGAGGGACGTTCCTACCATCTCACATTTGACAATCTTTTCACCAGCCCGAAGTAGTTGGACGGGCTGTCAGACAAGAACATAGCATAAACAGAAACAATACACTCAAATTGCCTTGTGGATTGCCCTGTGAGAAACGTGACAGAGATGAAGAAGACGGCAAGGGGGAACCTATGACCTTGCAACTGGCACAAGGACTGGCCTCGTTGTTGTTTGCTGGAACAATAACAACATCGTGGATGTTGTGTCCAACATGGTCGGAATGCATCCTCTTCAGACAGCAAAGAAATGGTCAAGGGCTGAGTCAAAGCAAGTCATCACTCCCCAACCCTTCATGGTCCGCCATTACCACCACACTATGGGTGGTGTGGACCGCACAGATCAAATTGTGGGGAAGTACAACACTGTCATTCACTGCAAGAAGTGGTGTGGCCCATGTTAGCATATTGTGTAGACCCTAGCATCCAACAAGCCTGGCATCTCAACATGAGCACAGAGGTAGCCAAGGACAATCCACTGGAATTTTCACATGAGTGTGAACAAATTACAGCCGCAAACAGATACCAGTATTGCATAAGAACATTCTGGATTACTCGAAGGTAGTAGTGCCAAGGAACACATATGTAACCTAAATATCATTTGCATATAACGCTTCCAACACTACAAGAAGGTCTATCAGGTCTTCACAGACTTCAAGGAGTTCGACAGAGTCTTGCGGAGGCGCTGTGGGCAACAATGAAGAAATTCGCCAGGAACTGTAGTCTAAAGCGACAAGTGCAGAACTCGCAAAGGATACTACTGGAGAGTGGCTCTATAATTCAGTTGGAGTTCGTCAGGGGTGCCTTCTATCATCCACACTTTTCCGCATATTCTTGGAATGCATTGTGACTGACGCACTTGATGATCATGTCGGCTCAGTCAGCATTGGAGGAAGAACCATTGCCAACCTTCGCTTCGACATCGAAGGCCTGGCAGGCAACGAACAATACCTCGCCCAGCCTGTCGAAAGACCGGATGAAACACCAAGACGATTTGGCATGGAAATGAGCACCGAGAGTACTAAACCGAAGACCAGTCCCAGTGCCACCATCATTAATGATGTAACTGCTATGGACAGAAGCTAGGAACTGTTCAACAGTTTATTTACCGGGATCCATAATCAATAAGGCGGGATCCAAACCAGAGTTCCTCTCGTGGGCAGCAACGGCAAAAATCAGCGCTGTCCAGACTTTGAAGCATGTATGGCAGGTCCATAACGTCTCCATGAAACTCAAGATCAAGCTCCTGAGCGCACTGGCATATTCCATCTTCCTACATGTATTGGAGATGTGGACCATTATAACGGATCTGAGAAGAAACATCCAAGCCAGGGAACTGAGACGTTACCAAACATCAGACATACTGATCATATAACCGATGAGTGAGTGCGCAAACCATGAAGTAGCGCTTTGGACCATATAAAATCTGCTGACATCATTTAAGCAGCGGAATGACCATGTCACAAAATCCATTACTCGCTACAACAGTCCTCAAGAGAACTGTCCGAGGGACACGGAAGGGAAGACAGAAAAAGTGACAGACTGACAACATTGCAGAATAGACAGGGAAAGCATTTGCAGGCACCCAGCCGACAAAGCTGGAGGAATCTGGTGACCAGTTCAGTGTGACGCCCCGGTGGCTCTTCTTTGAGCTAATGGAGCAAAGAAAGAAGAGGAATGCATCAAGTAATCAAACAGCAATTTTTCCATATCTTTTTTGCCATGCATGCACATAACATATTCACATTTGTAGCATACCGGTACAACAAATACATTCACATGGCTGACAACAGACACCTTTCAACTACAGCGCCCCCTTCACACACACACACACACACACACACACACACACACACACACACACACACACATATATATATACAAGCAAGCGCGCGTGCGCGCGCATACGCATGCACGCAAACAAAGATTTCAAAGGGGACATGTTATTTTAACATAAGCTATGGATGTCTCTTATGATTTAGGCAAATATGCCATGAATCAGTATCAGTGTGCTCCCAGACCTTAATTCTGACTTGTTCTCAGATTACAGTTTGAACCCTTCAGACACAGGGGGGAATAATTCATAAAAACACAACATTAACAGCACATGTCCAGTGAACATAACAATAAAGATATGTACTAATTGTGTAATTTTTTTTCAACATCAGACTTCCCTTTCTGACTTTTATTCATAAATCATTCCTCACAGCATCAATAAACTGAATAACATCACACCGAGTCTTTCGAGTAGTGGATGAGAATAACTGCTCAATTTCAAGCAATTAGGACTTCTTGCATGACGTTGTTACAATAGCTTTTTTTTTTCGAGTCATGACAACATGTGGACAAGTATACAGGTAATGAAATTCGTCACTAGTTTCTCCATCATCACACTCTGTGCATATTCTGTCATTTCTGGGGATTCCGTCGAAGCGTTGTTCATTGATTGATGAATTGTTAATTGCATGAAACTGTACACGACAAAGAGACAGATTTTACGGCAATTAAGACAGGAATTTTTCGGATGTAAATTTTGTATGTAACATCTTATGTATTTCATTAATTTCGTCTGTGTACCACTTATGAATGTATGCCTCAGACAAACACTTTTGGACCTTTTTTTTTTTAAACCAGAAAAAAATTCATTTAAACCCAGAAACTATTCCAAACCGGTATCTCCTCATGTACTCTTCATGCAAGAAAGAGATACTGTTTAATCTGAGTCATGAACAGTTTAAACAATAATTCATATAGGCTGCTAAATAAGATAACCTACCCACTTTCTCTTTTGTTGATAGTTCAAAACGAAAGCACAGTATTTCACACTTACCATTAACATTTAACAGACAGAGAGACAGACAGACAGACAGACAGAGAGACGCTTTGA